>BGPR01000553.1:0-174263 GCA_013235015.1 Araneus ventricosus
CTGTACGGGTGCAGTCAGTGCTTTCATGCCCGACTTCTGCACAACGGGCGCATGTTAGTGTCCCGCGGCAAGAAGTTTTCGAATGCCCGAAACGTTGGCACTTGAAACAGCGGAGTGGGTTTGGTATATATGTCCTAACAGAAAGGCGCATATATCCTGCCTTAATATGTTCAGGTAATTTGTTGGAGTCGAAAGTTAAAATCAGGTGCTTTGTATTGAGGAGTTGGTCGTATCGTAATACGACGTACATGGATCACTCCTTGACTTTTTAATTCTACAGTAATCTTTTCTTCCGATTCATTGAGTAACTCACCACAGGAAATAACTCCCTTGGACGAGTTCAATGTGGCATGGGGTTTGACAGTAACGGGAATTGTTGACAATGATTTTAATTTTGTTATCTCTTTGGCTTGCTTCGGGGATTCCACTTCGACAAGAAGGTCACCAGACCGAAGTTTTTTAGTTGACTTCGCCTCGCCTATGCTACTTGTAAGTGCCTTTTCAACCAAGAAAGGCGAGACGCCATGAAAAGTTTCATTGCTATGGGAAATTCGTTGAATGAAGAAAAACGTTGGGAAATTGTTTCGCTGAGAAGTAGTATCGATTCGTTGCCCACTGAAGGGACCAGATTTTTTTTTGCCCATACGACATTTGTCAGAATTCAGGCCCGACGGCACCGCTCACCACGGAGTCCAACAAGGGAAGGCAGCCACCGGCTCTGGGTATTCCCAGCCTCGGCGCTTACCTTGGTGCTAGCCGGAACCTATACGCTCAGGGTCACCCCCGGGAACCACCCTTAACGCCAAGCCCAAGGAGTGACCCTTTCGCTTGATCCCCTTGAGCAGACCAACCAAGTGGCTGGAATACCGGCCGATTGATACACCAGGGACCAAAATGTACCACCCGTCTAATGGGTCTCCACGCACGGCCAACACGAGGGGGTATTTTGCTGTCCATGAGAAGCAGGAAGCAAACAGAGCGGCAACAGCTTCTCATGGAGAGCTCCCTCGCCTACCCTCGAGGGAAGGAAGAAAAAAGCACAAACTCAAAAGGAAGGCAAAAACTTGAAAGGAGATCAGACACTAAGGTACCTCGGGGTCGTGAATCCCGTCACACCTGAAGAAGATGTGCCCCTGAGGGGTTATGCCGAAGGGAGCAAAATAATAATACTTTCCAGATGCCACTTATTCTTGCTACGCCACTGTTTAAATGTTGCCATTTAACGACAGACTTTTATAAAAAAACACTAAAATTACAAAGATAAAACACATTGGTATGGCATAATTTACGTATATTTTTTGAAACCATTTGTTTTCTGGAACGCACTAAAAGTTCCACTTCAAAGTTAAGTGATGAAAACACAGCTGCACGTGGTACAGACTTAAAAAAGAGAGCGTGCAGATAATTGTGTTAAACTATCTCTATTTAATCAATGCCTTCAAAAGACGACGGTCCTTGTGTTCAGATTTTTCATATTTTACAAGGAAACATCTGTACAAAGTTAAATTTAATATAAAATAGTTAAACATAAATAATTTTTATTCGATTGTGGGTTGCTAAAATACAATAAAAAGCTATCCGCAATTTATTTAACATATCCTCTTCTTTCTTTTCCGGAACCTGGAACCTCCACCAGCTGCCCAATCATTCGTAAATTAATTTTTTTCCCTTAAACTTTAAACAAAGAAGCAGAGACGAGAGGTGGGGGCAGGGAATATTGATGCCCTGGGGCCAAACTTGTGCGGCACGTGGGAGTCAAAACGCAAGTACATTTTAAAGCCAAATATTTTGAGAGGGAGAAAAAAAAATCAACCCCATGCGCATTTATATTTGCTAAGCCACTAAGGAGAGGGTGAAAAATCAAAGTATGCCCCGGGCATTTATCTTAAATCTCCGCCAGTTGTCAAATTTTCCATAACTTGATCTTTCTTTTCCTCCGCATCTGAAATAAGGGGAAATGTCTTATCTATAGGGAAGATCAAGTTATAACAACAGTTAATAGGATGAATGATGGAAAGAAGTGATGGATGAATGTTTTAACACATACAATTGTGAATATATTTTAGATGCGCATTAAAAGTTTTTACAAGGATATAATAATATAACAATAGTAAATAAACATTTTATACTATTGAAAGGAAAGAGCTATCTGAATCACAATCATGTCTAATCACAATTCTTGATAATTAGACCTCAATAAAACCTTATATAAATAGATAATCAGAAATTGAGACAGAGATAATCAGAAATTGAGACAGAAGTGTCTAAATGAAAATGGAACACAAACACCAGATAATAAAAAGTACATAGGAATAATATGGATTTACTCAGTCGTGTTTTAGATATGTTAAATAGATTTTCTTGTCTCCCTTGCTTATATTGGATTTTCGCAGTTAATGATAAACATTTGAACATATTGTATTACATGCATATTATGCTGTACTGGAAAGGATGATAAATGAATAACTTAGTAATAATAAATACCTCATAATACGTAATAGTTACATAAGATCATTGACATAATAAAATAATATCTCTTTTTCCTTTTCTAGATAAAATAAATAAATAAAAAATTTAAATATTAAAATGACAAATTCAATGCTAATTTTGCTAGAAGTTAAGTTATTGTTTCTTTTGATCGCATCGTCTTTTAGCATTTTGGGCACTGTTTTTGTTTGGACTACAGGCATTGTAGCAGTATGATGATACGGATCCTTAATCTCCAGTAGTTAATTTGCCTCCACTCCCCAACTTATGTTTTTGAATTCATATTCAACGCAAGTCGTATTAATATATTATTTTTTTACTATCACTCATTTAACTATTATAAATTATTATTATCCAGTTATTAAGTTCTCCACCCGAGTAGGGTGTAGTCTGAATTTTTTAAAGAATCCAAAAACTGCTATACGGCAGCCTGTTCACCTCAAAGGCCTCCGGCCTGCTGGCTTTGGTTTTCTTTCTCCCGTCGTCGTGCCTCTAGAGAAGGGTTCTTAAACTGTGGGTCCCGGCCCCATGTGGGGTCGTATCAAAGCCGTGCTAGAAATAACAAACAGGTTACTTGTTTACCTTTTCGCGCACGGCCTCGGTCGTATACACATATTTGGAGGCAGCGAAAACATTGATAGAAAGTGCTTCAATACAAGAATTCTATAAATGCTGTCTGGTTCATCTGAGTGGCTCAGATGACGCACCTCTAAATCAAGATTTCTTAAATAAAATGTTTCAGCCCCATTTGAGATTATATAAATGTATTTGGAGATCGCGGAAACATGGACAGAAATGCAAGAAGCGTTGACAGATTCTTCAATAGCAGTAAGGAGTATAATTTAGTTATATTAATAAAGACAAAAATCACAAAGGATAGATTAGAAACAAAAAATAAAATGGCGGAACCCGGCAGTGCACTTTCTCAAGAACCACACACTGCAAGAGTTTAAAAAAAATCAGGATTTTTTTTCTGTAAGAGGCTAGACTTAACGTCAAAAGATTTAGCCCCCGTGGCCCGAAAAATTCCGATATGAAAGAGTGAAGAAAACCACCTTCAGAATACAATAAAAAACATAAATACAAGAAAAAAATTAAGAAAAAATACTTAGCCTCCAAAAGAATGCGTCTTCACTTCATGCCCCCATTTCATATATTAGTTATATTAACGTCCCCTTTTGAAGCAACACGAGGGGTATTCTGGAACGGACCTCGTAATTTTGAACCGCGTCAGATGACGAGGACGACGCCTGAACTGGTACCCGATCTCGAAATTTCCGCACCACACCAGCGGGAGGGGACGTTTGACTCTCGAAATCAGATGTAACGAGCACCAATCCTACATACACGGCGGATCTTCAGTGGAATCCAGTCTCGAATCTGGATCCTTCCAGTCCCGAAGTAGTAGGCCGTAATAGTGGTAAAGAAAAATAATGGAAAAAGCCATCTTGATTTTGAATATGCAATTAAAATTTTATAGATAAATAAATTTAATTAAGTAAAAAATATATTTTGGTGTCTAATTACAAAATGAAATTCATACAAATATAAATTAATCTCTCCGCCCATTCTTTTAATTTCGTATTTTCGAATGTGGTATACCTATTTGTGTTGTTTTGAGTCAAGTTGACTCATTAAATGATTTTATAGTTAGTTGTTTTAAACACACAAAATTTGTTTTCCATAAAGAAATTTCTGATAAAAATCCTGAAAACAACTGATGCGTAAGCTTTCATGTTCGCGCTTGTCTATTTATTTAATGAGTTGTATACAAAATTTACCATTTAGATCATGTAATTGAAAGTTGTTAGAATGCTGTTGTAAGATGTAAGAGCATTTGTGCTAAATGCAATAAAAATACTCGCCTAAAATACATTTAAAAAACAGAATTTATATGTAAAAAATGTTTTGAATAAAGTTTTTTTCATAATAAATTATTTATTTAATTTAGATTAAAAATATTTTTCATGAAATGTTATTTTGATGTGTGGGTCAAACTGACTCATTTTAGGTAGATAAGAAACAGCCGTAAATCCAGTGTTAACATTTGTTACCCCACCAGTGTTTCATAAACAGCGCAACATGTCCAGAATAGTATAACCAATGACAACTTAATTTGACTCTTCTTAGATGGTGACTAAATATCGCATTGTCGGTGAATGACGTAATACGTGCGTCACAGGAATATACTGCCCTCCTAAGCTTAAAAGGCATACCTCAATTTTTTTAAATTTTCAGATTTTTCCTACTTAGTAATATTTGTGAGCTGCCCGAATTATTTCTAAACAAAAAAGGCCGTATCTATTAAGAAATAGTGGAAAACCACAAAAGAAAAATAATGTAATGTTTGTGAGCGGCTCACAAACATTACAAAGTAGGAAAAATCTGAAAATTGAGATACTTAGCTTAGGAGTTCAGCATAGATGGAGTGCAGTATAGATGAAATTCCAAGAAATAAATCCATTTGAAATGTAAAGTTTTGTTATGCCTAAATTCTCTTCACATGAATCCAATACATTTAAATGCATTAGGATCATATTCAGACTGTTCAACTTAGCGTAAAGATGCATCGAATATTTTCCCCTGAACTGTCAACTTGGGTTGTTTCTGGCTTTAGATCAAAGGAGTCAAACTCACGGCCCACAACGAATAACTTTGTTGCCCAGCAAACGTAACAACATGTAACAAAATTTTTAATAAAATATTCGTCTCTTAGTTTTTAAAATTCCTAATTTTACATGATTATTAATAAAGAACCAAAACTTTATGAACAACATAGACCAAAATATGAAAATTACGAAAATAAAAAATGCGCGAAAAAAATTTTAGACCTTAGAACTGAATTTGAAACAATATTTGAAGAGTTTAAATCCTTGGAATAAAAGTTTTCTTCGATTTTCTCCATAGATATAGAAGCAACACCTGAAAGGAAAGTTAATAAAGATTCAATGTTATTCAGATTAAAGGACAAAATTCAGTGAAGTTGAGATGAGTTTGAAAGCAGCCAAAAATTAGCATATGAAATTATTTTAGTGTTTGGAAGTACTTATCGTTGCGAACAATTGCTTTCACTTATGAAAGGATATAAGTCTCGAGTTCAAAGGTTCCCAACCTGTGGTACGCGAAGGACTATTTGGGGGTAGGCGAAATCAAATTTGTTAATGGCGGAAACAAGAAAACATAAGGGACTAAAAGGTTAGAGAATTTTGTTCCTTCGAGTGAATACTTTCTATTTAATAACTATACCACTTTAATAGTTGATTATTATGAAGTTTAATTTTCAGTTATCTTTTTAAGTTAATGTGAAATTATTGCAATAATGGTTTTATTTGCTTTGGCGTCGAACTAATGCTATTGTAAAAATGGAATAAAATGTAAAATAAAAAATAAGTTTTACAAATGTTATTAGTTCGAGTCATTTCACGTTTAAGCTAACCTTAACATTATTGATAATAACTGCTTTGCATATACGGATGGTTGGGGGGGGGGGGAGTTTAAAAATGGTTGGGAACCCCTGCTCTAATCATATCAGAGTAACATTCACCTTCGGTCAATTTTAAAAGTAGTCACTGGGAACACAAGATATCCCCCGAAGTAGAAAAGACGGTAGCAGAGAAGAAATGTGTAGTGTCAGGGAGAAAACATTAACTTTAACACAAACTGTTCTTTTTACTTTCTCGTATACGAAGTAACAAAGAGAAAGTATTGTAATCGTAAAAAAATTCGAACTCGCGATTTTGACGAATCTCCACGTTTTAGACCTCCCTGAGTCCGAAAAACACAATTTTGGAATTATGTCTGTCTGTGTGTCTGTGAACACGATAACTCGAAAACTATTAGAGCTACGGAGATGAAATTTGGTATGTGATCTTGACACATAATTTGTAGATTTCTGTCAAATTTTGGAACAAAATCCGTCTACGGGAAGTCTGTCTGTCCGCGTTTATGTGAACACTATAACTCGAAAACTTGAATAGCTAGATAGATACAATTTGGTACGCAGTTTTATCTTCAGGAATGTAGGTCCGTATCAAAGTTTGGACCAAATCCGTCAAAGGGTTGACTGTCTGTCGGACTGTATAATCGCATACTTGTAAAAATTATATCTCCTAAACCCTTTGGCTTAGATAAATAAAAAGTAGTATGACGGTTGCTAACATTAATTATAGATCTGTACCCAAATTTCGCTTCAATCGGTTAAAAAAAAGGCGTTCAAATTGCATATTCAATTTTTTTACTTGCGTACTGGAAGTAATCTCTGCGCATGCGCAAGCTATTCATTGATAGCGAACGAGGTTATTTTCTCCTGTTTTGTTTTCGCTCGTTCAGGCCCTCGCATTAGCGGAGCTTGCTAGAGTGTGATAGAAAATAAATATTGCTAAGTTTTAATACATACGCACCTCTTTGAATTTGATTCTTCACCTAATATTTTACAATCGCTATAATCTACAATGAAAAACCTTCTGATAGTCATTGCATTCTGGGTTACAGTAGGTTCGAATTTTTTATCCACGCAAGGGAAGGGGAAATGGCAAATTTTTGAGAAGTATACGAGAAAGTTTAGGGGAGGCCACTGCCGCTGGTTTACACTGTGTTTGCAAAATAATCCTACGCTAAATTGAAGTTTAAAATTGAAGTTTTCGGTTTTTATTTTTTATTTTCGTGGCCCACGTAAGCTTAGACTTTGTTTTATTGGACCTCTAGCATTTAAATTTGACACGCTTGCTTTGGTAAAGGTTCCAGTAATTATCAAAGACACAGAGCTGCTTTTAGCTTTACATTTTTATTTATTTAATATATACATGACGTAATCTTTGTTGAAGAAAAATATAAAAATTATCGAAAATATACAATGCCATTTGCATAGAATGTGTATCTACAAGTAACTTTTATTTACAGGTATGTTGTTCTAATACCTTTTCAAATGACAATGCCTGTCTTAAAGCTAAAATTTCGCTTGGTGTGTCGCATTCCTGCCAAAGAAAACACACACACACACAAAAATTGTCACGAAATTTTCATTATTTATGATAAAACACTTAGGAAAAAAAATGCTTGATTTTTTTTCGGTTTCCTAACTTGACATGCACTCGGCTTTGCACTTTTCCCCCTAAATAAGATATAACAAAATTATGCACGGTGAAATTTTATTCCAGAAATGTTTGACTTTAAAAATATGGAATACTTTCTCATTCCTTTTTTTATTTAATGCAGTATTCTATTGCTGTCAAAAATGACGTTAGAAAGGAACTCTCAGAGATAACTTTGTCCTCTCGATGGTGTGGAGTGGAAGTTGGGAGAGGGGAGTCTCAGCCCAGGTGTCACCCTCGTCATTAAAAAATTACGAGATCCGTCCCAAAATAAATCCGCATAGTTTCAAAACGGGGCGTTAATATATAACTAAAACTAACTAAAAAAAATTAAACCGAGAGATAGCTTCATTTTTAGTAGTGGTTGTTGGGACCCAAAAACCAGGAAAAAAAATCTTCTATTTATTATTTTACAATTATTTCATTTATTTTTTGAACAGGATTCATTAAAACTAATTGCTACTTCATTTAAACCGATTTAATATAGTATTTTTAAGGATAAAAGCGATTATGCACCTCATAGAAAAGGCGAGAAAATATTGATTCTTACATTTTTAATCCCATTTTAAATACTGGAATTAACATCAAGTTCCCTCAGACAAATAGTCTTAAGTAGTAGTTTTAACTTTTGTGTTCCCTTGAAAAGCCATTTCTATAAACTATACATCATGTTTTAAAAATAGCTCCTTTTAAATAATGGCACTTTAAAAGCGTTATAAAAAGAGAAAATTTGGTAATAAATTTGCTTTGTTGATTATGTGGATTTTAATGGCGTATGAGTCAGATAAATTGCCTTTTGATAAATTATTTAAGATTGTTTTATTGTTTGCGAACCTCTTTTAAATTTGTTTTTGTAAATTGAGCTTACGTTTTTGAAATCAACTGTTTAAAAAAATTTGGCATGCAATTTATGGAGTAAAATTAGTGTCTAAAACACAGTATTAGTGATGCAAAATAAGGGAAATATGGTAAAAAATTGGGTTGGTCGTTGCACTGAGGTATTTGGCATCAAATAGAAGGTAATTATAAAAGATTAAAGGTATTATAGTGAAGGGAATTTAGAAACCTATGGAAAACATGATTTAAGGTAAAAGAAATATAAATAACTCATCTCTTTAGCAGTTTTTGATTACAGGTAAATCCCGTCGATTTTTATTGCTTCAAAAGCTTTAAGGAAGCCATGTGGATAGACATTGGTTGAGTCGTCACATTTCCTTTTGGAAAAAGAAAATTGTACTGAGTCTCGTTATGTGAAATAAGATGTATAAAACAACAGATAAAATAAATCAACAATTTACAGTGAATATGCATATTTACAGGTCAGTGGCGTAAGAGGACTGAAGGCAGGGGTATAGATGTCTCGTATGCCAGTCTAAATGGGCGCTATGGAGACAAACCCTTAGTGCTTTTATATCACTGTTTAAGTCAAAAATGATGAGAGGTAGAAAAAATAATAAATTTCTTGGGTGCTATTTACTCTTACTAAGCAAATGATGACGACTAGGGGTAAAAAAAGTAAACCCCGGAAGCCACTCACATTTGCTACACCACTGTTACAGGTAACCTTCGTTAGAGGGTAAACCTCGTAGAAAAGGGGATGGGAAGTGAATCTGTTCAATGCATAAAAAGAGGGATTATAGTGGATTACCCAATGACTGTATGAACTCCAGATTATGGGTAGAAGGAGGGCATTGACTGCATAGGACACGGCAAAGAAAGATATGCTTACGGATGCTTTCCGACAATCGGAAGTTTCGATGGTTTCCACAGTTTTCATTTATTCATTAGTTGTCGCTGGTTCATCTTAAGGTCTGGTCAGTGACCTCCAATTGGAATTGCAGACACCAAATATTGTTCATTCGTATCTTCTAATGCATGTTTGTGCATAATCTTATCTCAAAGATAACTATTTTCTGTTCTACAATCGTTGAAGATTTCCAGAGCTAAGGTATACACATTTCATTATTGTAAGCGATTGACGGAAAGTGTATAACCTCACAAGAATTCCAAAACACTTCCATTCTAATCGATAAGATAACCTTGAACAGAATTTGTATGAAGTAAGACGCCTCGATATCAATACAAAAGCGAGGCATGACTGTTCTTCCAAAAGAAAAAATTATGCAAGAAAAAGTTGACTGTCTTCATCCCTCTTTTTCTTGGTTATTTATTTCAGTGGTGTTCAATCTATTTTCATTTCCGACCCCCTAAATTTGTGTAAAATTTTTCGTCCACGCTTTTTGAAGAAAAGCTTTATACGTACTTTTTATTGTCAATTAAATTTCTTCGAATTCAGCGACCCACAAAAAGTTTCTCACCCACCACTGATTTACTTAGTCATATCCTTACTCTTCGTGAGGCCCGGTGCACACTAGCCGCTTCGTGTCGTTGAAGCTATAAAAATAACAATAGTAACCCCCATTCCCCCTGGGTTTACTATTGTTATTTTTATAGCTTCAACGACACGAATCGGCTAGTGTGCACTGGGCCTGAGATTTAAGACAACACTCACAACAGAGAAATTCTTCCTTTGCGACCAGGAAATTTCGGATTAACAGCATAAAACTCCTGTAATCCGGAATGGGCAAAAAGTAGAAAGAGCAATTGTGATACAAAATAAAAACAGTTCTTAAAAACACACTTTAATTAGTGTACTAAAAAGTAATATATTTCTTATTCAATCATTTTCTACTTTTTAGTCTTTAATTTATAATTAATTATTATAAATACTATGGAATCTTGTGATCAATTTTTCTCAAATTTACCAACCAGGTGACACGATTCATATCGGATCAAAATTTAATTAAACCAATTGATTAACTGGTAATTTGATTCTAAAACTATAAAAATACTGTATTGTCATCAAGAACACATAATTTTACTAAATCTCTAAACTATAGCGCATAAGGAAGTGAGGGAAAAATCGATTACAAAAATCCATCTTTACAAACCTATCCTGCAGGAACAGGTTCATACCCCTAGTGTCTAGAACCCTCTAGAATTTAGCCATTAAGGGTATGGACTGGCGTTCTGCTTGTTATCTGTAAAGTATGGTTTAAAATGCAAAAGTTCTATTGGTTGTGTTAGTTTAGTAGCAGAAGCTAGACTTTGGAATAGGATGATCTTGGGTCCGAAACCCGATTCCATCGAAGATCTACTGTGCATGTGAGTCTGACTCACTTTAAGTCTGTTGTCGGAGTTAAGTGTTACCACATTATTGTGGCTGGAAGTTTAGAGAATTTGACGGAGGTTGAGGTCTTATCAGCGTAGAATTACGAGGTCTATTCCAAAATAGCCATCTTGTAGCTTTAAAATGTGACTTAAATTTAACAAATCAAATCAACCAAGAAAATTCTAATTCAACTTTTAGAAAAAAATAATAAGCAAAAATAATTACATGCAAAGAAAGATACACTTCATAATCTCACATAAAATATTAACCCGTTCTGATTTCACTTAATTATCAGAAATAAATCTCAGAAAACGCATTTTGGGTTCGTTGAAAAACAACTCATTTAGTCGATTGTCTTTTTAATCTTAAACATTAACTCTTGGATAAAGAAAACCGAAAAGTCAAATTTCATGTGCTATTAACCATCATAAAATATGACTTTTTGTATCCTTTACTTGTTTACAAGCAGCATAAAGGCATTTTTTACTAAGTTTCATAATCACATCTTTTCAGCTACCGTAGGTAGTTGACTGGCTGTGAATATTGATTAGGTTAAACTTATGTTTATAGGGTTAAATGTTAATAAAAGCATTAATCTCGGTAAGAAAAATGTAGTTAGCGGAATAGTGAATCTCGGTCTATCTGAAAAGAAAGGATTCAAAGATTCCTTCTTGACAATTTGATAAAATATTTTTGGCGAATCTTTGCAATTCACGCCACTCAAATTTTGTTCATGATTCTGAGTAATTTTCTTATCAGACATCTTTAATAAGATCTAGAATATGGAGACACGATATTTCATTTTCGCTTTAATCAGAAAAGGAGGAAATATGCTCAGCTGCCATTTTGAACTTCCATAAAAGTTAACACATGATTTGTCAGGAAATGTACCCTTCTGTTCTTCAGATTTAATAAAGAATTAAATGAACAGAAAATCCAACTATTATCTACAGCGAAGCTGTTATATGAGGCGAATAAGTTTTATTTTTATTTTTAACTTATTGTCATAATGATACAGGTTTTCAACAGAATTATTGCTTAAAGGGATAGCACTAGTCTATTTTTGGACCTTGTGTTTAAATGTTACGATAAAACTTTTGAGAATTTGATATTTTTCTCGATGAAAAAAATCGGAATAATATGCAAAATAGGCCAGTTCCAGACGGAAAACTATTGAAATCAGAAATGAAATTTAAACATGAATTTTTTTATTTCGGTTTAAAATCTGTACCCTTCCCCCTCAGTTGTTTGGATTATAAAAGAACACAATTAGTATCAGAAAGATAATTATTACATTCAATAAATCATTGATCTAAGAATAGTCGACTGGAGTTTGCATTTTTGTTCAGTTTGATTTCTGTGTTACCATAAATTTTGCTTAGACATAATAAACTGACTTGTTTTAGGCTAGAATGATGATCCCTATTGAAGCTATAGTTTAGTTTAGTTTTATGAACTTCGCGTTTTGAAGCAACACGAGAGCTATTTTGGGACGGATATCGTAATTTTTAACCGCGGTCAGATGACGAGGATGACACCTGAGCTGGTACCCCCTCTCCAAACTTCTGCACCACACCAATGGGAGAACTTTTGAAACTATAAGAGGGCTGTTGGGGCAACCTCGCAATTTCAAGCTGGGATGATGACGATGATGGCAAATTATATGGAAGGCCACTCTACAAACTTTCCCATCTCTCCAACGCAATGACCAATGGATTCCAACACATTTAGAATGCTGTAGTCCTATTTATACAGCGTATTTTTGATAGAATCACGTGACGAGCCGTTGGTCATCTTAATCCAACACCAAAATTTTGACTACCAAATATGCATCTCTTGAAGACTGAATCGGTCATTAGTTTTTTAAACCAGAATGATAATCTCAAAGGTTTTCTTAGTTTGATATGGGCTTGATTATCTACTAGTTAAATTTACTCCCTATTTCTTGGAAACATTAACTTTGAGAATGTCAGAAGAACCCAATGCTAACTTTCTGAAGCATCAAAAAATTCTCTCTTTTTACTCTTAGATACGAAGTATACAAAGCGAAAGTATTGCGTTCGGCAAAATACTAGACCTCGAGATTTTGATGAATCACCACCTTTTAAACTTATCTGAGTTCGAAAAAACCTTTTTGGAAATCTGTCTGTGAACACTATATCTCAAAAACGCAACGAGCGAGATAGATAAAATTGGGTATGTGGTCTTTATACCAAAATTGTAGATTTTTATCAATTTTTGGACGGAATCCGACTAAGGGAAGGACACAATAACTCAAGAATGCAAAGGGCTAGATGGATGGAATTTAACATATGGTTTTATCCTTAGTATCGTTAACGTGAATCAAAGTTCGAGCCAGATCCCTTAATAGGTTGACCGTCTATCGGTCTGTATGTTCCCCTGTATGTGAAAGCAAGAGCAAACACGCAACGACTTAGATAAATGAAATTCGTTATATCGTCTTGTGGCCAAAAGTTTGGATTTATATAAACTTTTGAAGACAATCGGTCGAAAATAAGAGTCCCAAATGCCTACTGGGTTTTCTCCATCATACTACGAAGCACGAAACGTGCCATATTGTGTTAATATACGAGAAAGTCGAGGGGAGAAATCTCCCGCTGGTTCAACTATAGTCCTCCCAGCAATGAATGTATCATATCGGGCTCCGAGATATGCGAATCTAGTTTGTGAAAAGTGAATGAAAGAGTTTGTGAAAGGAAGAAAGTAATTTTAACTGATGCTTGAAGGTTTAAACATAAATAATAATAATAAAATATTTGAGGAAAAGTAAACAAGAAGTGCAGCTTTTATACAATGGCTAAAGAATGTGTTTTTAGGGTGAACAACATGATATCTTGTTAGTTTGGGTTTGCTTATAGTAGTTCTATAGATTACGCCACATTACATTCATTGGTATTCTCATACTTGGAATATAGAATATTAAATAAGGGAATACAAAAAGAAGAGACAAATTTGTTTGAATCAAGGTTGTTTTTAAAATTTCTCAGCCTTATTCGCCAAATTTTTGTTTCTATATATGACTTTAATTTTTATTAACTGATTAATAATGTTTTTGTAAATTGTATGTGAAATATTTGTATTCTACAAATTAAATATATTGATATTAAACCCAAATTCCTTTTTTATGCATATCGATGTTTACGGTCATCATATTCAATACCTAAACCAACACAGATAGCCTGATATTATTGTATGTTGATTTTAATTAATTTAAGTTCTGGGAAGATATTTCCAACGGATGAGAAATCTGTGTAGTTAAGAATTACTAAGCCATATGTGTCTAAATGCTGCATTGAATTTCAGCACTATGTTCTGTTTGTAAAAGCGAACGAGAAAATTCGCAATTTATTTTGAGTTGTTGGAGCTCTGTGGAATTCTGTTAGCTTGCAAGAATATATATTCGCTATTTAATAAAAAGCTTTGAAATTATAAAAGAATGGTAATAATACATTAAAACTTGTTTTTATTTATTAATAAGAATACTAGTGAAAAGGTCTTGAAAGTCATATGTTTCTATGTGTTTAATTCTATTATTTTTGACGAATTCAATGACTTTACTATTGTTTTTGATCCAAGCAAAGTTCTCTTTTCAAAAGAAAAATAATGTTTAGTTATTTAGAGAAAATTATATTATGTTTATTTATGTTTGAATTTGTTGCGCAAATGATATATCTGAATTTAATTGGCTGTTTGGGAATTTCAGGTAAATTACTATATAAGGTAGATTATTATTTTTGTGTTTTCGTTTGATCTTTTATTCAGAGCTAAATTTTTTCTCAATTACAACAATGTTCAATTATTTATTTTGAAAATTTTCGAGGTCTTTAATTCTTTATCTAGAAGTTCTAATTTTTTTTTTCTTGCAAATTATAGCGAAGTTACTTGCTGCTTTAACAGCTGGTGTTATTGTGAAAAGTTCCTGTCATTTTTTAATACTGTCTTTGACTGTTTTAAGTTGGTATGTTGTATTAGTTTGATTAACCTGGCTACAGCATTTTTTAATGACACTAGCCTTTAACTTCACTTCTTCTTACGCTACGTTGTGACGTCATGGCATTTTTCTTCCTTCAAAATGTGCAAATGATTCTAAAATTTAATTGGGACGGCAATTTGATGTGTATAACGCGAAAATCATCGTAGTTCCACAAAAACTGACTTTCAAGTACATTTCAGTATCTGAAACACTTTAATCTATTTTGCTGTTTTTCTTTATAATTAATTTCATTTGATGCTGAGACTTTCACAAATTCAATTACCTTTTTTTTCTTATCGAAAAACAAAAAAACATGTGGAAACTGTATCATGCAATATTATCAGTTCACGAACTGAATCGCAGCAAGCAGTCTAGGTTATGTTGCGAAGCCCAACCTTCAAACTATTTGTCAAGTTCATTATTATCTTTCAATGGGATGAGGTTTCAAATTTACGAAACCGTTTAACTTAACTCCTTAATCACTCTGAATAAGATGACACATGGGATGCCCTTAGCACAGCGCCTGAGGGTCAGTTTGGGACTCGTGTCCTTCCTTTAACAAACTAGGAGAAAACGGTGCTAGGAAATATTTTTCATGCAGAAAAACGACCAGTAACTTCGGTATTTTGTTCAACTGAAGGTCGTTATAATAATAATCACAAAGACAGTGAACAAAAATTGATAAAACTAATTTCATATAAAAAAAAGAGTATCAGTACCAAGGTCATAGATTGGATGAATAAAATAGAATATTGTGAGCAAAGACAAAATCTTCTGAACGATTTGCTTGCTGGCTGAAGAGGTTCGGAATGATTTTGTGACCTTGATGGGTCAGATTGCTCCCAGCTTTGCAATAGATATTGTCTTTAATGAAAAATTCTTTGTTTATGTTTTCTAGAAGGGTAAACAACAATTTTCAAGGTGGCATATACAATTAGTTCTATATATACAAATAAAGCTACGAAAACATTCATTGTTGTTCTTCTTACTGTTAATAAGAATGATCTAAAATGAATTTCTGTCATATGATAGCAAAAATGAATGAAAACGCTTCATTTTTTCAATCTTTTGGATTCCTTTTATATTATTGGACATGATTACAGAAATATTTTCTAAAGAGTTTTTGCATTAAGCTATTTGTAAAAGATGTTGCTCATAACGAATTCAACATTTTCAAGAAAAGATCTGTAATTTGAATTTTTATCTACAAAAAAAATTTAAAATTATATTAGAATGAAACGGCCTTACCATCCTGCAAGTCATTTCATTTAAATAATAATAATCAAAATAAAAGAAATAGGCATTTAAACCAATTTTTGAGTCTTAAGCCTGACAAAATAGCTACTATGAGGCTAGAGGCTTGAGCGGAAATCATTCGTTTTGAAGACTGATAATACTGGCGGTGGAAACTCACATCCAGTAATTCTATGCAAATTTTTCCAACCCCGTCAGAAATATTTCAAATTTGACCTCGTTGCCTAGAATTTGTCAGAAGTATATAAAGTTCAACCCCGTTTTCTCATTATATTCATTTGTTTCTAAAAGTAGTAAAAGAAATGAAAATGATAACTTTCATACTTTACTTCGTTTTGGATTCTTATTCGGTTCCTTTTGTACTTTATTAAGACGAAAAGAAAAAAAAACAAAAGATGTAAAATATCCTTGTTTGCTATAGAAATGTTTAGTTTTACACTGAAATCTGAGTTGGTTCCGAAATTTTTTGCTTTCTGAAATCCTAAATTTCCAGGAATGTAAAAATTTAAACCATATTTCTCAGAATCTGCTGAGATAAAAGATACCATGATAGAATACAGAGCAACCTTGAGTATTGAAAGTTTATGTGCTGAGTTTTACCCACTTTCCAGGGTGATAGTGGCCCGGATTTCCCGGAATTCCGAAATTTATAGTGTTTGGAATCCGAAATTTCCAGGAATATGAAAATGTAAACTATCTTTATCAGATCTTGTTTACGAAAGTGATATCATGATAGAATTTACAACAACTCTGAGTATCGATAGTATAGGTGCTGAGCAGACTGTGAAATCTATATATACAAAAGAGCTGTTTTTTTGAGTATGTATGTATTATGTTCGTTTTTTCTACTCTATGAAAGCCCAGACCGTTTGACTTACCGGGACCAAATTTGGCACAGTGATGATTAGCACAAGAGAGATCTAACACCTTAAAAATTGTTTCAAAATTGAAATTAGTAACCGTAATTCTTATATCATTGTTAAGTCCAGAATATCTCCATTTTAATAAGAGTAATTTGAAACTGCTGAGTAACTTTTCTGATTTTTAGCGATTTTTTAAAGTTTTTGGAAACGCCTTTCTTCTGCAAACGATGCGCGTGGCGCGTAACGAAATATTATGCTTCCAGTGTTAATTTATAAATATCAGAAAAATTAATTTTCTTGCATTCTCTCTCTCTGTCTCTTTTTTTATGTTTTCTGAAGTTTTATTTGTAACGTATGTTTTTATTAATCAGCAATGTCGGGAAAATTCTGTCCAGTTTAATTGTTCATTTTAAAGTTGTATTAGTTATTATACGGTATATTGTTTAAAAATTTAAAATAAATATTCTTATTTTAAGCTTCTCGCATTTTCATTCAAACCATATAATTGTAAGGTAATAAAAAGGGTAGATTAGAAAGTTTTAATTCAACAAAAAAGGAATCGAAGGATATTTACGTTTTTGGGGAAATTTAATGAAAATATTGTAGGGAAAAAACGGATGTGGGTATATGAAAAAACATGGATCCGGAGAAACGCCGTCTTATCAGCTATTATAATTTATTCTAATTAAACTAAAATACAAGTAAAGTTCATGAGTCATAAAATACCTCTCGAGAACCCCTTCATAGAAAGTTTAGATTTTTAATTTATTGAATAGCTGGATAGTTCACCAAAGTTGTTCACATTTCCTGAACTATGAACTCTTTCTGCTAGTATATCCAACGTTTATTGATATGCTTATTTCAGATCTTAATTTAGTACTTAAAGGCTCAAGTAAAAAGTCATTCGCAACAGAAGCCCATCATACTGAAATTTCTATTAATTGGAAAGAAATATATAAACGTAACACTGCTCAAAACATAACCCCATTCCTCCTCCCCCACACAAAAAATGTAGACCAAGATTTACAATTATTTAAAAAAATATTGAGGAACGAAAGAGGGAAGTAATTTTGTGAAATGAAGTAGTAAAACAAAAATAAATTTTTAATAAATTTCAAAAGATTGCACTTTTTGGCTTCGCTAAAGAAATTGTTTAAAAATATGTCTGTATGTAAGCATGGTATCTTATTGATATTTTGAATTATTTAAAATTATATTAGATTTTTTTTACCTACAGTGTAGTTTTAAGGATTTTTGAAATGGGGTCACGGTCACACTACCGGATTTTCGTAAATGTAATTTTCATGCCAGACTTTTAACCAGAAGTATTTTATCTTTTCTTAATATAATTCTTTTCCCCCCGCATTATATTTCCGTATGACTAACTATTCTCTCTTATCTATCAAATTTTTCTGTTTCCACAACTATTTAGTGTAAATTTTCATTTCTGGTTCGTAATTTGTTGGCTGCGAACTTGGGAGTGGCAAAATTTCATTGCATCTGTTTCCCAATGGTTGGGTTTTTCTAATCCGCAGACTTTCTAGATACAGCAGAATGTTTTATACAACTGTCAATGAGCAGCCACTTGAATAGCAAACATTATCTTAAATGGTTCTAAAATTACAGTGGCATGTTGATGATATATCGTCGCTGTTATATCAAAATGTCGTATGTCAAAAACCACACACGCAAAAGATAGGAAATTTTGATGAAACAGCTGTAAACACTCGATGCATATGGCATTTTGTGGCAAAATGTAACAATCACATATGACATACAACAATTTGAGAGGAGAAATAAGCTAATTTATACAATTATTTTGCACTAATAAAATGTTTTGGTAAATTTGACATATGACAGGGACGTTATACTGTAAAATGAATTGAATAGTGTGGCAGATATTACTGTCAAAATTAAAAATTATGATTGACCTGGGAAAAGTGTATTTTGTTATTGAAAGCCGCGCGAATTAAGCTACCATAGCTTGGTTTAAGCGTCTGGAAAGCTAATTTGAGAATGCAATCAATTCACGTGACATCACTGCAAGCATAACTGCACGTTGCCGTACGCTGTACTGTGACATCATGTGCTTTTTCCTCCTGCAGGATGAGCAGTGCATTCCAAAATTAAATAGGTTCGACCTCTATCACGACACTTGCCGCCTATATCACGTGTAACATACTTGACACGTAATACAGGCTGTATCACGTGTCAGATACTTGACACGTGATACAGGCGTCGTATGCATGTATCATGCGATTCATTAGCTAACATATAACTGAACGTTGTCTCACGCTGTACTGTAACGCCTGGTCCTTTTTCCTTCTGAAAGATGTAGGCATATCACGTGTTAAGGGCACGCGTGTATCGCGTAATTGAGAAACATAATTAATTCTTCTGCGAGATACTCACGTTATACAGAGGAGTAGCTGAAAAAATTGACAAAATATCTTCATCAATAGAAAAATAAAGTTAAGATAGCATCCCACATTACCAATTATTTCATAATTGGCATTTTAACATAAAGTCTTAAATATGCAGCTGAAAGTCGTATTGCAATTATTTTTTTCAATAATATCGCTGACTATACAATGAAATGAGATAATCTGAAACTGACGGGACAATAATATAAATTTGATTTATCCTAAAATTCGAATTAATAAAACTTGGTTCTAAACAAGTTTACAGCAAGAGAAAATGACAATTTTTAAACTAAAGATATTTTAAATAAATAATGCATAATTAGTAATTAAACAATAAATAATTTTAAAAAATAAAGTAATTATAACTATGATTGGAATGTTTCCAAAAAATAATTTTAAGAATAATAATTACAATAAATAAGTAATTTTAATAAAAAAGCAGAATAAAGCCTTTGAGAAGAACAATTGTACAATTTAACTTCAAAATATAATGTACAATTCACATCTAGCATGTTCATTTTTTTATCTATTTATTTACTTTTTTGTAAAAATGTGAGAAATTTTTTACTTCTTTCTTGATTGAATAGATTCTACAGAAGTGAGATTCTCGAGTGAATCAAGGGCCTTAAAAATTATTCACTTACGATCACTGCGGATATAAAGTGCGGACGCATTTAACTAAAAAAAACAGATCAGAAGCAAAAACAATTTTCAAAGATAAATTCGAAATACACTTTATTTCAACATTATGTTAATATGAAATTCAAGAGATCAGAAAAGAAATCCTGACAAATTAGAAATACTGACAAATTTACTGACAAATTCGATTTAAAAACGTTTGAATTAGCTAAGTTCCGCAGTTTACTTTTCAATTTATCGTAAAATTCTTATAGTGCGAAAAAGTATGATATAATCAAATCATAATCTGACTCCGAAGATCAAATAAATTTCAAGATCAAACAAGGCAGATCATTTTTTAAATGAGTGATGGATGACCTGTCTTGTTTGATGTTGATTAGCATGAGCTAATGAAAAATAACTCCTGAATATCATTGCGTTTGGCAAATTATTCAAAGCGAATGATGCAGTGTTAGGGAGAAAGAGGAAACATCCGAGTTCAATGATCATAAAAATAAATCAATGTATATAATTCTTTCTGTGTCATTTTTAAACCTTTTATTTAACTTTACTTGTTTTATAATTGTAAAGATGGAATTTTGCCTTATAGAAGTGTAACGAAATAAATTTTTTTCTAAAGCCGAATGCAAAAATTTTAAAAGAGTTGACGTAATAAGGGAAAAAAGTTTATGTTCCATTTAAACAGATTTATTCAGCTAATTTGTATGTAAAACGAAATTTAGACTAGACACACTTTAAATATATGAGTTATATAATTTTGTTATCCAAAAACAGTTCTGATAAAAATAATCCAAAAACCCCAATAGGACACAGATATAGTACAATATAGTGTAATATCGTACAATATTCGCAAGATTGTATAATATTCTTTAATATTGTGTTATACCGTTTAATATTGTATAATATCAAAAATTATTGTACAGTGTCGTACAGCAAGTTGTGATACCGGGAAATAGCTTTTCTAAATTATAACTGAATCAATAATAGCACTGCTCCTGAGTTAAAAATTTTAATTTGTATGCTTTCCCATTCTGATTATGCCGAGTATGAAGTTAGTGGTTTAAATATCGATCATAAATTTCCCTATCCTATAATCCACGGAAAAATTTCTATTGATATTTAGCTACTTATAGCGGTGTGCAAAAAGATTGTGTCAGTCAATCAGTGTTTGGCATGGAAAACAGTAACTATGATGCTTGCAACTATTGGAAAAAGAAAATGTCTGTACATTTGGAATTACAAATAGAACTCATTTTATTTCTCTCTGCTGTACTTTTATAGCACTGCAAGGCTGATGCAATCGCTGGAAATGTATGTTTAAAGGTTTTTGAGAGTTTTTACATAGAAAATGAGGACACTTTTTACATAGAAAATAAACACTGTAATATCTGTCACACTGTGCAAGCTTTACAATGTTGAGCGCTAGTTGATCATTAAATTAATTTACCTTTACCTTACTGAAGTTCTGCGAGGGCTATTGTAGGAGAGACCTCGTGATTTTGGACCGTGGACAGTAAATGAGAAAACTTGAGTCGACACCTCACTTTCCATACTTACCACTTGGAAAATGCTAAATGCACTGCAACAGATTTAACATACTTCAGACCCACATATATAGTGTATTTTTGATCTAGTCATCATGTGTTCTGGTGTGCATAGGTCTGCCGATTAAGGCAAAATAATTTTATTTAAAAAAAAATTGAGGAATAAAAATTTTATCTATCGTAAAAACCTGAAAACACAATGTTTACCATAAGAGTTTTGGCAACATCGAAGATTGTAGCAGTTTTTTTTTTTTTTTTTACTTTTTCGTTCTATGCGAAGTATACGAAGAGAAAGTATATAACCGCCAAAAATTTCGATCTCGAGATTTTGATCTCCATCATTTAGATTTATCCGTCTGTCTCCATGTCTAACTGTGCAGATAATAACTCGAAAACGGAACCAGCTAGACGAATAAAATTTGGTACGTAGTGTTTACACAGAAATCGTGGATTTCTTTGAAATTTTGAGTAAAGTCTGTCTGTCCGCATACATGTGAACACGATCACTCAAAAACCCAACGAGCTAGATGGCTAAATTTTGGTATGCGGTTTTCACACCATAATTGTAGATTTATATTATATATTAGGCAAAATATCTCAACAGGAAGACAATCTTTCTGTCTTTCTGGACACGATAACTCAAAATTGCAATGATCTAGACGAATCAAACTGAGTGTACGGTCTTTGCTCCAAAATTGTAGATTTTTATCAAACATTTAAGAAAATCGATCAACAGGAAGTTACTGTTCCAAAAGCATTCATAAATCTTTTCAAAACACGAAGAAATTAAATACAAACGCGCCTTATGGAGAGAGTTTTTTTGGAGGGGGATACTCCCTTTTCACTTTCTCGTACACGAACTGCACAGAGAGAAAGTATTGTAATTGTCAAAAAAATTCGGACTCGAGATTTTGATGAATATCCACGTTTTAGACCTCCCTGAGTCCGAAAAACACAATTTTAGAATTATGTCTGTCTGTCTGTGAACACGATAACTCAAAAACTTAAATAGCTAGATAGGTAAAATTCAACGGTTCGAACTAGAGGGACGGAATTCGGTATGTGATCTTTTCACATAATTTGTAGGTTTCTTTCAAATTTCGGACAAAATCCGTCCACGGGAAGTCTGTCTGTCCGTGTTCATGTAAACACGATAACTCAAGAACTTAAATAGCTAGATGGATAAAATTTGGTACACAGTTTTAACACCAGGAATGTAGGTCCGTATGAAAGTTTGGATGAAATCCGTCGAAGGGTTGACTGTCTGTCGGTCTGTATAATCGCATGCGTGTGAACTCAGTAACTTCTAAATGCAATGACTTAGATAAATGAAATTTAGTGTATGGTCTTCTAACCATAATTGTAGATATGTTTCCAATTTTGGTTTCAATCGGTCGAGAAAAAGGCGTTCAAATTGCATTTCCGGTTGTTTTCACCATTTTACGACGCAAAAAAAAAAAAAAAAAACCCCCCGCCCGCTGGCGTGTTTTCCCCACATGTGTTAGGGAATGGAGCGTCTTACTATCGCTTGGCGCATTTTCTCCCACCGTATTAGGACGTATGCGAGAATGTTTCGGGGAGACTACTCCCGCTGGTTTATATTTTTTCCGACATATCTTCAAGTGTTTTATTGTTTTCATAAAGGATAAGTTCTTTACTATTTTTAAAAGGACAAATGTTTTTATAGAGCACAAATCAGAGACTTAAAAGATAAAATGGGCCATGCTGATTGAGTTAGAAATACTACGCGCGTGTTTGGGTCAGGACAAATTAAAGATGTATGTTTAGATTCCTTATAGGGGCAAAAGAAGTAACTTTATGGAATAGTGAAATTCCACATGACTATTTTACAATCTGTTATTTAACTTAAGACTTCTTTCATGTTTGTAAAGATAGAACTTTGTGATCAATGTTTCACTTACTTCCTGATATACCAAAACTCTGAAATTGTGCACAGTTGTGTGTTCCCGATAATGGGGAAGTTGAGCATTTTTTAAAAACGCGTGAAAGCAATCCGTATTTATAGAAAAAATCATTTTAATTTAAAATATGCAAGTGGAATTTTAGATAAAAATTTATTTATTTAAATATTGAGGGCGAAAGATGCAGTGAAATAGCAGAAATGATGATGCAATCCGAAACTCACTCTCATTGGCCGAGCAGATTTTGACGTCACATATGCCTTCCATCGCATACTTCTCTTTCGCTACTTTTATACCATGTTTTGATTCAAGGCGTTTGTACTAGCTTACATTTTAGAAGCGAAGTTTTTGGCTTTTCTACTATTCAACGTTTAATTTCATAATGGATATTGGTTTTGTTCAAGGTAAATCGGATAATTTGCCAAGGATTGATTCTACAATGATGGCAAAGAAACGGGACACAAAACGCCGACTCGTAAATTATCTCATAAGAAAAGCTGTTCATACCTTCCATTGAATGCATTCAGTAACCGGAACAAAGCTTTATACTATACCACAATAGACTTCGCCTTAGGAAAAACGGGTAGATTTTCAAAAGCATCGAGCAGCAATAAATTGAAGAGGGGCCCTCGGTCATTCCGTGAAGACGCTGCTATTTCTGTCACACAAGAAAGAATGAAAAGCTAAAAACCTGATTTTGCATGACCTGTGAAATTTCGAATGCCTACAAAAAACCCCCCCACCAAATAATAATAATTATAAAAAGACAGGAATATACTTATTTCAGAAGTTCCGCTCAAAAAAAATTCAGGTACAGCATTTTTTTTAATTACACGTGTGCCTTTGAAAATTAATTTTATTTTTTATAGTTTTATATTACTCTGCTATGAAGAATATAAATTATTTCCTTCGTACAAGTATTAATTTTAAGATATTAGTTAATAGTAATTAATATAAAAAATCCGGTAAAAATAACTTATATAAAGAAACCTATATATTTATAATAATAGGAATTTAAGGGATACCATGTAAACGACAAACCCTAAATGTGCGGTGAGATAAATTTATCTACCTTTTTTCAATTGTAATAATTGATAAGTAAGAGTAATTTTGAGTAAGACTGATTTGAGAGTAAGACTGATTTTAATTTGAATAGACTCATTGAATCTAAATGATTAATTTTGCATCAAAAATTATGTGAATTATTTTCTTGCACTACAAATGAAAACGATTTTCATCATCAAAAAAGTCATGAATTTAAACTTATAAGATATTCTAATTAATTTTGAATAGTACTGTAATTTTAAAAAAAATAAAGGAAACACTTGAATATTCATGGAAATAATATAAGCAGTAAAATAACAAGAGCAAGTTTTTTTTTTTAATTTTGAAGAAGTTGGGACAGCCTCTGTGCCACCGCCCCTCAAAGGGTTAAAATTTAAATTCTATGTAATCAAATAGAAGGAAAAAAACTAATGAAATTTAACTATTTGCTTTAAAATTGATAATTAAAATCTCACATTATACTTATATTCAAAACAAAGCGGATATCAAGTTCAAGGCTGTTTTTTTACTGTGCTTCGTGATATACAATTTTAATAGATATAATATAGATAAATTACTCATCGGGTGCCGTTATTGTTGTAGTAACACGTTTAGGAACGATACAATACTTGTATCTTTCCGACATTATTTTATCTGATGCGGTATTCGGAAAATATAGAAAAAAAGCAAAATCTGTATAGCGAGCGAACGGGAGCTCTCTCCTGTTTGGGCATATGTGGCCCACGTCATACCAGCTTCCCGCCAAAATGGATCGTTTTTCCCGCGTCGTCTGAGAGGCGAAATTTGATTGCAAATATAAAAAAACAAAACTGCCAAGAAATTTTTTAAAGATGTTTTTGTTCATTTTGAAGCATTTTCAATCGATTAGAAAATAATAATAATAAATGAAAAATGCTGAACTTCCCCATTATACAATATTTTAATATTTTCAGAGTTTAATTATCAATTAATTGATTTATTTTAATTAATTTTTGATTCCATATACGCTGAACTATCTGGAGGGAATTTAAGAAATACTGTCCACAAGATTCTGTAATATTTGAAATAAGGGATTATATGAAATATGTGAAAGACCATAAAACATAAAATAAGAAAAACACAAGAAGTTTTTAAAAACAAGATTTTATTAGTGAAATAAAAAGAAAATGATTTTTATTAAAAATAGGAAGATCGAAACAAAATCGTAAAACCGTCAGGCGCTGAAAACTAAACTACAAAGAATTTGAGCCATAATGAACATCACGAGAAAGGAAATTTCTAAACATTCATTAAAAAATTATTATAAATGTGATTAAAATTCCAATTTATTACAGTATTTCTATCAGCGTTTAACGCTTTTCCAATTTAATTTTGACCTGCATATTTTTGATAAAAAATGTTTTCTACTTTTTAGTATACTAATAGATACTAATAAAAGCGTGATTTTAGAAACCTTATTGTTTTATAATGTTGTCATTTGCATAATAATTTAAATTCTGCATGAATTCTGTGTGAACTATCTGCGATTATTAACAAAAATACCAGTTTTAGTCTAGAGATAGAAGCAATAAATCTTTTTACTTTGAATGAACATTTTATTTTTTCCCCCACCATTACGCATGCATTTAGAAGCTAAGAGTTAGCATAATGATTACATACTAAGAAAAAGTAAAACAGCGAATTCTTGTTTGAAACTCTTCCGTAGTTTAAAAACAATAATAAAAAAATATTTAAAAAAAATAATCGAGCAAAAGTTTACGCAGAATAGAAAATTATCGGTTTTATGGAGTTTGACAACAGCTGATTAGAATCTCGAAAAGCCTTCATATTTTTTCCAAAAGAATTAGAATTAACCATAAAAATACAACTTTAATCGATGCATCCGCTTCAATTTCAGGATTTTAGAGACATTTCGCTTCCTGGTAATTATCGGGAAGTCACGAATTAAAGATTCTGCTACACTGAACCCAAATGAAAGGTGAAGTCTCATAGAAAAGAAAAGTTTGTTTGATATTTATTTGCATGACGATCTTTGCTTCTAGAAAAGAAATTCATGCGATTAGCATGAATTTGAAGTTTTCGTGCAGAACATCTTAAAACGTCATGATAAGAAAATAATAAGAGAAATAAACATCACTGTATCTTGAAAGGCGATCGACGCCAAGATATAAAATATGTCTTTTGTAACAGTTATATAATTATATATTTAATGGCTTATTAATTCTGTAGCTGTTTTCTTTGGAAGTCTAATTTCCCCAATCTTATTTCTAGATTACTTAAGTTGATGCTTGACAACTTGCCACTTAATTTCCCCAAACTTGTTTCTAATTTGTTTAAGTTGGAATTTGACAGTTTAGCATTTAAGGACAATAAGCTTTTATCATAGAGATTACCAGAAGTCTTTTTCCAGATGAATAAATAAAATATTTCGGAAATTCTCGAATTCATCCACGCACGTTTTGATATCGAACCAATTTTGCTAAGCTGTAAGTCATGTGACTAAAATGGGTACAACTTCCGTCACGATCTTCACTAATTTGCCCTAGAAAAAAATGTTTAGATAAATTATTACTAATTTATCCGCCTGTACTTTTTGTCAATTTCAACCCAATGATCATGTTACCAACATTAAAAGCAGTCACGTAACTGAATTATTGAAGTCTGTATCTTGCTTTTCCCTTTCACTTTCTGGGTAATGTTTTTAGCAAGTTCTCCGATCTATGTTAACAATTCTATACACACTACACCTCTGTCTCTAGAGTTCATATAACTCCTATTCGATTTGGTACTGATGTCAGTGGACCCATCTATAATGCATACTGTATGTTAAAATTAAATTACTCCGTTTCTCGTTGCTACGATAGATTTTCAAAAAAAGTTTAATAAATTTAATAAAAACGGTTTTTAAAACACATTTTTATTAGTGCACTAAAAGGTAGAATGTTTTCTTTTTTGCATATTTCATTGCAATGTCCAGTTTGAATGTAACATTACAGTTTTTCTGAATTCCCCAGGGGAATGTACATTCGAGGGAAATGCAACTTCCAAAATTAGTTTTCACATGGTATTAAATCATTTCTTTCGGAACAGATTAGGAAAGCGAGAGGAAAGTGTAGGCATCGAGTAAAACCTTCCAGGTACTTCAATTCACAGGTAGATCCACGACGATATGTAACAGTAAACAATCAGAAATAGTTGATTAGTTTGATTTATGGAAGCGAATTTAAATCCGGGACAACATATTAAATAATTATAGAAAAAACTGCAAAAGGAGCGTCACTGTCGAATCGAAATAAATTTGTTGATGTGGCAACAAATTATCTTCTGCATATTTTATTCCGATGTCCAGGTTCAATGTGACGACATAACTTTTAAAAATATATGTTCGAGAAAATGTATGCTAGTATTTAGATTTCGAGCTAAATAAAGCCTGGAGCTTTAATAATTATTCCATGGAAACATGTTAGAGTGGAAATAACAAAATAAGTTGATTAATCTGATTTATAAGAAGATAGAGACATTGTTTGCATATTGTCCAGTTTGAATGTAACATTACAACTTTTCTGGATTCCCCAGGAGGTTGTACATTCGAGGGAAATGCAAACTGCCTCAAATAATTTCCATGCGTTATTAAATAATTTCTTTTTGAACACACCAGGAATGCTATTGGGTCTAGGCTTCGAGTTAAATCAAGCCAAGTGTTTTAAGACATAGTTATTCCATAAAGGTATGCAGCCTCTTACTAGTAATTTCCATATGCTACTTAATCATTTTTAACAAGCTATGAAAGTGTAGGATTCGAGTTAAATCAAGCCAAGTGTTTTAAGCTATAGTTATTCCACGAAAGTATGTAGTAGTGGAAATTACAAATAAGTTGAATTATCCGATTCATGCGGGGGAAAAAACCTCTTGCATATTTTATTGCAATGTCCAGTTTGAATGAAGCATTACAACTTTCCTGAATTTCCCAGGAGAATGTACGTACATTCGAGGGAAATGCAAACCGCCACAATCAGTTTTCACATGGTATTAAATCATTTCTTTCGGAACAGATTAGAATAGCGAGAGGGAAGTGTAGGCATCGAGTAATTCCCCCCAGGAACTTCAATCCGTAGCCACGGCGATATGTACCAGTGGAAACAATAAGATTAGTTGATTAGTTTGATTTATGGAAGGGAATTTAAATACGGGACAACTTCCTTTTTAATTATAGAAAAAATAATAAAAAGGAGCCTCACTCTCGAATCGAAACTAAATCCTAGCAAGGGCCAACACCTGCACCTCAGGCGAGAAAAAGAGTCTTATCTAGGTTTCTTGTGTAATTTTCCCTCTATTGTATCGTTTTGCAGTAGTCAATGAACCAAATTTATTCTGCCGTACATTATCACTTTTTTTCCTTCCCGAATTCTGTAGTTTAACGCATTGAGGGAAATGTATCATATTAAATCGATTGTTTTCATTTGATCTGAAGTTTAGTTTTTGTTAAATGGACTACGCCTTTCAGGGTATTAGAAGGCTTAACTATTTTCTTTGCTACTTACTATATTAATTGCTGCTGTAGCATGATTAGCATTTTTAATACAGAAAGCACCAATTTAAGGTTACGTGCAAACGCAGCTTGGAAGTAATGCTAAATTTGTGATTAATAAGAATATTCTCATTAACACAGTTATTAACAATCAATCGTAGACAGAATGATGGAAATATTTTGTATTTTAAAGATTTGCATGATAAAACTTCATAGCATTTTCGTTTTAAGTATTATCACGTCTTGTATCTGCCTAATGTTTTTCTCTCTCAAATGTGATTTAATCAAATAATCTCTATGATTTTGCTGATAAAGAATGATAGTCCTATTTTTAACATAAAAACATGGCTCTTAAATTTTTGCATTTCTGCCGTACATTATCCCCCTTTTATTTTCGCCTTTTTTCCCTTCCGAAATCATAATTCATTCGAAATGTATCATAACAAATCTATCGCTTTCATTTGAACTAAAGTTTATTTTTTTGTAACCGAACTGCGCCTTTCAGGGCCTTGGAGGGTTAACTATTTTCTTTGCTACTTGCTATCTTAATTGCTGCTGGAGCATGATTAGCATTTTTAATCCAGAAAGTGCCCGCTTAAGGTTAGGCAAAAATGCAACTCGAAAGTAATGCTAAATTTTTGATTAATAAAAATAGTATCATTAATACAGTTATTAGCATTTAGTCGTAGAAAGAACTGACGAAAGAGTTTGCATTTGCAGGATAAAACTTCTCTTCGTTTTCGACTTAAGTGAGATCATGTCTTATAATTGCCTCAAAGCTTCACTCTTCTCAAAGATGTTTCCATGTAATAATCTTTTAATTTTCCAGCCGCATTTTAACACGAAACATGATTTTTATTTTTTACATACTTTTATTTAATTTGACTTATTTCATTTTTGTAAAGATTTAATTTCGTTACCTATTTTTCACTCATATCCTGATGTGCTAGAGTTTTGAACCTGCCAAGGTAGAGAGCGGTCTGTGCATAGACCAGTGTTGATCATTTTGTAACAGTGCCTGAGTTCTCCTATCTGTGATGACCCTGTCATTTAGTTATCTGGATGCTTTGGCAGGGCCGGGTGCATCTCTTATTTTGAAGAACTCATTTAAGTTTATTTTAATTTTGGGGGAAATTAAAAAAAATGTATTTAATGAAGAGTTGTGAACGGGCTGGAGAGGTCAGAGTATTCCACCCTGAATTAGGTCTACCTTGAGTCTTATTGCAAATGGAACAAACAAGGAAAAAGAATTAACAAGGCTAACATTATTATATAAAAGTTTATATTTTTACTATTTAAACTTTTATGAATTTTTCAGAATGAATGTGCGAAAGGTTCAGAGACGGGAAACTTTAGGTAGCCTCACGAAAAATTGCATACATTAATTTTCCTATGTAAAACTGAATATATATCAGTAGATTTTTATATATAGGGTTATTCAAAATGATGTACAGTATTTTATTAGAATGAAGTCAATTATAGACAAACACTTACCAGAACAAATTTAAAGGAAAGGACAACTCAAATATTTTTATTTTATGACATTATAAGCGTTCGATATGACTTCCTCGAGTCACGCGGACAACGTCCAGACGATAGTCCATTTCTTCCCACACTCGTTTCAGCATGTCTGGTGTTGCTAAGTTCAGAGCATTACCTATGCGTGTTCGTAGGCCCTCGAAACTGCGTGGCAGTGGTGACACATACACTTTGTCTTTCACAAAGCCCTACAAGAAAAAGTCACATGGGGTAACGTCCGGTGACCAGGGGTGCCAAGTAATGCTCTGAACTAACACCAGAACTCTAACACCAGGTATGCTGAAAGGGGTGGGTGGGGGTGGGAAGAAATGGACTATAGTCTGGACGTTGTCCGCGTGACTCGAGGAAGTCATATCGAACATTTATAATGTAATAAAATAAAAATATTTGAATTGTCCTTTCCTTTAAATTTGTTCTGGTAAGTGTTTGTTTATAATTGACTTTATTATAGTATGTAAAAATACCGTACATCATTTTGAATAACCCTGTATATTGCTCTCTTTCATTGTTATGTAGTTAGTTTACTTACTTCTTTAACAAAATAATCAAAATCGAACATGAAAAATGTTGAAATCTGGTCGATGCGATCAAGATGAAATCGTTTTAGGACAATATACAAAACTATTTGAAAATGCTTGAAATATTTTGTTCTAGCTACTTTACTATGCTAACATTAAGATCAATAGCAGTGCAAAAAAAGTGTAGAGCTTGGTTTAGTTATATTAACATAACCGATTTTGTAGCAGCACGAGGACTATTTTGAGATGGTTCTAGTAAGCTTGAAGCATGGTCAGATAACGAGGATGATCCTTCAACCTCGTTTCTCTCTCAAATCTTCTAAGCCATTCCAGCGGAGGGACGTTTGATCCTCGACATCAAATTCAACATGCACCAGAGCCACATACATGGATGAACTTTTGATGGAATCAGGTTTCGAACCTGGAACCCTCCGGTCCTTAAGCCGAAACCAGGCTACCGAACCCTCAAAAAGCATACTGACGGATCTGGAACACACGAGACGAAAGGCGCCGGTCCATATACTAGAAGTTTAGTTCATGCCACAGCATCAGTGCTGTTTATCCAATGGGTTTCCGTTAAATTTCGCTTCGTTTAGTTTATTAATGAACCATTTAGAACAAGACGAGGGCTATTTTGGGACGGACTTCGTAATTTTGAACCACAATCAGAGAACTAGGACGACACTTGGGCTGGAACCCTCTTTTAAAACCTCCGCACCATACCAACAGGAGGGCGTTTGACCCATGACGTCAAATTCAACGTGCACCAGGTCCACATACACGGTGGATCTTCAGTGGAATCGGCTTTCAAACATGAAAACTTCCGGCCCTTGCCACTAGGCAACCGCGGCCTTTCCGTTAAATTTCATCCTACAGTTTTAAATTATTATGTCTAACAAAGGATAATAACCAGCTGGAGTGTTTTCCTTCGCTATTCGAGTCCGCATTTTGGACCTCTTACTGTCCAGCGATTGGGTCAAAAGTTTAAATGTGGATCGACAATTTTTGTGTCAAGACCACAAACTAAAGTTCATTTATCTATCTTTTATTCAGTTGTTTATAGTCTTAATTATCAGGCTTTACACACTTGGAAAGACAAGCAATCAGACAGTCAATAAATTGAAGGGTTATTTCAAAATTAAACACACATCTACAATTTGTGTGCAGAAATCCTATACTAAAATTCAACCATCTAGCGTGTTGCATTTTTGGCTAATCGTGTTCGACAATAAATTAACTACTTGGTGGATTTGGTCGAAAATTTGCTACTCATCTACAATTTAGTAATAAAATCATATGTTGCGATGTAGAGTTATCGTGTTCACATGTATATGGACGGAGAGATGGAACGACTTCCCTTCGACGATTGGTATTAAGACCGCATCCCAAATTTCATACGTATAGCTTGCTGTGTTTTTGAGTTGTCGTGTTTACAGACAGACGGACGAACAGAAAGAAATAAATCCAAAAATATTTTATTCGAACTCAAGGAGGTCTAAAATGAGAAGATTCATCTAGAGGTGATTTTTTTTTTTTTACTATTGATTTCTTTTTGTATATATACTTCGTATACGAAAAAGTATAAAGGACAGATCTGAGATTTGCAAGGCTGCAAGAGGGAGATTTTGTAACAATTAATACGATGCTTTGGAAGTACGCAAGACTGCATAATTTAAAAGTTGATAAAAAATTTCAAAAACGTTTTCAGATTAATAAAAAAAAGATGAAGCTGGAAATAGAAGTGATGATCTAATAGATATTTTTTCCCCGACTATTCCCAACAGAAGTTTAAAATCAAATCCACACGAGTTGCGGCAACCAGGAAGAACATGCGAGTTTGAATAAGTCCAAGGGTGTGGAGTGCGATTTTATCTATAAGCTTCAATATCAACGGTAACAGGTTATGGTCGAGGACTGATTTCTCTGTCTTTCTTTTGAGACGCAAAAATCTTCGTATTTTTATTACATTTGAAGAAAAAAATAAAACCTTCAAGCAATTGGCTCAACCGTCGAACATTTCTCAAGGTGCTAGCCAGGACTAAGAAGTATTTAAATGGCTAGAAATAAGCAAAATTTAGATCTGCCATAGTATAATGGGACTAAAAAAAAAGACGCAGTTTTTATTTTTAAATCCAAGGCGTCTGTAGATTTTTGTGTGATTTAAAACAAATGTAACTTTAAAAGCATATGGGATAGAATGAATCTGTGAGAGGGATTAGAAAGCTTGATGTACCTAGTTTTTGTGTTTAAATTTTTTATTTTTAGATATTAAACTTGAAAATCAGAATTTTTGAGGGTCACTGTTCACCCATGGTTTTGACAGGAGAGAAAAATCAATGATTTTCTTTGGTTGGCTTCTTTAAGATTTTCCATCCACTACTCGATTATGGACTGGTGCCTCTTTCATGCACTGGATTTACACCATCTCTAGACGTCAACGGTATATTTTAGTGCAGTCAGCCAAAGAATATAGTTTATTTTTTCATCTAGCAAAATAAGTTATTTTTTATTTAAATTACTAAAATTAAAATTTCCACACACGCACGCACACGCGCACGCACGCACGCACACGCACGCACGCACGCACGCACACACACCAGATTTTTTCTATCGCGCTTACCTATGGAATTTATGGACATTCTGTGTGATGAGAAGCTCTTTTCTTTCAAAATTACAGAATTCGTGGCAATACTGTGGATATGAAATATATTTAGGTAAAATAAGCAAATCTTATAATGATAATAAATGCTGCGTCATGATTCAAGAAACACTGTTCCATGTGGCTCAGGATAACAAATCATAATCATATTTTCTTTAAAATATTACATTGTCATTGAAAACGGAAACCAGAATCCGTCTGGCTTAATATTTTTCACTGAGATAATATAAAGAATAATAATCGATTTCAAGGTTTAACATGTTCTATCACTGAGAGAAGAATTGTAATATAATGTTCGTTCACAAATTTTTATGAAGAATTACAAAAAAATTCCTTCAGAGAAAATACATGAGAGAATTTCATTGCCATTTAGAGAGCGTGCTTGAAATAATGTAAAAGCATAAATGCGAAATACATGTCATACAGATGGCTATGGTAATATTTGATAAAATAAAAATTGTATGTCAAGCAAAATTATTCACTTTACTATTATCGTTTCATTTCAGAAGTTGGTTAACGATTTTAAAGAATATATATCCTTGATATCTAAACTCTGAATCTGAATAGTGTAAAAGAAAACATTTGCTAAAATATTTTGTTCGGAATGTCTTAGATATAGTTGCTCGTAATGGCTTTTTTGCTTAGGGTGCCATGCCAAGAAGTCTACGTCCTTCAAGGTAAAAGAAGTAAAACAGCTTTTAAATCATGAATATTATGTAAGAAATTATTAGCGTCTGTCAAAAGGTAGCTGATTTTAAACGTGAACAAAGAAAATTTTCTGCAAGCTCAAATTAACATTAAATTGAATCTTCGAATAGTAATCGTCGAAATGCAATTTATATGTATTTTATTTATAAGTATCCATAGGTATTCAGCATATTCAACATTTATAAAATTCAATAAAAGTATTCGAAATTCATGATTAAAATAATGCAATTTTTGGTAAACCCCTCATCATTTTGTCTCTCTTAGAGAGCAACAGAAATTCTACTCGTTGCGATGCCAATATCTTTCTAATTCTTAATGGTATTCAGTTGAAGTTTTTATACCAGCTGCCCTATATATCTGACTTTCAAATTATAAAAGTAAAATTATACCTATATATTTTACCTCATAATACTAGCATAATAGAGTCATTTCCTTCTCATGTGACAAACGCCAAGTGAGCCAATCCAGTTTCATTTTAGAATCCATAACGCATCCGGAATTAGGAAAACGGAAGTGATGTCACGGCGTAAGATAAAGTAGATGTTAGATGTCATGCGCAGTTACAGTTACGTTTGTCATGTAAGTGTGCCGTCACGTGGATTTATTCCATTGGTTAAAAAAACATATCTTGTATGAAGAGAAAGAAATATTCAAAATTTCAAAGTATCCATTAATGAGCTGAAAAGAAAGCCCGAAAAGAATAACTTTAAAGCCTAACATAAACATAGTAATAGAGTAAAATTATTTTTTTATGTACCAATAGACATTTCGTCAAAGCTAAACAATTTGAATAGGTATTCAACTAAAGAATCGAGTGTCTGAAGTTGCTGGTTTGTATCAATCGAAGTCATTGTTTCCGTTTCACTGGCAAAAATGAAGCTGGTATTAAAATGAATGACATGGCGAGTTCTGTTCAAAGAAAATATTAAGATTAGTAAAGATGTAATCAGCGAAAAAAATTCGAATTAAAAGATATCGTATAACAGAGTTAAGAAATCGGTTAGTATTTCCAAGGTTATAGAGAATAAATAAGTTCGTTTGTAGCTGGATACAATTTCAATGAATCCAAAAAATCTTTCAAATGATACAATTTCAGTGAAGATCTACCGAACAGTATGCAGTTTATGTGATGTTGAGCTGCTTATCTGGTAGATATGGAAGTAAAAGTATTTCATTTTGCTATTGAACATATGGATTTTTCAGCGCTCTTCTTAAAATGCTTCTTATATTTCTATTGTTTCTAGAAAGATTTCCATTCAGCGTTGTGCACAGTCGTCAGAGTTTTACAATCATGCTTCTAAGTCTAAGGAGAGAGGAGAGAATAGTAATTTGATTTACAGATGTAATGCCATCATTTATATATTCAGATAATTTTATTTGTGAAAATAAATTTCTGTTGAAGTGAGATCTAAAGTTCTTTTGGGAAAATGTTTGTCGTTATATTAATAGTACTGTTCGATTGTTTAGAGCATTTCTTCAGTTGCAGCAATTTTGTAGGAAACCTGTTATTTCACTAGAAGTTAGTCTTCTCTTTTCATAATCGTCGACAATTTCATAAAACAATGACATTTCTGCATTTTACACAAATCACAGTATTTCTTAAAAGGTAATTTTCGGAGAAAATAAATCCGAAAAATAGTCAGCAACGAGTCTATTCTATAATGATCACTGTTACTTGCAATCAAAGTTATTTGTTTTAAAGCTTTAATTTATCATTCATAATTTTCGAATCCTTTTCTTAAGAGGAGCGTGCATTATCCATGATTATTCGGTAAAGTTCATCTTGAATTTGCGTTAACTTTTCAAAAATACGTGTTTCATTGTTGTGTTTGTTCTATTATAGATAGTACTATAACAACAAAACAAATGCAATTGTTAGTTATTGGACAAAGCGCTACCAAACCAGTTTAAACAAAATATAAAACAATTTAAACACATTAATACTATATATTTGTTTCCCAAGGACACAAAAAAGAAGTCTAGCAGTAACGGCGGAAAAAACTGCCATATTTTAGTCTATCTGGAGAGATATCACCAAACTAATTTTGAAAATGATGATCGAACAGCATTAAGCAATGTTTAATAAGCATATGATTAAAAAAATGCTTTGCCATATCTATACCTACTAAATGTTAATTACTAAATTTTTCAACAATTAGTAGTTACTTCCATAAAATAAAACTAAAAAAAAGAATTATTACTGACGTGCTTAAAATTTCAAATACATTAATGCATTTAACTACCCTACAAAATCAATATAATTTGCTATTTCCGGCAAAATATTAATATTTGTCAAAGTCACTGAACAGACTTAAAATGCAAAATCTCCGTGACTTGGTTAAAGAGTATATTTGAAGACCTCACCCAAGCTAATTTTTGAAACCTTAAGCTAACATTCGTTATTTTCGAAAATACTGCCTTAAGGCGAAGGTGGAGGAAACATGTCAGCCGTTTTTTCAAAGGGAGTGGTCCACATAAGAGTTTTTTTTAAATTTTTCTTTTGCTTCCAAACAAATACGTGTATGCAAAGAAGGTCGATACAGAAATGTCCGATTCCTTGAAGAATACTAAAATAAAAAAATATAGAAATGAAGATATTTAAAATGCATCTTAAAAACGGCGTTAACAAATTGCATTAAGAAGCAATCTATTTCCTTTCTTCCATTTTTTTTCTTTCACTGAAACTGCTAGAATTTCATTCGATTTCGCCTTTTGGTACATAATACGAAAATCAAATATCGATACTTAAGAATGAATAAAAGTGCAAGTTCATACGACGAAGATGGAAGTAATAGCTCAAAAGAATAATTTAAAAAATAATAATTAATATTTTGAACGTAGCAATATTGTTTTAAATATGATTTTAGTGTAACGCTCTTGTTTTGTGAAATGGAGTTCATGGATTTCTTTAAGAAGCAATTTTCTTTTCATTTTCTCTCTCTCTTTTTGAAACTATTAGAATTTCTATCGATTTCACTTTCTGGAACAAAAAACGAAAATCAAACATCGATAATAATTGAATAAAAAGGGCACGAAAGAGTGGACGATGAAAATATTAGCAGAAAATAAATTCTTTGAAATAATTAGTAATTAATATTTTGTACCAAAAAATATCGTTTTAAATGTGTGTGATTTTCGTATCAGAAATTCCTCTCCAATGTATCATTCACTTGTGTAACTTTCATGAAATAACACCACATTGATGCTACATCAATCAGTGTCTTCATTGATGTTCAAGCAATCTGCGAGAATAATGTGAAAAAAGTATACTACAGAAGCACTAATGCCTCTAAGACAGAATTTAAAAAAAAAACCCTAGATTTTCAAATGCGTTATGAAATACATTTAGACCCCAATAAACAGACTCTCTTGTCAGAATAATTATTACGATTTTATAACATTTCTGGCTATTTATCAGGGTTTACCTCATATTGTTTTTCAATAGTAGACAACTACAACTACTGATGCTGAATGTTGGTGTGTATCTTAGCTATAAGACAGAATACAACAGTTTCTAACCTAATTTTTTTTCCTCCAAGAATCGTGGATAATAGTGAATATGTCACAAAGCTTTAATTTACTGTGGCTGCTTTGATTTACTCTGTCTACCAATTTGCGAGGCTAAAAAGTAGCATTAAAAGTAGAAAAAGTAGAAGCATTAAAAAGCAGAAGTAGCATTAAAAAGCAGAAGTAGCATTAAAAAGTAGAAGTTAGCAAAAAGATAATTTCTCTATAGTTAATGACAACCCAATTTACCATTAATGCAAAATTAAACGTAATGTATTTTTATACCCAACTAAGCAGTTCCGAATATGGTCCTAATGTATTTATAATAACTCGAGTATTTCAATATTGTTTAATTTAAGTATTGATTATAATCGCTATCCAGTGCAAAAAAATCCATATTTAAAATGAAAGTTATTTGATGTCATGGAATTCTTTCTATAAACCTTCTTTGCGCAAAAGCAAGCATCGAGGTGGCCCTCAGCTTTAAACTTACTGACTATAGCAAAATTAAAGAGCATAGTCCTTAATTTTATACGAAACACCACACGGGCAAAATGGGAAGCGTTCTCCCTCGCCTTTCTTGTATACTTTCAAGATATGGCACGTTTTGGGTTTAGCTTCGGTCATATATGGAACCGTATACAGTAGAATCTCCCTACAACAAAGTCTCCCTACAGCGAATTTCTCCCTATAACGAAATTTTTAATTGGAATGTTAAAAAACATTCGAAATATTCTCCATATAACGAAGTGGTTGTCTCCCTATAACGAATTTTTTCAGACGTTTCTCTTTTTAATTTTTGTCATTTTTGAAGAAAGATGCTAATTTTCTGTGCAAATAAATCGCTCACACGTGCAACCACTTGCATTGTTCATTCCAGCGATAACGTCTCCCTACAAAAACGTTAGCTTTTAAAGGAGACAAATTTTTCGGCCGAAAGAAAAGCAAACAAAGATTCCCAATTTTGTTACGTGCAACATGACTTAATAAAATACTTTTACTCATAGTTAAATACTTTTGAACTTATCGCACCTAATAAAAGGTTTGTAACATTTACTTAAATAATTGCAAAAATCTCTAATCTCCGTATAACGAAATTTTCTCTATAGCGAATTTTTTTAACTTTTACCAAGCGATTTCGTTATAGGGAGACTCCACTGTATCTTCCTATTAACCGATTTTATCCAAAATTTGATACAGATCGGCAATTTGGGTGAAAAAACCAAATACCAAATTTCATTCGCTTAGCTTACTGTAGTTTTGAGTTATCGTGTTCACATACCACGCGGATAATTCTGCCACTGTTCTAGCAGGTCACGTGGCAGAATCTCGGCTTTATGAACGAGGGGTCATGAGTTCGAGACCCAATTCAACTGAAGATCAGCCATGTATAGGAGCCTGGTGCAAGCTAAATCCATCGAGGGTCAAGCAAGCTCCTGCTGGCATGGAGTGGAAGCTTGTAGAGGGAGCGCTAACTCACGTATCGTCCTCGTCATTTGACCGTGGTTCAAAGCTACGAAGTTCGTCCTAAAATAGCTTTTGTGCAGTTTCAAAACAGGACGATGATCTAACTGAAACTAAGCCCGAAAGAATGTGCAACTGATAAATTATAGTTCGGTTCTTTAAGTCAAAACGTACTCCAGATCGTTAATTTCTTAGTAGCAAAGCTTGACTCTTCTGTTTAAGAACTTTCTCACATTTCAAGGATCTTCTTATTTTTTTCCTGATAAGTAAAAAAGACTTGTTTTTGTTATTTTATAATCTGCCGGCTGTAGAAACTTATATTTAAAAGCCTACCATGGGTGCGGAATTAAATGCAGGCCATGGTAAATAATGTCAAGCACAAAATAAATGAACTTAGTTTACATTTAAACAAGAGGAAACGAAAAGCTAAGCGGGTTACGTGTTAATTTGAGAAATCAATTCAACATAGTCTTTAAGTTAGAAAGAATTTTATTTTAGAATGAATTAGAGCAACACCGATATAACGAGGAAATATTCAACTTAGTTTATATTGAAACAAAACAAAAAAAGGACATATTTGGTTTGCTTGACGTACATTACACCACTAAAAAAAATGTTTTGATAACAAATAAACAAAATCAGCGCTCATCAGAATTGTAACTAAAAAAGAAGAATCCATAAAATAGCCAATTTCTTTAAAATTTCTTAGTTCAAATTTGTTTTTCATACTAAAATGAAATTTTTTAGTTCTTAAGATAGTGATTATGTTTTTTTTTTCACCCGAAAGAAAAAAAAAATCACTAAAAGAGCTGTATAATTTAAAAAACGGTGACCAACAGCAGTTTTCATTTCTTGGAACTATATTTGCAAAGGCAAATATATAGATTTGTTTTGTTTAGTTTAGTTATACTAACGTCCCGTTTTGAAGCAACACGAAGGCAATTTGGACGGACCTCTTAATTTAGTACCCCGGTTAGATGATGAGGACGACACCTGACTGACACCCCTTTTCCAAACTTACAAGATGGATCTTTAAGGAATCGGGTTTCGAACCTAGAACCCTCCGGTCCTGAAGGCCACCACGACCACGATTTGATTTGTTGCGTTAACTTCTTACTTTGCAGCTCCTCAGTGGTAACGGGCTCGACTTAAACATAAACAGACTATCTTTTAGTTAACAACATGACACGGCATCCACTTCCAAACTTCTAACCCATACGAGCGCTAAAATGTCTGTTGTTCATTTGAACTGAAGAAGAACCTGATCCAAATTCTAGACGAGGACTGGAACTTGCGAACACAATGTCGAAAGTCTACAACCAAGCAACCTCGGTTCTAGATTCAATTGTGAGAGTAAATCAAGTATAATTCAAAAGTGCAATTCTCGTGATTCATTCCGAATTATTCTTTGGGCCTCGGTGGCCTATTGGTAAGGTCTCGGCATAGGGCCAAAGGGCTCTAGGTTCGAAACCGTATTCCATAGACGAACGCCATGTAAACGGGCCTGGCGCACGCGATATCCGTCGGAGCCAAATGTCCCTCCGCTGGTGCGGTGTGGTGAGGAAGCTTGGAGAGGGGGATGCCGGCTCATGTGTCGTCCTCGTCATCTGACCACGGTTTAAAATTACGAGGGCAGTCCCAAAATAACCCTCGTGTATCTGCAAAGAGGGACGTAAATATAACTAAACTAAACCGAGTTACTCTTTTTTACCTGAATTTAATTACTCACTTCCTTGTTCTATTATCATTATTATCTATCTCTTGTTATAAAGTGTGGGTGGGGTGGTGCCAGCTGAAGTGTCGTACTCGTCATCTGACCGCGGTTCGAAATTACAAGGTCCGTCCCAAAATAGCCCTCGTGTAGCTTCAAATCGAGACATTAATATAACTAAACTAAACTAAACCCTTATTACTTCTCATATCTGCCTTCTAAAGAGCATTTTTACTTCAAGTAAAAGAAGTATACTTTAACGCAATTTCCCATAAAATACCACAGGGCCTTTTGAAACAATATATAGTTTAGGGGATATCTTCAAGATTCAGAAAGAAGCAATTGACAGAATAAACATTTCTTTAAATTTCTTTCTATTGCTTTTCAACATTTCTGTAGGCTTCCTCATCTTGTATTTTTTTTCTTTCTTTTGTAGTTACCACAAGTAGTAAATCCCCAAACCCTCTGAGTAATGACTGATGAAAATATTTCTTTAAAACTTCATGAATACCACCAGGTTTTTACCGACGAGTTCCTGCCTCTAGCTTTGTAAGACATTTTGAAATTATTCCGTACTTGAAACTTCTGAGTTTAGATAAATTTTCCTTAAAAATGCTGTTTTGTCTACATTTTTCTAATTGAAATATTTGATGGGGATACATTTTACTTAGGGTTTCTTAAGTAGAATTTTTTTTGTAAAACTGCGTGATCTAATATGATAATAATTTTTCAGTATTTGTTCTTTTTGTTGTAGTGTTGCGTATTTTGTATTGCTGAATTTTGTAGTATATTATATTGTCTTCTGTTGTGTTTATTGTGTATTGTATTATTTTGTATCGATGTACTTATTAGATATATCATTACTTAATGATGTTCTGTTGTGTTTTTTATTTTATTGTTTTGGTTTTTTAAGTCAAATTATCAAAATGTGATTAAGATTTAGAAGATAAAAAAAGAGGCTCTATCTTTCGGAAATAGTTTATACACGATGAAACGCAAATCTGGAACAGTGCATAAAAATGATAATTCCTGACACAGCATTTTGATATATCATTTGATATGAGTAATTAACCTCTAAATAAAAATTTAATAAACACAATTTTTAAAATACACTTTTATTAGTTGCACTAAACAATAGATTATCTTTTACTGGAATTATTTTCCACTTTAGTCTTTAATAATTGCTGTCATTATTATAAACATTCTTGAAATAATTTTTTTTTCACTACCATGTTGCGCCACTAGACTATTACCAGAATATAATTAAATTAAGTTTTGAAAATGTTAAAATAGGGAATAAATTAGTGTACAAAATTTCTAACATATTAGGAAGGGCATTATAAAATGCTATATTTACAAATACGAAACAAGTGAAGTAAATGTATTCCCATCAGCGATGGGAAAACTTAAGCAACATTTCTAAATTATAGGCTAAGACTTCACTGAATAATGTTGATGTTGTCGAATTTTTGCAGGTCATGCTTTTATCTGTTTCTGATAATAGTAAACAAACAAAGAAAAAATCTGGATTTAAAATATTTCATTTAAATGACACAAATAATTAAATTTCTTTGCAACTTTCATCAATTACTACAATTAATATCCAATACAGCTATAAATTTCTTTATTTTTTTCCCGTCAAATTTCCCCGTCAAGTAAATGATTGGCAGAAAACCTTCAGAATTTTAAATTCTGATCGAGGATTTTATTGTGACATTCTTTGAGGAAGTTAAACAAATACTCCAGTAACAGTATAAGATGAAATTATATCTATGCATATTCATCATATTTTATATTTTAATTACATAATTACGCAACTTATTGTTATTACTTACTCAATCCTGTTAATTATTGTTATTCCTTACACAATTAATCTAATTACAAAAATCTTGTGATAAAATCATATGCTAAATTTCTTTTATCTACCTTTTTGTGTTTTCAAGTTATTGTGTTCACATGCACATGGAATGACAGACAGACTTCCTGTTGACGAATTTCGTCCAAACTTGGGTAGAAATCTACAATTTCTGTGAAAAGACGACATAAAAAATTTCATCATCGCTGCGCTTTGTTTCATCCTTATTTCTGGCTTGTTGTGCTTTTGAGTTGAAGTGTTCGCAGGTAGACATAATTCCCAAAAGTTTTTTAAGGGAACTCAAGGAGATCTAAAACGTGAGGATTCATCAAAATTTCGAGGTCGAGTTTTGTTGACGATTACATAATTTTCTCTTTATATACTTCGACAATCATCTTTTATGTTTTGAACAGACTCACATCCTTCATTTCCAGGAAAAACGAATTGATGATGATGTAATTCCGGAAGAAACTATTTCCTTAAATTAATTTATTTTTTCAAGAAATGGTAAATAATGAATCCCAAGAGAGTCACGAAAACTATTAGAAACGTTACTTTTTCCCCATAAATCTTTGGATAACGAGCTTTATTTGTATGAGAAAGCTTATTAGCAGCAACATTTTTATACTTAGAAAACAATTTCGCGAAGTGTTTCATATGCTAATAACAAAACATTTAAAATCAGATAAAACATTCATCAAGCAAAGGGAAAAATTCTACGAAGTTTGCATTTTTCATTTTCAAGGTGAATATTTTAAGAACTTAGAAAGATACCTTGGAACTTCTCTAATAGAAACGTCTGAAATCCGCTTTTGATAAAAAAAAAATCGAGGCACGATTTGCGTTTGCATTTAAGGAAATTTCAGAATTAACTTAATATATTCTGCAGCCGTTTATTTGTCTGCAGTGTATTAACAGCTTGTTGATGGTTCTTTGACTAAATAAAAACTGACCATTGGCGTAGCAAAATTAAGTAGCGGTACAGAGTATATAATTTTTTGACCCATCCGCCATATTTGGCTTAAGAAAGTGAAATACAGGATGTCCACAAATTATTATCAGGGTTTCTCTACTTCAAGACTTTTGATTAAAGAACACGACGGTAAATGTAAAAAGTAATAAGTAACGACGATAATATTCATAAAGTACAACTCAAAATTTTTTTATAACACAAACTAAGTTAAGTAATTTCCACATGGCAGCCATTTGCGACATGTAAGCCATCGACACTTGGCTGGTTCGGTCTCGATGTGTTTAGGCTTAGGTTAGTGAAATGCTTGAAATCTTTATACTAGAGCAGTTAAGTACTTAAGTTTCTTGGACGAAATATGAACATCAAAACTTCTAAGAGGTGGCAACTTTTTTAAAAAAACCTTTAGTACAAAAGTTGTGGCAGCCTTTCGTGGCATGTAACACTTCGAGACTGAACTCAATTTCCAGCCATATAATGATGGGTTACTTGCCTCAAAAGGCTGCCATATGGAAATTACTTAAATGTGCTTGTGTTATTAAAAAACGTTTCCAGTTATACTTTATGAATATGCAATAGTATTTATCATCATATTCTTTAATCAAAAGTTATGAGGTAAAGAAAACCTGACAGTAATTTGTGGACACCCTGTAAAAGCATTAATGCTTTGTCTTTACGACGCCATCCAAGACTGATGTGAGGAGCTTTTACGTCACCGTCGCTCTCTTGTCATATTTGGCATAACAAAGTAAAATATACACTCTAATGCTTTTTCTTTACGGCGCCTTCAAAGACTGACGCCAGGACATCTATATTCCCCTCGTTCCCCTATCTCTATACCTATGAAACTAAGGAAAAAAACAAACAGTCCCTATGTTTAGTAGACAAATTATTTGTCATTAAATCGGCAGCTGAAAATATATTATAGTCAGCTAATTGTCATAAGAACATTACACATTACCAATCCCATTACTCAAAAACTATCTACCTATTAAAAAAACACGGAATATCTTTAAAAAGATGCCTTCAACATTTTGATAAAAAAGAGATAACAACATTACAGACTAGTTTAAACATTTTGCAATCTTCTGAACTATCACTTCCTTTGCCGCTAATTTACTTGTTGGTGAGAGAGGCCGTCATTATAGTTCAACAATAAACATTTATCAGGTAGCTTCACATACCGGTTGATTAATAATGCATTATAACCATCTGTTATTATGCAAAATTTTTGCTACCTGGTTTGCAATTCATATTCTCGAAAAGAATTACGAATATTAGATTATTCGCGAATTATTCCCGTTTCCAGTCAAATATACATTAATCGATAAATAAACATGCATCTTGAATTGGACGAGATTATATTGCAGACAGACCTTGTAATAAATCTTTATTGTTTACTAATGTCACGTTTCAAATGAGAGTTATATTGCTGTTAGGGACTAATTTTATGTTTGGAACGGATCGTCAGACAATATGGAGGAGAACCTCGATGGCCTGGCGTCAGAGTCTGGGCTTCGAGACCAGAGAATCGAGTGTTTAAGACCCGATTACGCCAAAGATCTGCCGTATAAATGAGCTTAATACACATTAAATACGTCCGAGTCAAACACCTTCCCGGTGTTGTGACCTGGATGTTTGGAGAGGCGTATAACGTTCAGGTTTCGTCTTCATCATATGAGCATGTCTCAAAACTAATATGCTTATTCTCAAATAGTTTCTCTGTTTGCTTCCAAACGGGACTCTTAGGCTACGCATTCATGAGCGCTCCACTCAACGGAAATCTGAATGATCCATGCCCAAACCGGTCGTCAATGCTAAAAACCGATTTGGAACCGAAAATTGGAACGGTGTGGTCGTAAGTTTGGATATCAAACCACTCCATTTGGACTGCCGGACCATAAATGCTGAAATGCAGCCGGTGTAGATACGTAGGGGAGAGGAGTAGCTCTCTCTCTCTAAAGGAAATCGAGGAAATATGAAATATCCGAAGAAATATGAGTATTTGTAGGAAATAAATTTTAACTGCGCATGCGCGAAACATAGCATAATTTTTCTCTCATAATTTCAAAGCAAAATATATAGGGCAGCTTATATAAAAATTCCAGTTGAATACGTTAGGGTTCAGAAAGATATCGGCATTTCAGCGAGATGAATTTCAGCTGCACTCTAAGAGAAGCTAAATGATGAGGGCTTTTCAACAATTTCATATTTTTGTTATTTATAATGCGTAATTTACTGCAATTTAAATTATGAAATTAATTATTAAGTGTATCTGGGTATTCAGCATATTTCTAATCTTTATACAGTTAAATGCAACTATTCGAAGATTCAAGTTTAATATCAATTATATATGGATTTGAAATTTTGAAAGAAAAATTATGCTATGTTTCGCGCATGCGCAGTTAAAAATTATTTACTACAAATACTCATATTTCCTAGAATAGTCAAAGTATTTACTTTTAATTTTAATATAATGCTTCTATCGCATATTGTTACGTTTCTGTAAGTTTCGAATAATTTGAATGAAATATAATTGCTGATAATAATTGCATATTATAAGCAAAAAACACGCGGAAAAATTTTGTATTTTTTTAATGAAACCGTTATATCTTCCATATATCCATACTATTTATACGAAAATGCCTGTATTCAAACCATTATCAGCTTTCTATGAAACGGGGTGATCCGAAACCCCTTTTCGTCTTCATCAATTTCTGTTTGGTCCCCTAAATGCCCTCGTGATTGAATCTCCATTGCAAAATGTGTACGATACTCACAATTGTATCATACAAGATTCTCTACAATTGATTTCGAACCATTTTTTCCTTAAATTCAAATTTTTCATATTTTACGAAACGGTCCTTAATTTTTGCACACCAATGTAGCGTTTTAGATATAGACTATTTCTATTTTTACACCTGATCGACATGTTTACAAATTAACATGATAATGTTTAAAGGCTGGATACTATTTGTAAATTGAGTCATACAATATGCATGAGGCAAAATTGTTAAAAACTGTCTACAGTGCAGACCGTTGAACCTAGAGCTACCAAATTCGGCATGTAGTTACTTCTAGGGTAGGAGGTCATCACTAAAAAAGGGATTTTCAAATAATTATTTGGATTTTTAATTAATTAAAATTAATCGAAATTTTAATGTTTACCTCAATAACTTTATAGCATTTTATGGCACAAAAACCATTTTTACACCACTTTTAATTTTAAAAAATATATCGTTTCAGTGATACCAATTTTATTTCCATGCGATTTTTTTCTTTAGTTTCAGTTAATTTTGCAAAATTAGTTTTAAACACAATCATCGATGGTTTGCTTTTATACAGGGTGTTTAAAAAAACGTAGCCGAACTTTAATGGTAGGTCAGGTATACGATAAGCATCCAAAATCACATAGGAACATGGGTGCGCAAACGCCATCTGGATCAGATGGCATTTAAAATAATACAGCGCGGGTCAAAATTGCTGACACTTTTTGAAATTTGTACATTTTTTCGAATATCTCCTCGAATTTCGATCATATAAAGAATAGGTTTTAATTCACAATTTATATTGAAGATTCGGTCACGAGGGCATTTAAGGGACCAACAAGAAATTTATGAAGTCGAGAAGGGATTTCGGCTCACCCCTCTTCACAGAAAGCTGATAATGGTTTGCAACTTTCATCAATTCTTTTGTGTGATTGGCTCAATATTTACATGCATTTTCGTAAAAATAGCACGAATATTCAGGAGGGTATAATAATTTCTTAAAAAATCCGAAATTTCCCTGTATGTTTTTTCTTATAATATGCAGAGTTTTCAACCAAATTATACGAAACTTACAGAATACATGACAGTATATTAGAGAAGCATTGTATCAAAATTTGAAGTAAATACGTTGAATAGAAAATGATATATGAGTACTTGTAGTAAATAATTTTAACTTCACATGCGCAAAACGTAGCGTAATTTTTCTTTTATAAGTTCAAAGACAGATATATAGGGCAACTTATATAAAAATTTCAGTTAAATACCGTTAAGATTCAGAAAGATATCGACATTTTGGGCAGCTCTGTATTATTTTAAATGCCATTTGCTGCCTCCAGATCGCGTTTTCGCACCCGTGTTTCCATGTGATTTTGGATGCTTATCGTATGCCTGACCTGCCCTTAAAACTTGGCCACAGTTTTTTTGAAAAACCCTGTATAATTGCATGGAACAAAATAGCAAGATTTTGAATAGCGCTCCTATAATAATAGATTTTTCAGTTTATTACTAACATATTTCAAAACATTGAAGTTTTTTTAAACATGATAATGTTTTCAGGCTGGCATTCTTTCTTTCTTTTAATTGCATGATGTAAAGATCGATACACACAGAATACAAGGACTAATGAAATCCAGTCAGACGAAGACAAGACAGACGAATGAAGACTAAAGCATTCTCTTATTATAAGTCATGATGTTTCGGACTAGAGATTGTAATATTTCTTCTTTTTCTTTGTAAATTTATTACATGGATTTTAATGCATAGAAATTAAATTAAAAGGATTCAATTAAAATCCGAATAATTTTATACACAGATAATAACAGATATTCCGTGAATTCTCTTGATGAAGTCATAACGGCCTTGTGGTCGGAGGATTATGGATTCGACCTCCGATTACAACGAAGAACCACCGTCTACCTGGTCCTGATTAACATTTAATCTGGCGTCGAGGGTTAAACGTCATCTCGTTGATGTGGTAGTTTGGGGAGTGGGATGTCGGTTTATATGTTGTCCTCTTCATCTGACTGTGGATCAGAATTACGAGGTCTCTCTCAAAAGAGCCGTCATACAGCTTCAAAAGTGGAACTTTTATCTATCTAACAAATGAAATCAAACCGAATTCTTAGGAAGTGAAAGAAGTAATGAAATCTATAAAAAATGGATTATTTCTGAATCTAGAACGAAACTTTTCAATGAATTTTAGTTCCAAAAATTCAATTTCATGAAGAAATATATGAATCTTTTTCTCTTTCACATTGCTAAACATATTTCGTTCTCTCTTAAGGGTCAAAATGAGTTAGTTGTTCATCTGACAAATGAAAACAACCGAATTCTCGTGCCGTTAAAATAGTAATGAACTCTATAGAGATATGAATTGAATTTAAAATCACAGTTTGGTTTTTATAAAGAAAAAATAAATGATTTTCTCATTGATTGTCTCATGATGATTTCCTGATGATTGTCTCAATACTATACATGTATTTATTTTTTACTAAATTTTTATTATACTATATATTATGCTATATAGGGGAGAGTTTCCGAATTTGTATCACTTGGACATTTTTTATTGTATAGTGATGGAGAAGGAAATTTAATGAAAAGCAAGTAGTAGAATTTGTTTTGTATCTTATTTATCTTCAGAACTGTGTGATTAATTTTTTACGAAATACACTTAAAATAAGGAAAAAAGCATCTTAATTGGTCAAATCAAGGAAACTGGTTACGTATATTGGACCATTGGTTGCCCAGATTGAACCACCAATTTCTTTAAGCACAATTAAAGCAAAAATATTTTTTTGATTCCCAAATTCACACTAAAACTCAATGACTGCACAAAAGTATGACTTTTATACAATGTATCACTTCCTCTTCTCTTTTTGTTGCCTCACAAATGATAGGTATCATAAGTTTTTATATTTTTTAATTTAACATTTGATGACTTTAATGTCCTTTTATTGTTTTTTGCTTTGACTTGTTCCAATTCCAATTTATGAGGACTACTAGGGGTGATAAATTGATTTCTGAACTATTTCTGTAGTTTAAGATAATCTCATTGATTTAAATGGTCCAATTTCGGCAACTGTTTGTGGTTCTCTCTAGGTAAACTTTGGACAACAACAACAAAATGCTCCTACGGCGGATAAACAAATCAACCGTTGTGAACGTGTGATAATTTTTGTACCCATGACAACGAGATATCAATTTCGTGAGCGAATTCTTTTGCCGTCAGTTCAGAGATTTAATTTATGTTTGACTGCGTAAATAAATCTTTGTGTTTTCTAAATTAGGCTTATTTTATTTCACACGAACTTATTATAATTGCCTAAACACAGCAGTTGGTGATCTTCGGACTTTTCTAACAGGTGAGTTAGTTTTCGAAATTACATTATACCCAGTATTCTGCTCTTGTCGCCAACCTTGACGCCGAAACTCTTTCTTATGTTTCGGATATAGTGATCAATCCACCATCCAGTGAGAAATATACGACACTTTGTCAGCTATTGCTAAGTGAGTTTGGCGATTCAAATGCACAGAAAGCGAAGAAACTGCTGAGTGAGTTTCAACTCGGAGATGAAAAACCTAGCCATTTACTTCGGAAAATGAAAGAATTGTCAAATTGCAAGTAACTGATGATTTTCTTCAAAACTTATGGCTCCAAAGAATGCCTCCACATATCCAAACGGTGTTATCTGCATCCTCGGAACCTTTGGATAAATTAGCAAATACTGCAGACAAGGTCTCTGAAGTTGCTGTTGTCTCTTCCCCAGTGTGTGCTACATCGTCTGTGTCCCAGGCTTATGAACAACCTTCCATAGAATCACTTGCTCAGAAAATTAAGGATCTTTCCCTTCAAGTAGCGGAATTGACGCGTGAGCGTACTTCCTACAGACACCAAAGACGCAATTCAAGTCGTCGGAGATCGAATTCCCGTCCTAGTAAGGTAACTGATATGTGTTATTATCATCGGCTTTAATGATAAGGCACGCAAATGTACAGAACCATGCTCATATCAATAAAAAAAAAAACGAGTGAGCTCTGTCATAGCTGGGATGGCAGAGGCCTCAGAAAATACCAGCCGCTTATTCTTACTAGACCGTAAGACTGGACAAAAATTCTTAATTGACTCTGGGAGTGAGATTTCTGTGATTCCGCCATCACAAAACTTCTTTATTCAACACGATCAAGTTTTTCCTTATTTGCAGCAAATAACACTATGATTTCAGCCTATGGAAAATCATTCCATAGGCTGAAATCTTAGTGTCTTCTATTAATCAATAGGCAAGTGGACTTAGGAGTTTTTTCTGTGGACATTCACTATTGCTGAGGTAACATCACCCATAATTGGTGCCGACTTTTTAAAGCATTTCAATCTCTTAATTGACCTAAGAAAACGAAGATAGATGCATAGACTTCTTTCTATACCCTTGGTACCTTATCCAAAATTTCTCAACCATCTATACTTACTATAGATACAACTTCAGATTTCCAGAGTATGCTCTCAGAGTTCCTGGATATCACCAATCCTTCTTTTGTTGGAAAATCAGTAACCTACGACACAGTCCATTATATAATAGCCTGTGGTCCTCCCGTAAAGTCTAAGCCAAGAAGATTACACCCAAAATTATACGATGCTGTGAGAGCAGAATTTGAATTCCTGTTGACCCAAGGCATCATAAGACCTTCAAAGAGTCCTTGGAATTCTTCTCTTCATGTAGTGCCTAAATCAGACTCAACAGTACGCCCTGTAGGAGATTACAGGAAGCTGAACGCTGTTACTGAGTTTGATAGTTATCCTATGCCTTACTTGCATTATTTTGCGCACGCACTGTATGGTAAGAAAATATTTTCGAAAGTAGATAATTTTAAAGAATTCAATCAGATTCCTATAGCCGATTGTGACATACCCAAAACATCTGTAACAACTCCATGGGGCTTGTACGAATATACAAGATTATGTTTTGGTTTAACGAATGCACCACAAACCTTCATGCGCTTCATACATGAGGTTCTTAGAGGACTTAATTTTTGTTTTGTCTATCTAGATGATATATTGTACTTTTATGATAATACTGAAGAGCGCACATCTAATTTAAGAGCAATATTCCAACGCCTTAGTTCATATGGCCTGAAACTGAGTGTTTCCAAATGTGTGTTTGGGGTTACAGAATTTGTTTTCATCGGAAACCTCATCCAAAAGGTGTAAAACCTCGTCTAGAAAAGTTTAAAACTATCCTCCAGTTTTAAACCATCAAAAAGAAACCAGAGACTGTTGGTTCCTTACGGAAATTCTTAGGACTGTAGAATTTTTACCGCCATTTTTTCCCAAAGGCTGCTGATCTGCAGTTTTTATTAACCGAATTTTTGAAAGGTTCCACAGGCAGAAAAGATTCGTGGCAGATAAACTGGACACCCGAAGCTTCTGAAGCATTTCACAGTTGCAAACAGGCTCTTGCTGATGCTACGCTTCTTGCCCATCCTCCTCCATCAGCAACTCCAGATCTTCATGTTGATGCTTATGACTTCACAATTGGTGGAGCCCTTCACCAGGTTGTGTATTCTGAATTGCAACCACTGGCTTTCTTTTCTCGAAAGCTTACCCCAGAAGAATCATCATATAGTGCCATGAACCATGAACTACTAGCTATCTATTTGGATATTCGACACTTTCGCAACATGCTGGGAGCAAGGCAGTCTACTGTTTTCACATATCATAAGCCGTTAACATAAGCATTTCGGCAGAAAAGCGACAAGTGTTCTTCACGGCAAATGCGTCAGTTGGACTTCATATCGCAATTCACAACTAATATTGTCCATATTCCAGGGCATGAGAATGTTGCAGCTGATGTTATGTCTCGTGTCTCAGCAATCACTTTTACAAGCAAAATTGATTATGTTTCTATTACGGAAGCACAGAACACAGATTAAGAACTGTCTAGATTGATGGCATCTCAGACATTCCTGCAGTTTAAAAAAGTGACGATTCCTAACTCCACGATTGAAGTTATGTGTGACTTTTCAACAGGTACAACACGGCCTTTTATTCCAAAATAACACCGTTATACTGTATATTCTGCTATACATAACCTATACCACCCTGGCATACGTCGATCAGATCACTTACTGAAGAAACGTTTTATCTGACCTTCAATATCTTCGGATGTGGCTAAATGGGAGAGACACTGTATAGCTTGCCAAAAGTCAAAAGTTCATCTTCATACTAGATGACCTCTTTCAACATTCTAGAAGCCTTCTCAACGTTTTGAATATGTTAACTTGGATCTAATTGGACCCCTTCGTCCATCAAATGGTTAAAGTTATTGCCTTACGATGATAGACCTGTTTTCCAGATGGCCAGAAGCTCAGCCTCTCAAAGATATATGTGCTGAGACTGTAGCTGAAGCCTTTTCTCTTCATGGGTATCTCGTTTTGGAGTTCCTGCAATTTTAACAACAGATCAGGGTCGACAGTTCGAGTCCTCACTGTTTGGTGCTCTCAGCAAAATGTTAGGTGCCCAAAAATGTCGAACAACAGGATATCATCCTTAAGTCAATGGGATGGTCGAAGAACTCCACCGTGCATAGAAAAGACCTACAAAGTTTCATTCTACAGAACGCTGGACAGAAGTACTCCCCATCATCTTACTCGGTCTTCAAGCCTCCTTGAAGGAAGATGTACAGTGCACTCCGGCCGAACTAGTTTTTCGTACTTACATGAGACTTACATGAGAGTTGTTTGATGCTTAAAAACCAGATAGTAATCCTATAGATTTCGTTGCCAAGCTCAAGTCTCATATGCAACTACTTCTACCACAACCTCCTAAGCACCATCGGAAACGCCCTATAATTATTCATCCAGAGTTTCTTAACTCATCACACGTTTTTCTACGTAGAGACATGGTACGCCGTCGTTTACAGCAACCATATATGGTCCTTACCGAGTCTTGCAAAGGAAAGAAAATGTATTTCATCTGGATATCAATGGCAAACAGGTATCAGTATCTATTGATAGATGTAAACCCGCTTTCTTGCTAAACACAGATGATAACGTACAGCTACCTCATGTAAAAAATCAAACACTGCCTCCGTCAGTGGAACCTACCTCAACAGCTTCGACTTCACCAGTTCCTGCATTCCAATTTACACGTTCTGGTCGTAGAGTTTGTATCCCAAGTCGATATCTTTGACACTGGGAGGGGAGTGTGCGGCGGATAAACAACTCAACCGTTGTGAACGTGTGATAATTTTTGTAACCATGACAATGAGATATCAATATCGTGAACGAATTCTGTTGCCTTCAGTTCAAAGATTTAATTCATGTTTGGCTGTGTAAATAAATCATTGTGATTTCTAAATTAGGCTTATTATCAATGCCTAAACACAGCACTCCTAACCTATAACTATTTTAATAAAGTGATTTTAGTAAATTGTAGCCAAAGAACTTTCCTATGTGAGGATATAATAAAAAATTTTCCTACTTAATTTTAAAACAGAGTAAATTCTTTTTGTCTTTTGTTAAAATAATCAAAAAATGATACCTTAATTTAAATACTTGTTCCTTAACTGTAACCACGTAACTCTTCTCTTAAAAATGATTTCATACACCCTATTTACATCGTTACACCATAATTTCCCAATTTTACGGCCCAAATATTTAATAGAATTGAAGTTATGATACTGGTCCTACTTAGGCGCCGGTTTAAATTCAGCGACTCTTTCCTATTTATTATACTACAGGGTCCAAAAGTCCGTAGAAACTTTAAAAATTCATAAAAACCGGAAAAATAACCGAAATAAAAAAGGCTTTGCAGGGTTAGCATCTCTAGGTCACGGGAATGTTTTTAAGATAGAAAACCCCCTTTAAAAAGAGCCAATAGATGGCGCTGGTACGAGCGACTTCGGTGGAAATATGCAAATAAAACGGTTATATGAACTTGCGCTCCTAATCCACAACCACAACAAGTGAACAAGGACGCTGAGTTCGAAGGATAAAGCTTTATTGGTGAAGTTGTTTTACGTGTACCAGGAATCAGCGACCATTGCCTTGCGTAAATTGCGAGTTCAGAAGAATGTGAGGAGTGGAAAAGGGCCTTTAACAGTGACAAGCCTCATAAAGCTTCTTCAACGGTTTTATTAAACTGGAATGCTGGAGGATCGTGTAAGAGCAGGACGACCATGTTTAAGGGAGGCACGTTCTCCGCGTGTTGCAGCCGAAATGGAAGCGTTAGAGTCCGAATTAGCTGCAGGGACCAGCAGTGTTCGTAAAGCTGCCAGACGCTTGGGCTTACCACTATCCTCGGTACTCAATATTCTTCATGGAATCCTTGATCTGTACCCATACAGATTGCAGTCGTACCATGAACTTTTACCAGCGGATTTCGTACAGAGGGAAGCATTTGCGAGGTGGGCTTTCTCCAAAATCGAACAGAATCTCACCTGGGTCTTTAACATCTTGTGGACAGATGAAGTTCATTTTTCACTTCAAGGCGACGTTAATACCCATAACTGTCGCATCTGGACGACGTCTAATCCACGTGAGTACAGGCAGAAACCATTGCATTCCCCAAAAGTGACAGTGTGGTGTGGGTTCATAGGTTAGTTCATCAAAGGACCCTTCTTCTTTGAAACGCAGTGCCCAGTAAATAGGTGGAAAACAGCTACGGTGAATGCGCAGCATTATTTAACGCTTCTGCGCGAGAACGTCGTACCATATTTGAGGGAAAGAGATGCGCTTTCTACCGTCACTTTTATGCAAGATGGAACAACTAGTCACATTGCTACTCCGGTCAAGGCATTCCTGATACAGACGTTCGGGGAAGACAAAAATCCTTAGCAGGCGTTGCAGTCCCATGGCCTCCTCGGTCTCCAGATTTGACACCGGCAGACTTCTGGTTATAGGGATAATTTAAATCCCGGGAGTATCGATCCGGTCCATCCAATCTGTCGGAACTGAAAGATGCAATCCACCGAGAGGTGTCATGCATGCATCCGAACCTGCTGCACTCTGCCGTTGCTGGATTTGTGATTCGTCTGCAATGTGTTATCCCCTGTAGTGGTGGTCATGTGGAACACATACTGCTGTAATAAACGATTTGGAGGCATTCTCTTCGTTATTTGCGTATCTTTCTTTGACTTGTGTACATCAGCGCCACCTATCGGCTGTTTTTTAGTTATTTTTTTTCCTGTCTTAAAAAAATTTCCGTAACCTAGCGATGCTAACCTGTAAACCGTTTTTTATTTCGGGTGCAGTTTTCCGGTTTTTATGAATTTTTAAAGTTTCTACGGACTTTTTGTTCACTCTGTATATATAATGCTATATATTTATTACACTATAAGATATTTTTATTATAATGTAGATTATTTTATTTTTACTTTTGTCTTAAGAGACAAAAATTGAAAAATACGCCAAAATTACTTTATAATAACGTTAAATTAAGCTGCATTTTCTTTTTTTTTTGAGTGTGTCGCCATGTATGTACGCAGTTCGGTTCACAAAAGATATTTTCGGAAAAATAGAAAAGGCTAAAAGAATTTTCACCCTAAATAGTGAAAAAATAGTGTAAATTTGACGAAGAAGCCCTAAAGTAAATTATTGTTTTGTCTGACAGGACTTGAGAAAATAATTTAAATTTCATGTTTTGTCTTTTTCCAAAGCGGTCACTAATTGAAAGAATCCAGAGTGTCTGGCCTGAATACTGATTTCTAAAATGTTTTTTGGACTCCTAATAATATTTACACGACCTTTAAGTTCAAAATCTCTGTAATACAGCAAATACACCAGCTAAGATGTTATCACAAAAAGAAAATCAGAGCAACAAGAAAGTCACGGATTGCCTGGCTGAGGAGTGGCAAAAGTCGGTATGAAACTTTAGAGGTCTTCCACCAATTTCCTTTTCATTCACTGCTGGAAGGTTAAAAGAGGAGTCCCGAAAGAAAATAAGTTCATCAACAAGAAAAGTTAACCAGTGGTTCCGAAAGTCCCAAGTCTCAATTGTGTTTGTGGCTGGAAGGAAGTTGGTTGGAAAGAACGCCTACATTAACACGGTTCGTCATGAGAAAAATAAAAATCTTACGTCATTTTGACTGGCCAAATCAGGTCAAAACTTAGATTTTTGCTGCAGAGAAGAAGAGCGGAATACACACACATTCCTATGATCTGCTATTCAACGAAGACGTCGTGATCTTTCTCGGGGTTTAACCTATTTGTGGTTTATCATCAGTTTCCTTCATTATGTATGCAAACTAAGTAGATCACTATCACAAAGGCAGTGAACTAATATTCCTTACTCACGATATAGAAAGGAAATGATGAAAGACCACTCGCAAACTGAAAACCAAAATAACTAATTGTATACACGTCTTTCCCCATTTTCATATTCAAACTCCAGAGTGAGTAAACACCTGCGGTGATTATTGGGTATTTCATGAGTGTTTTTACTTTTTTCGCGGTTGCGTATGGGATTGGAGTTGAAGCAGATGCAAGCAGGACGGAAGGTTAAAGTCTAGTGTCACATTTTGGCCAAGTACTGCTATGATTAATTGAATTCTTAATTACGGAAGGGAATCTTTTTGGCAGTAATTAGCGAAAATTTATTTTATTGGAGCTCATCGCATGAATAGTTAATGTTCAGTTTTATGTCAGAAGAGATTTTTTCTGAACTTTTCGGAATGAATTTTAACATAGTTTCGCCTTCGGGCTTAGAAAAACAGAAGCGGCGAAAAATTACTTTGGCATACTTCACTTCTCGGTTATAATTCAGAATTCTAAAATTTCATTTTTAACTAATTTGTTTCCAAATAGTTTTCGATTTCATAATAAGTCATTAATAATGCGCAATTATGGATGCGACGTCGGCTAAGAATCTCATTGTGATTATTTATTCAAGTACTTTTTATTTTGCTAACGTTAAAGTCATTAAAACTTGCCATTTCAATTGAGGTAACTGTTGTAAACATATTTCTTGTTTCTTTTGTTTCATCATTGTTTCTTTTGTGAACTTTATTTCTTATCTATAGGAAATTAATATTTTACGGTTCACTTAGCGGTGTTTGACGGGAAAAAATTAATATTTCCAGAACAATAACAGCGTTTGCAATTATATTTATGTTTTGTGATTATATTGAGCAAATAAAATTCAGAAGCTTGAAAAAACAAATAAAAGATAATTTTATGAAATTGTAATAATAAACTTTGGACCTAATTTTTGATGCACTTTGTATTCAAAAGCATTAAAGTTTAGATTTTAAAATAACTTTTCTTTAAAAGTAGAGCACTTAGGAACGAAAAAGCATGGATGAATCAAGCTAAGTGTTCGAAAAAAAATAAATAAAACAGTGTAAATTTTCAGAACTTTTGATTACCAACATTACAGATGAATTCGAAAGCTAGCGAATGGAACAAAATTTAATAACAGACTGATTCCTCTGAAGTCGTTTCATATATATATATATTTTCTTCAGCATTAGAAAATTTTCAAACCCCTTTTTTTTCTTTCACGTTTTCTTTTCTTTTACCGAAACTGTAAAATAATTTAATGAGTTGGAATGATCCTCCCCCCCAAAAAAATTATAAAATTAGGCAATTAAGCTATTATACCTTAAACAATTCTGTTGACTACATCGAAATTCTTCGAAATTGGCCAGCTTTTCAGAGTCTCTCATTTCAGAGCTTCTTAAACTTTTTCGACTCTCCATGCCATTTCGACTGCAATAATATTTTATGCACCAATCTATTAACCAAAAAATTTCTGCGACCCCAAGTTTAGAGAAAAAAACATTCATCAATGATTTGCAGAAGAAATATTTAGTTGAATTCGTTTTTTTGTAAAATTCAATAAAATACTTCGAATCAAGATAGCTTGCTGCGTTGATTTTCCCTTATTGAAGAATCCAGCGGAATTACTCCCTTTTAGAATTTTCCTGACACAATTTAGGGTCAGACTCTCTTGTTTAAGAAACCCTTCCCTAAAAAAAATATCAATAGCTTGAAATATGACATCTCTTTATATCGTCCGCACTTTATATCCTCAGTGATTGTAAGTGACTAATTTTTAAGGCCCTTAATTCACTCGAGGATTTTAAAGCTGTACAATGTATTCAATGAAGAAAGAATCAAAAAGTTTCACATTAAGAAAAATCTTTGAACATGCTAGATGTGAATAGTGCGTTTTATTTTGAAGTTTTATTTTATAATTGTTCTATTCAGAGCAATGGTACAGCTGCAAATTTTGTAGCTCAGGTCGAACTTAAACATGCCGCCCTTTCTTTACAAGTTAAATAAACTTCAAAATAAAAATATATATTTCAGGGAAAAATATTTAATAATGCAATTCGGCGTTTGACACCCTCGATCTCTGCAGATAGGTTGCGAAATCGCTCTTCCACCACCAGTCTTTCTTTCAAACATCGGCAATTTACCGAAAAGAGACGAAAAATATCAAAAAATCACAATAGTTATTTTTTTATGTATACAATGATTGAACTAGTGATGCTGCTCTTCTTAGGTATAAAACTGTTTTCCTACATGTCTGATTTTGCCACCCCTTTCCAAGTGCCCCCTAGCTACTTCACTGATTCAGAGGGATTTATGCCGTTTATTAAAATTTCTCATTTAATGAGATTGATATTATTAAATTTATTTTAAAAAAATTTAATAACAATTATTTTCACTTTATTTATTAAAATTACTTACTGTTTAATTACTAATCATGTATTATTTATTAAAAATGTTAAAAATAAATATTTACTGCTATCTTTAGTTTACAAATTGTCATTTTCTCTTGCTGCACGCTTTTATTTCTGAATTGTTTCCGTTAATTAAATATCTTCGTACATTGTGTCCTCAGTGATCGTAAGTGAATAATTTTTTAAGGTCTTTAATTCACTCGAGGACTTCACTGCTTTACTACCTATTCAATCAGAAGAGCAATTAAAAATTTCTCACTTTTTCAAAAACCTTGAGCACGTAAGGTGTGTGAACTGTACTACTAATTTTGGAGATTTATTGTTCAATTGTTGTACTCAAAATGTTGCATACCATTTCTTTATTAAAATTACTTATTTATCGAAAGTATTATTTTTAAATTTTTTAATTATAATTGTCTTTACTTTCTTTATTAAAATTACTTCCTGTTTATTTATTAATTGTGCAATATTTATTAAAATTGTAAACATTGAAAATCAATATTTACTGCCATTTTTAGTTTAAAAATTGTCTCTTCTTGGACTCATTTTTATTCCCAGTATTTCTTAATTCAAATTTTTGGATAAATCGAGTTTTTATTGTGGTCTTGTCTGCTTCGAATCAGCCAAGTTACGCTGCATTTTAAAACTGCCCACTCTTTTACGCGATTACCTTACTATAAATAACATAAGATTCAACTGTATTTTGAAAAGCGCGAGAGAACAGAGAAGATATGGATAACAATTTAAAAAAAAACATAAAATATGATTAAAAATTGTACTACATATTTGATCACCAAGCAGGCTGTCTTTGTTTTCACAGATAAATAGTAAACTACAGGTCAATGCTCTTCAGATAAAAAATGTATACGTGTGTTTTTAATTAACAAAAGATCTGTATCCGTTTAATATGCACCCCAAAAAAATTGTAAAAATTGATTTCTCCGCTTGTATGTGAATCTCCGCCTCAAAAGAACACACGGCGGCCTAAAAATCTGCACCCAAAGGAAAATAATAGGCTCTATCTGACCGTTGAGAAAGTACAACTCGAATGTGGATAAAAATTTCTCACAATTTCCATTTGAAATAATGGTTTTCGTAATGAACTTTAAAGAAGAAAAAAACAGCCTACAACTTTTTTCCGTCGCAGATTTTGAAGTATTGTTTTGAAAACGGATGAACGCGTTTTCTTCTTTTTTTTGTTGATATTCTTGAACAAAAGGCTAAAACTAAGAATATATATGGTCACTATCTTCTTTTTGTGATCGCATAAATTTGGCTTTTAATTAAAGTTCTCGTTTCTTTTTGTTCTTGTTAAGAGTTAGCTTGACTGGAATTATGATTCTTACATTTGAAGCTTTGAATATTAGTGTGACTAACACGAATTATCCTGATGACATGTTCCATATTATTTTTCCCGAGGTCCATAACCTTTTGTAAGCTGTGAAATTTGAAAAAATAATTGTGCGATTGTATGGGATGCGAAATATTGAACATTTAGCTTTTATTAATTGTATCTTGTAGATATTCCCATGATTTTTTTTATTTACGAGGAATATATTATTTAAGACAGCCTTTAAAAGAATCGATTATAGGATGGAAAATATTGTTTTCGGCATGGAAAAAAGATGTTAATTTAGGTAACTTTTTAACTTTTATTAAGTATAAATATTTAAGTATTGATCTATGACAAACAGAAACTTGGATTTTATTACATGTTTTTAAGGTGTAGAGTGTAATAAATTATTGGAAATTAAGAGCATTTTAAATAAATATAATAATTATAAATTCTTGGAATAAAGTATATTTTTATTTTGTTTCCAGATTTGTATGCAAAGCACTAATATTGGTAGATTTTTTTCATTCCATTTTGTTCATCAGATTAACCTCCCGTTTGGAGGCTATCTATGATGGAAGGTTATCGGGAACAGAATGCGATATCTTGAGCCGTGAGATGGTCCGAACGCAGTGGCGTAGCTACCGGGGGCAAGGGAGTATAGATACTCCGGGCGCCAGTTTTAGGGGGCGTCATGGAGTCAAAACATTACTGCGTTTATGACATTTTTAAAGCAAAATATTGATACAAACATGGAAAGTAGCTTCCTAGCAGTGTGAGTCTTATGGTTGGGAAGAGAGTTTTACAGGGGTAAGTATGGGATGACTGGCAGGCATGTCCGCTTACCTTGGCGACAAACTTGGCGATCATTTTGGCGACTTTGGCGACGAAATATGGGATTTCAAAGGTGCTGGAATTTTCTCGATATCTGTGTTAGGAGAGGAGATACGCTTGAATGTACTAGATGTTTCCATGTGACGTCACGGCCTGCCGGGGAATACTATATAAGGAGTGCGCTTGGATCACGGAGTGAGTGAATGTTGATCGACTGGGATCGCTTTGGAGTGAGAAAGTCTTTGGAATCTCTCTTTGGAGTTCTATCCTCTATGCGAGCTAGTAAGCTGTTAGATGCCGAGCGGTATTGAATAGGAGAGTATTGATCGATTGGAACGACTTTGGAGTTTCGTCTGCAGTGCGAGCTGGTGAGCTGAGTGCTATTGAAAGTGCTGTTATTGTCGTTATTCGTGATTTGCAGACTGTTTGTGTTGCTAAATCTCAAAGTACTGAACTGTTATCACCTGTGAATTGTTGTCTGTTTACGTAGCTAATCTGTGCAAGATCTATTGTTTCCTGTTACTTGTGCTTTGTGTTTTCCTGCGTATTTGTAAACAAACCTTCATTCTCCATTATCCTGCGTATTGGACTGTTTCCACCATACACCCACAGAACGATTTTTGTAGCAATATGGTGAAGAAGTGTAAAAATAATGCCATGCCCCGGAAGTCATTTACGCTTGTTAAGCCACTGATGACGACTGGGGTAAAAAATAAATCATATTATTTCACGAGTGCCACTTATCCTCGCTGAGCCACTGGCCATGTTGACAAAACGTTTTTTGTCACTTTTTAAAGTCAAATACGATGAGGGGGCGAAAAAATGCCATGTTCCGGGCGCCGTTAGCACTAACAAAGCCACTGATGCTGAATAGGAGGGGGGCGAAAAAATCACATCATGACTCGGGCGCCACTCACCTTCGCTATGCCACTGTCCGAACGATGTAAACCTTGTCATTTTCAGACCACAGGAACAGCAGCTGAGCTTCACACCAACATGAAGACGTACGAATCAATACAGGATTCGCAAGACTCGGTTCCTCTCACAGATTTATTGGGAAAAGCGAGATTCGAATCTGAGATCTGTTATTTATTAACCTGCGCAGTAACTGCCAGTGTAGCAATTTTTGCATGCGGATGTACTTTTCTGATTTATAAATACTTTTTTATGGATTAGTGCCTAGTTCTTGCAGATTAGACTCGTCTCTAACGGGCAGACATGGCAACTTCTCAAAAATTTTTACCTGACGCGAAAGTTGACACCATTAAGTATGAAATCTTTTCGTTAAATGACATAACGTAAAATTTCCCACATGATTATATTGATGAAATTTCTTAAAAGCTGTCATGGTATTTTTCTGTTCCTAGCAATATGTAGTTAAAATCATTATAATAGTGATATAAAAAACAGCAAATAATAATAAATCATTGAAAGAGATTTGTAAAAATAATTTATAAATAAAATAATCAAAGTTTTTCGTTTATTGAACCATAGCACACGCACATGCGCAATGCGAATCTTAAGACAAACAATTTGTTTTAAAAATTTTTTTAACTTCTAGTATTTTACTAAGATTTTCTAAGTTAAGTTGTTTTAAACTGCGAGTCGCTACTCTAAACGGGGTCACTCAGAAAACTTTGGAATAACCACGTATTACCAAATAACTATATTAAATTAATTTTCTTTTTAATTAATGATCATTTAGTTATTCACTTGTTCTTTTAACTTTAACAAAACAATCAATTGTAGTGTTGTAATTTTGGGGTCGCAAGAATAATTTCCCTCAATAACAGGGATTGTTTCTGCTTATAAAGGGTTCATGAATTGGAAGATCTTAAGGAGCATCAATCTAGTCTCAGTGGCGTGGCGAAAGGGGCCCAAAGGGTTGACAGATGTGCCGGTAGCCACTCTTGAAGCGCCCCACGAGGAGATAATATTTGTATGTTTATTACACTTTTTAAAGTCAAATATGACGATGATGAATGAAAAAATATACTATTTCTTGGGTGTCATTTCACGGCGCTACGCCACTGTCTAGTCTATAAATGTTTCGGGTATATAAGGGCGCCTAGTGGTAAGGTCTCGGCTACGGGGCCCGGGGGTTCCAGGCCCGAAACCCGATTCCACTGAAGATCCGCCATGTATGCGGGCCTGTTGCACGTTAAATCATACGTTGGGGGGGGGGGACGTCCTCCCTCTGGTGTGGTTCCGAAGAAAATTTGGAGAGGGGGTGCCAGCTCAGGTATCGTCCTCGTCATCTGAACGCGGTTCAAAATGCCGAGATCGGTCCCAAAATAGCCCTCGTGTTGCTTCAAAACGGGACGTTAACATAACTAAACTAAACTAAACTCGGTTATATAACGTGCGAACATTTCTTCCCCTCATAGCAGAAGTAAGAGAGGTAATTCATGCGCACTGGTAAGTGACAAGCGACCAGCGTCAATTCAATTTGTGGAACTACTGCGCATCGTGCGACTGCTGCGCGTAACGTTAAGAAAAATTATTTTTCTCTTTGAAACAATTGTTTATTCTTTATTTATATTTTTGACCCTACAATTCTAGTTCTTCAATTAGAACTTCAATTAGAAATTTAGAAGTAAAAATAGATTCAAAGGAAGCTTTGTTACATTCTCTTCGTGCAAGAGCATAGAAAAAGAGGAGATTCAAAAGATACTTTTAAACTGCTCAATTTGCGAAATATTTATTATTTCAAAAATCAGCTGTAAATTTTTATCGAGTCAAGATATACAGCAGTCACCCTAGTTTCAAGCTAAAATGTTGCTCTGAAATTAAAAATTTATCTTTTTTCAATAAAAATAATAGTAATTTTTACTCATATTTCGCTTTTTATATGTTTCGCTTGTTGCCACGCAAATTCCTCTGCGATTTGGTGATACTAAATTATGCTAACCTACCACACAAACCCCTTAGGAATTTCATGTTTTTATCATGATGACACTCTTAAATCTCCTTATATTACTCCTTTGAATTAAAATAACCTTTATTGCCGCCACATAACATATTATAACCACATAATTTCTTCTACGATTCGCAGATACTAAATTATGCTAACCTACCTCATATATCCTTTAGGAATTTCATGTCTGCGTTCAAGTGATGATTAGGGATTGCAATCCGGCACCAATTTCAATCCGGTCGGATTGGACACATCAAAACTATTTTGCCTTTTCATTCCAAAATCAACTGTATAAAAGATGATAAAGTGAGTGTATTGCAAAGTATAAAAAAAGCGTTAATTTCTTATGAAATCAACTTTATTATTATTATTATTAATCAGCATTTACGTATGAATCAACAATAAAAATTTAGTACAGTGTAACTAGTTAAATTGTAATTGTTATATTAGTTTAGTAATAATTAGATAATGACGGGCGGTTAAGTTCCGTCTCACTTACTAGATTTCACAAATGACATCAATGATAACTTGTAATGTAACTTATATTATGTAAGTAACTTATATTAAATCTAACAAAATCAAGCTTAGCAACTGAGATCACAATAATTAGGTATTTTAGACACGCCAAGCAGTCTCATTCTTATAATTATGACAGTCATCATGAATCTGTTTAACCAATGGCACAATTATACAATAGCGAGTTTAAAACTTCTTCGTATTTTTTAATACACTTACTTTAAATTATTATTTTAAGTAAAACAATTTTAAAAAACTCACTTTGGTTTTGAAAAAAAATTATCGTAGGAAACAAATAGTATTAATTGTGTCATCTGTCAATCGACTTCTTACAGAGCTACAAATATAACCAACGGCATAGAAAGCCCTTTCTGCTTCTACACATGTCGGTTTTATTGTCAACAAATACTCATGAATAGAAGACAAGTATTTTCCTCTAACTCCTTCACTTTCATATGCAGTCATTTCCTTTCTTAATGTTTTCTCATAACTTTTCTCTTTCTTTTTGGTATTTATGTTCTAGGTTTTCATATCTTGCTGGATTTGCATTTGTAATTCTTTCTGTAATGCCAAATTACTTTTCAATGACGATGAATCTCAGTTATTTTCTACTATATTATCTACGTTTTCTTTAAAGCTATCATCTTGAACAACTCTTTCTAAGATATTTTTCATTTCTAGTCTTACAACTTTTTTTTCGGCATAGTAAATGTATCATCAGTTCGTCTTGTATCATCATCATCTTTTTTTCTATTCTGTAAGTGTATTAATATTCCTGTTTTCATTTTGAATTGGTTTCAAAAGTGACATGTTTGTTTTAGAACTTTTAGACTAGTACCTGCAATGCAACACAAATAGGTACATACTTACAATTTAAAACGTTATTTCTGTCACTATATAAGAAGAAAGTCGTATTATAAAGAAAAATCAGAAATATGGATCGTTACTCAATTCATTTCTAAGTCTAATTATCTACTTAAATCATTCTCGTACTCGTAAATGCAACATAAACATAATTCATCAATCAATTGAACAATAAGAATATCTATATGTGAAGCAGGTGAGTCAGCGTCGAAAGACTCGTACACACCACGCATTTAAGTACCTACTCTTTCAACAACGCGAGTATTTTTTCAAGAAATCGGCTTCATGTATTTTTTTTTAATTTACCGGATCCGATTATCGGATCCGGCAAATTGGTCCCGGATCCGGTAGACGTCTAATGGTGCCGGATCCGGTTTTCCGGATTGCAATCCCTAGTGATGATGACTCGCTTACATCTCCTTACATTACTCCTTTAAATTAAAATTATTTTTATTAAGCTTCAATAGTATTTTTTTTAGCCGAAAGCCTGCGTTTTCCCTTTCTTTTGAATCACATTTTTATTTTATTTACTAGCTTTTTAATTCTTTCTAAATACACTATATCAACGAACTTCTTTCTCACTTCAAACTCTCACTAATGCTTTTCTCCAACTTTTTTTTTTTAATTCTAAGAGACGTTCAACTTCAAAGGATTTTTTTTTCTCATCCGCTTTTAATTTCCCTATTTGCTTCAAGGTGACACTACAGACGTAGGTCACTCCAACGGTGACTCAATTCTGACCAATCCACGTGCTGCCTTGCAAAAGCTCATTAAAATTACAGCAACGTTGAACTGCGGAGACTGACACTGAGCTCTTGATCAGGGAGTTCAGCGAGCCCTCCGCCCATTGAACGTGTTTTATTTTATGTATGAGAGAACGATTTGCGCGTTTAGGCCCTCCATTTTACTACCTTCCGTAACATTCTTAATGAATTGTAGGGATATATTAATAAGGAGATTTCAAATAAATTCACGAATCACTGTTTCGACTCTGGAGACTTTAATATATATATATAATATCTATGCATGAGGGGGCGATTTTTGTGTTTAGGATTCTCCTTGCTACTACTCTCAATAAAAAATATTCCTAAAAAATTGTAGAAATATATGCTCATAAAATTTCAAATGAATTCATGATTCACTGTTTCAACTTTGGAGACTCTGATCTATATACCTATGCGTAGGAGGGCTATATGCGAGTTTAGGCCACTCCTTTCTACTACCCTCAATAAAAATAAATGTTAATAAGGAGATTTCAAATGAATATACGATTCAATCTTACGATACTCTTAAAATCGCAATCTATATATCCACATGCACGAGAGGGCAATTTTCTTTTTTTGCTACTCCTGCTCCTTGGGACTAATCTCGACAAAAATAGAGGATTAGATTACTCTCATTAAAATAGAGAGAAAGATAAGTTTAGTTTAGTAGATTAATGCTTCGCTTTGAAGCTACACGAAGGCCAGTTTGGGACGAATCTTTTCGGCTGTATGTGGTGAGATTAGTAGAAGGACGCCTGAGTCAGCAACTCGCTCCCAAACTGCCACGCCACACTAGCAAGAGTGAGTTGCAGACATATGTATTGCTCACAAGGAGACTGCAAATGTTGGATTCGTTATTTCTACTCAACAGTCTCAGGAACTCCGTCAAAGTTTTATTTTGCAATATCTCTCGAAAATGGAGGGTTCCGGAAGAGGGAGGCGACCATTGATGACATATCTAGACATCATAAAGTTCCATATGAAATAAAAATTGATGAAATCGGTCTAGTAGTTGGGGCTGTGTGACTCTGTCAAGGTTTTTTCCCATAGAGAATGTACAGTGGAGAAGTATTTTTTCGTATAGAATAAGATATAGAATAAAAATTCATATAAAATTTCATATACGAGTAGAAATAAAAATGATCGAAATCGGTCTTGTGGTTGGGGCTGGGGGACTGGTCCTCTATTTTTGGCAATTATCTCTCCTAATAATAAAGGAGAATGTGTAACTTCGCTCTCCAGGGCAGACCTCTGACCTAGAGCTACGAAATTTGGATCAAATATACTTTGGAGGAAGGGAATATGCACCTCGAAGAACTTTTTTTGAAATTTGAATTAGAATTTTGATTAATTAAAAATTAAGCAAAATTTTGAAGCTTTCTCTTATAACTTCCGAAAATATTACAGAACAATAATTATTTTTACACCATCTGAAAATTCAAAATTTTATCTTTTCAATGATATGAATTAAGTTTCCGTACTATATTTTTCTTTAATTTTAATAAATTTTTAAAAATATTTTAGTCATTAGTTACAAAAATACTTTTCATTGTTGAAATGAAATAGAAACCATTTTCAATATTTAATTGCTTATCTTACATTTTTGAAAGCTAAGGTAAATATCCTAATGGATTTTACTTTATTTCATCAAGTTTTCTGTAAATTCTGTTAACAAAGTCTTCTATGATAGTAAGTTGATTAGAAAATATATGCAGTAAACTGAAAATTATGGTTTCTATGCTTTGATTCCTTCTATCAGCATATCTAAATTCAGCTAACATACTGCTGGGCATAAAATGTGCTGCGCGATTTTGATGTTGAGATTAAATGCAGATTTTGCCTGCAGAATAAGAAAGTGAAGTTGGCGCCGACAACTTACAATTAGACGTTAAATAACACGGACAGAAACTTGACTCTTTAAGGGACATTCATGTAGACAACGAACTCAACAGGTGCAAGGCTATTTATTAAAAGAACACGGGTTAAATGTCTATCATAATTTGTAGTTTAAAATTATTTTATTAAGGAAACCATGAATAGCAAATTATGCATTCAATTAAAATTAAATTTCCGGCGAACAAGCTGGTCGCCGAAGGCGGCTAGTTTTAAATATATAAATATGTATCTACAGGTTTTAAAATAAGTTAATTATTTCACTTGCTTCGGCTATTATTTTATTTTGTTATGAGATTTAGATAATAATCTGCAAATTTTTTTCCGCTATCAGTACGGTACACTTCATTTGCTACGAGATTTATGTTTTTAATTCTTTTTCCTTTATTTGTTGTCGTTCCGTCACACAATTCTTACTACACCGACATTATACGAACAACTAATTATTCCAAATAGTTAATTATTATAATTTAATTCGCTAATTAAGACATGATTACCTTTAATTTAATATAAAATTTATTATTATGTGTTATATTTAAGTTATATAAATTAGAGAAATTTTCATTGCTCCCCGTCGGAGATGTCTTGCCCCCCCCCCTCCACCTCGGCGGAAAATATCTTCCGCCGCCTCTGACAGGTGCATCCTTTCTTGTCCTGACAGGGGCATCCTTTCTTGTCCTTTAGTAAGCGCAATCTTCCTAAATTCTTCTATACAGGCTGATACTTCGAGAAGGGGTAGAAATGTAATGATTCTGAGAGTGACAGTGAATATTTGATATAAACTTAGTTGTGAGATATATCTGGATGGTGAAATTTCTGTCCTTCTAATTTCGCTTTTTATACACTTTTATTTTACTTGACTTGTTTCATGTTTGCAAAGACAGAATTTTGTAATCAACTTCTCACTTGCTTCCTGATGTTTTAGGGTTTTGAAGATTTGAAGACTTATGCATTTTTGATGACAAAACAATATTTCATCAGTTAATCGATTAATTTAATTTGTGGCGATCGGTATCGCTAACCACTATGGAATCAGTCCGGCGTCTATTTCCCGTGCGGTGGCTGAAACTAGTGTACAAACCTTTACTACAGCTTCTTTTACCTTCTGTGCTTCAGTACTATAAATATTGTATTCTGTTCCTGATTGTCAAAATCATTGTTAGTGTTATTGTTCATAATGTGCTCTTTTAGTATTCGTTAATAAATGTTGTTGTTTTAGATAGCTGCGTGTTATATATAAACACTAAAGCTTCAAATTTCAAACGAGTGGCTTCCTCTGGTAATTAATTTGAGAAAAGACGATTTCAAAATTCCTTCAAATTTATAATAATGAACTATAAATTAAGGACTAAAAAGTAAAGAAAAATCTTATTAAAATAAAAATTTATTCTTTATAATGCACTAATAAAAGTGTTTAAAAAAATTTATTTACATCTTTCTTTATCAAAACTACATAGGTGACCTGGGTCAGCCTCTGTATATACTTTCGCAAAAAAGTGTGATATATGTTTTTCCTTGATACTACTGTCCATAAGAAATACTTGCCATGAGTTGTAGAAATATATAGTATTTATAAGGAGATTTAAAATGAATTCCCCGCTTTCTCTTTCAACTCTTGGAACCGTATTCTATATACTGATGCAGGAGATTCAATTTTCGTGTTTAGATGACTCCTTGCACCTTAGAAAAAATTACTCATAATGATTTGAAGAAGTATATCATGTTTTTAAAGAGATTTCAATTGAATTCTCAGTTTACTGCTTCAACTATTAAAATGGTAATCTTTGAACTTAAGAAGTTTAAAAATGTGTGATTTCCTTGAAAAAATCCCTACGTAAACAAATTTTGATTGAATATTCGGGCAAACGATACAATTTCAGAATAATCGTACGATTTGGTACAAAAATTGTGTAATTTTCTTGGAGTTTTTCAAGCTGTATGTCGAAAAGAGTAAGGCACACAAATTACTTTCAATAAAAACTTAGTTGAGAATAACTGACATATTTCTCTTTTGTTTCAACATGAATTATAAAAAAAATTCAATTCTACTTTGTAGACCAAATTTATTAATGAAAAATTGCAAAGATAAAATTTTATGTCCAAATGCTTCATATAGTTTTGCAAACTATATTACAACATATTAAGTTTCCAAATTTTGAAAAGGAAATAATGACAAATTTCCCTTTGTTGAAATGCAAACTATAGATTATAGAATAAATATATTAAAATTAGCAAACACAACGAAAATCAAGCCTGGAAATAGTTTTAGCCTAGATAATGGCACTCATTTATTTGTTTTTGTATATACTTTTGAATGAAGATAGATAAAAAAAAATAGAACTCTTAAGTTTTGCATTTTCTTTAACTGAAAACATTCCCTATGGCTATATTCTGATTTAAAGCACATATAACCACTTCGAACTCTGCTGGATGTATTGTAAGCCTATGAAACTTACTCTAAGCGAGCATCAACTATCAGATGTTCTAAACTTTAAATTGCATATCTGAATATGGGTCAAAGAGTATTTTCTACGAGCCTCCTTAAAATGAAGTCGTGATTACTTGGGAAACTTACTCTCATCATATAATACAACTGACGAAGACAAATAGTCGCTTAACAAGCAACACCATCTATCTCAATTTTTTGAAATTTCAAAGAACAAAATATTCAATTTTTTGCAACCAATAACAAATATTTTTTAATTTTTTTTCATGTGGTAGGAGCACGCGGTCTCATTTTCATATCGGATATTAAAAAAAAATGCAAAAATATTCGTTATTGGTTGCGAAAAATTGAGTATTTCCTTCCTCTTTGAAATTTCGAAAAATTGAGATAGATAGTGTTGCTTGTTAAGCGACGAAATACAACTAAGGTATAAGGAATTTCTAAGAGTAAAACTGAGATTTGCGAAAGAATATTGCTTACTTTCATGCAAAATAATAGTAATAGCAACAACACTTGCGCAAGACGAATTCCACTTATAACGCTGGTCGTAGTGGCCTGAAAGTAAGGTCTCGTCTTAGGGACCAGAGGGTTCGAAATCCGATTCCACCAAAGATCCACACTATATTTGGTCTTGGTGCACGTTTAATGTGATATCGAGGGTCAAACATTCTCCCACCTGTCTGGAGCGAGAGCTTGGATAGGAGGATGTCGGCTCAGTGTCGTCCTCGCCATGTGACCACGGTTGAAAATTACGAGGTCCATAAAAAATCCTCTTGTTGCTTTGAAACAATAAATTCAATCTAAATCACTAGTAAGCATCCAGCAGTACTTATTCAAGATGTAATAAACCAAAAATTTAACACCATAGTTTTTTTTCCGTTTCAAAATTGGAATTTATTTGAAAAATGACAGAATGAGTTCTTATAGGATGTGAAAATTATATAGGAGTTCAAGTAATCAATTGAATAGCGTCATTGTGATGGACTGTTAAGACCTGAAATGCCCTAAAGGCACAATTTTATTGAAAATCTTTCGAGTGGCGTACGACTTGTTGCACTCAAAGACGTAATCCAGGAAGAAAGACTCACAAAATTTCGCTTTTTCATTTAAATACCTAGGGTTGACCGGGGTAGTTGTGAATTTGGAGGAATTGTGAACGGCGTTTATAGGCGCCTGATAATAATTGGGGGAACTGGAGAAACCTGTAATTATTAGATGATATTAATTCCCCGATTTTCTCCAATTATTATTGAAGAAATTAAGCGCCCTCACAATTCCAATAATTCACAATTACCCCGGTCAATCCAATAGGTAGAATCTATGTAGTCGAGTCTTTCTCACGTGATTTCCATCAAATGCGCCTCGCCAATTTAATTTTAGAATCCATTACACATATTCAAGAAAGGAAAAGCACGTAACGTCGTAAGACAGCGTGCAATTAAATGTTATGTGCAGCAACGTTTCACCTGTGAATCGACCTTAGATTTGCCGTTTTTGCTACTTTCTTGAAGTTTTTATAATATTCTACACTTCAATTATTATTGGAAATTTACAGTCTTGAAGACGGTCTATGAAATGGATCAGAAATATTTATCCTTTGGTTTATCTTTTCGTATATTAAACCATCATTAATCTAAATAATCTCTTTTGATCCAAAACGTGATAGTTCCGCTCATGCTATTAATTGCTATAAAGCAAAACCTTTTGTTTTCATTTTTTTCAAGCCATATTAATACTCATGAATCGTAAGCATTTCAATTACGAACATATATAATTAGGGTGATTTGTTCGACGTAGGAATAAATTATTATTCATTCTGTTTTTAGTTCTGCGTTTAATATGTCTCATTTCTTTTCATTAACTGCAATATACGTAGCGATTGCGAAAGTCTTTTCTAAGAACCATCAGCACAAAACGATTATTATTCTTGGAAATCTTGTTTGCTCACCTAGGATGTATTAATGCACAGCAAACAGCTATGTTAAAAAGTCATTCATTGCCATTACCCTAATCCTTCTATTAATCTTTGATATTTTTATTATTTACTTTGAAATAACTCATTCTTTTCATTTATTTATAAGGATCTGAATAAGTAATATGCGGTTGTTTAGGCCACATGTTTGCATAGAGAGTTATGTAAGCCGTTATATGTGGACGTGAAGCAACAGTGTTTGAATATGTGTATTCCATTCACTTTGAAAGGAATATTTTTCTTAAACATTAAGATACATGAGTATCAAGAAAATGCTCTTATTTATAAGTGTTAGTAGCATGACCTATATTTGCTGTGAATGTCTAATATCAGCATTTTAGTAAATGTCCGAACGAATTAATTTATTCCGCTCCAAATAGATTTATAAGAAATGTGATATTTTTTTACACTGTATTTATATAAACATTGCGAAAAGTGTTTCATTTTCTAAGCGTTAATGGTACAGTCAATGGTTCCCTTTACAATTTGAAACCCATAGTAGGATTAGGTCAAGTAACACCATTCAAATGCGTGAATTTATTCGAATATTAGAGAAGTATTTATAAATTGAACATAAGCGTTAAAGATGTAGCCTTAAATTCCCAGATTTCTTCAGAAAACGATTTTTATCATAATGTTCCTTGTATGTGGTTCTTAAATAAATAGTCCAGTAACACACGAATGTGACAATAAAAAAGCTTTATTGGAATAGCCTTATCTATGCAATAAAAGCGTTAAAAGAATAGCTATTTTAAGAAAAATGAATTGCTGCTATCATATATTTTGACTGTCCTATGTAAATACGAAAATATTTATAAATTTTTACCCTCCAACTGTATATCCCTCGATTTACGCTGCTTGAAAGTATGTTTAAGAACTGAATGTGTTTACCTCTTACTATTACAGCTTGAATTAGCGTTACATATAAATCAAATTACGAGCTTCGTTTCAAAAGTATTCGAACCTATTTGTAAACGCTGCATCTAAATAGAGATTTTTTTGAAAAAAATTCTGCAATTCGAGAGTTAAAATTTCGAGATACGAAATTCATTAAGCTTTACGCTTTCTTTTGAATAAATATGATAATGTATTTAAAGAACGTGAAAAAATGTTCTTTCTCTCATCGGTCCTATTTTCATCCCTTCAAATAACAAGATGGTATGGCGCAGTTTAATTTATAAGATAATTACTACATTTTTAGAATAGAATTTTTGTTACTTTATGTTTGGATTAAGATTGGATAGATTGGTTTTATTTTTTGCATGAAACATTTCTGCATCGTCGACTTTTTAATTAATCAGTTTTATTTTTTATTGACTCTTTAATATTTTAAAAAGCTTACATTTCATAGGCGACTTTTCAACGAGCCAATTGTCTTCTGAAGCCGTTAGAGTATTCGACATGCAGCTGGACACTATGAAGCTTCAAATAGTTTTATTCCAGCTATGAATCCCGCGGTTAACGCGGGTTGGCAGCCTATTTTCTGCTGCATTCCGCGATTTCTGTGAGTTAATGTATTTACCACTTGTTATAATATCATTGCATATAAATAAAAATTAGTTTCTTTTTGAAAACTTTTGGGCATATTTGAAAACATTGAATATAAATAGCGATTTAAGATATTCTGCAGTCGGAGGATAAAAAGAACATAATTCTGTCGAATCAATTTCTATATTAAATTTTGTAATTTCCAGATAGCTTCAGTTCATAAAATTTAACAATTCTTATCGCGTCAAAAGAAAGATTAAATATGGTAGTATTGCTTAACGATAACTCATGTTACTGTCAATTAAAGCCATTCGTCCAAAATGATCAAAAAATGTTTACAGCTGAAAAGCTTCCAAGTAATAGAATTTCTGTTATTAACCCCTTCTTGGTCGGCGTCGCATGTTATACGTTAGGCTCTTTTGTGCCCGTACGCTATTTAAATCCGAAATTAAGTCAACGTAACAGTTAATTTTAAATATAAAAATCGCCTGGTCATGCTTAAATATCTCAAGAATCCTTTACCATCTTAAACAGATTGAAATAATAAGAAATATACCAAATGGGTGGTGGCATCTAATTAGGAGGTTAAATAAAAACGTAAGGCAAGTGGATAATATATTCGTAGGATTCAGTCAGATGAAGTTCATATAATCAAGGATTTTTACCTTGTAATATCGCGTCATTTTTCATTTTTTTGGCATAAATTCTGAGGTTTTTTAAAATCATTTTATGTGATAACAGCTTTGTCTGCCAAACTATGGAATAGTTGAGGCAAAAGGTCTAAAATATTCATAATTTAGTTATATTATTCAGTTTTGAAGTAAAGCGAAGGCTCTTTTGGGACGCATCACGACATTCTGTACCATGGTCAGATGACGAGGACGACACCCTCCTTCAACACTTCCATGTCTCACCAGCGGACGACGTACGACCCTCAATATCAGAGTTAACTTGAACCAGATCCAGATACAGGCTGGAAGTTTGGTGGAATAGGGTTTCGAAATTGTAACTCCTTTTTCCTGAAGCCGAGATCTCACTACCGGAGTAAGATGCTCACTATATCACAATATTGCTCCTTTCACTCCTTACCATATTTTAAAAAAATATTGGCTGTCTTTTACTTTCTCTATGCGTAAAAATTGATTCTGATTACATTTGAAGCTCTTTTTCTGTTTAATAGTCTAAGTGGGCGTTAGAAAAGGTCACGGCTAAGGTATGAAATGGGTTGGGTTGTGACGTAGCTTCAGCAGGCACTTTTTCTTTCGCATGGAGCTAATTTGGATATGCTAATACGCACGGAATCTACTTTCCGTAATCAGCTACTGAAAGTAGAAAAAACATTGGTCTTTGTCTCCCCCTTTCATCTACATTTCTCATCCTGCTAAATCAACAGATGCCTGTAAAAACCAATCTCTTTTTATAAAATGTATTGGTGAAGGTAATAAATTATATTGGTTTAAGAAATAACAATGAGTATAATGAATTGAATAAATATCTTGGTTTCTCGAAAGAACATGCAGAAAAAAATGAAAGAGTTTTTTTTTCTGTAGCATCAATCTTCTTAACTATGGGCCGTGACCCTACTTGAGGTCACGTAGCAGAGATTTGAGATCACAAAAAAGCTTGACAGCAGATTGCCATGTTAAATTCGTTAGTATTTACTGGAAAAATATCAGTGGCGATTGGGTGACAAAAGTGGGGGGAGTGGCAAAAAATTTATGAATACCTAAAAGTACCCATAGACAACAAAATTTTAAAATTAAGTTACAAAACTAGCTAGCTTTCCCGGACCCAATTGTTCTTTTATAATTTCTAGTTTTAGGCAGCTAAAACGAAATAAAAAAAAAAAAATTCCGCAAAAAGTGGACGGGGCGACTGCCCCTTCCCGAGTCTCCGTCACTGACTAAAAGTATCCATACAATCCTTATTTGTAAGCTTAGCACAAGTCTACAATTAAACCGAAGTGCTTTGGGCATTCACAAATGATCGGTAATAATTTCATTAAAAAGCATGGCTTGTTTAAATTAAAACAAAAAAGTGATAATTTACTTAAATCCAACCAATGAATAAAATATAAGGAAAAATAAAAAATATTGAGTTAGATTGCTTGTGCTAAATAATATTATTTTAAACAGATACCCAAAGCAATGTAATTAATTACTCTACATAGAGTAAAACACAGTAGAAAATAAGCTTCTAAAAGTCATAAGTTTAGTCTTCAAAGTCATGAACCAGAGAGATGCAAACTCTCCACGCTAAGGTGAATACTGAACTGACCAGAGTCTAGTAAAGAACTATTCGAGGTTACGATGAATAATTCTTGTTCCCATGAAAAAGCACATTAGTATTAGTGTAGGTGACCAGCTACCATGTGTGGTTTCACCACGAGGGTCCTCCTCGTAGGTCATTAGCTAACGAAGGACAATATCATCTATCCTGTAATCTAGATGATATTGTAACGGAGTACAAGATCATCTATCTTGAAGGTTCCTCTGGACCCGTCAAAAGGATTTCAGAATGAAATAAGACGCTCACTGTGGAGCTTATTTTGATGACAATGCGTACAAAACAAGTGTATAGGCACCTAGAAAAAGCCTAGATAATTTCGAAAGCGCTACTTTTCCTTTAACTTTTTCGCATTCATTGGTTTCGCAATGAAGCCACACATTGAGCAATTGTTTACTGCGCATGAGTGACACGTAGCGTAATTTTTCTTTCATAATTTAAGAGCCAGATATATAGGCAAATTTATATAAAAATTCCAGTTCAATACCGTTAGTATTCACAAAGATATCGGCATTGCAAGAGCTAAATTGCTTTTTTTCTCTAAGAGAAACGAAATGATAAGGTTTCTTGCACAATTTGATATTTTTTTAAAATTGAATCTTCGAAAGTAATAATGAATTTTGAAGATCCTGAATACTTATAAAATAAATATATAATTTAAATTGCATTTCGATGATAACTTATTAAGAAGGAAAAAAGCCCGTTACCATTCATTGGTTTCACTGTGAAACCACAAATTTCTGGAAAATAAAAAAGTGCTAATTTTTTTTCCTGTACATATTTATGATCAGCTACATGTCTAATACTCATTTTTGAAATAAATTTAATAATTTTCAAAACGAAACATATAGTGAACTTGAAAGGATCAACAGATATCGCGGTGATCAATCATACTGATTGAACAAAGACGTTCTTTCCACCTATCTCACCAATGGTCATTATGAGGTACAGAGTCGTCTTAACGCGGCAAGTAACACTGATAGTAATTTCAACGGTTCTCTTCATTTTTAGGCGTTTCAAGACATCTGGCTTCAAATTTTCGTGAATAATAGACGTTTAATTGAAAATCAAGCACTAATGATCACCTATTTAACTTTCCCGGTTTAACTTTCCACTGTTGCTTTTTTAAATTCCTAGTTTTGAGCCGCTAAAATAAAATAAAAATTTAATTTTTCCCACAAAAAGTGTGTGTGGTGGTGGTGGGGTTGTTGCCTCCCGTCGCTGAACCCTCCGAGTCACCGCCACTGAAAAATATGCAAGGAAATCACCTTAATTTAAGGCATTTCGATTAAACAAAATCTAATTTCTTTTTATTATGCTTTAATTGTTGTTTTATTTGCGTTTTATTATTTTCTTAGATATACATATATTTGCAGTCGGAAAAAGCTTTTTGGGGGATAAAAGCTGGGTTGAATTAATTCTTTTTATAAAGAGAAGGTCACGTGTGGAGTAGAAAAAGCTTAAGAAACCCTGCTTTAGAATAAAGATCAGTAATGTAACGAAGCGATGTATCTTAGAAGTCTTTACTGAACTACACATTACCATTAGACTCCTTGAAAGCACAAGTTGAACAAGTGCTTGACCGTTTCAGGTAATTTAAACTAACAAAAGGACGTTCATTTAAAAGGACATTCATTTATGCATGAGCAACTAAGAAAAAATTATCATTGCTTCTGTCAATGCACGGTGATTCCTTTCTGAAGGACTTCCACCGGTAAATGGGCTACGTTTGTGTTAACAGAAAGGGTAATTACGAAAAACTTCGCCTAGTCAAATTATTACGAACCACAAATTTTATTCACCAGATTTTATACGTGCTATTAGTTAAAACATGGCATTCCCCCGCGGACTTCCACATAACGAAGATTACGCATCCGAGAATTAGAAACCTTACAATTTCCATAGATTTTTCGTTGAAATATTAAAGATTCGTCTTATTTATACCCCCTAATACCTGTTGAAAATTTATTAACACGGGCTCCTGGAACTTGAAATTTTTTTTACGTGGAAGTGGATTCTTCGTGTAAAACTCATCAGTTACTTGTTTTGTGTATCACTTCCTGGGATTTATGATAAAAAAATCCCATGGATGTTGATTTTTATTCAAACTGATCGTCACTTTTTGAAGATCGAACGAATTTCGCTGATATTTCATTTACCGCGGGATTTTTAGAAGTAAAAACTGAATGGATTTTGACCATAAAATTCTTTTTTTCTTGTAATTTTCCTGACTTGCTCAAAATACTTAGTTTGAAGATTTTTTTTTCTTTTTTCGAATGTTGTGAACTTTGAAACCCTTTTTTATTTCCATAGATTATTATTTTAACAAGGAATGCTTAAACTTTTTCATTCGTAACTCCTTTCGGCTTCAAAAACTTTTCACGACCACAAGAAGTATGAAAAAAATATATAAGGAAGAAAATAAGCTGCATAACTAAAGTTTTTATCGACGACAAATAAAATAAATTTAGTTTAAAATAGTTATTTAGTAAATTATTATAAACTGTTTTGAAATTACATGATTTTTTTAAAAAGAACTGTATTAAAATTAATATTAATAAATGAAAAAAATAACAGAAGCACTTGATGCAAGATGTAATTAGTTCCGGAAATTATGCTACATGACGCCATATGGGGTTATGATCCATAGTTTAAGAAGCTCTAATATTAAGGAATTACATTTCTGATGCTATCTTTGTGTAGATATTAAATCAATATTTATATGGAGTTAAAAATTTCCACCCATCGATAACGGGCCTGTTTTGATATTACAATTTATTGTGTGACTATGAAGTAACAGTCACATGAGGAATGTAACCGCATATATCATTTAAATATATAACTAAACTGTTACCATGTGTGACGCAGTCAGCATGACCCTGTTTCTTTAACAATCTACGCCGTGTACATTGCTTACCTTAAGAGCAAACCTTTTGTGTGTAAAAATAAAAAATGTATTTTAGTTCAACTCTTGGCTATATAATACAAATAAATTTTTATCAATCAAATCAGTTTTTAAAAACACGCTTTTTTTTAAAGTACTGAAATTAAGAAAAAAAGTGGGATTTTTTTTCTTAAATTATTTTCTATTTTTTAGTCTATAATTCATAATTCATTATTATAAATTTTATGGAACCGTGTAGTAAATTTGTTCTCAAAAACTCTACCAGATGACTTCACTCTTATCGAATCTAAATTTTATTAAATCAATCGATAAATTGACAATTAAGCTCTGGAAATGTCAGAACTGTGAATTTGTAAACTCGAGCACATCAGAAAGTGAGTGAAAAATCCATTACAAAATTCCATCTTTATAAGCATGACACATATCAATTTGAATAAATTTAATAAAAACAGTTTTGAAAAAATACGCTTTTATTAGTGTACTAAAAAGTGGAAATTATTTTTCACTTTCTACGTTTCAGTTTTTAATTTATAATTCATTTTATAAATATAATGAAATCTTATAATCAATTTTTCTCAAATTCACTACTAGGTGCCGCTACATGCATGGAACTAAAATTTAATCAAATCAATCGATTAATTAATACGCAAAATCTGAAAATATTTAAATAGTGTAATATTATAGAGAACGCAAAAGTGTGCAAAGTTTCAAATCTGTAGCACATCACACAGTGTCTAAAAAATCGATTAAAAAAAATTCAATCTTAACAAACAGGAAGTAAGTCGAGTTAAATAAAAATTTGTAATAAAATATTTAATTATTAAAGAATATTTTTATTTTGGAGCAAAACTTTTTCCAAGTTTTCCCTGACAATCATGTGTTATTAAAAGGATATAAAGATAAAATGAGAAGGAAAGGTTTTAAGACCATAATATTTAACTTTTTAGGCACAATGATACATATATTTACTAGCCTTAATTTTAAAAGATAAAAACAGTTGAATAAATTTTTAAGTAAAACTATCCAAAATATGTCATAAATACCATAAACGTTAATATAATTTAAATTAGACAAACTTTTATAAAGCTAGCGACAGCAAATGATTTTATTCTAAACAGAAAATAATTTTGAATTAATTAGACAAAGTTTAAGAACCAAAAATAAGAAATAACTTAATTAAAGTTCAAATGTAAGTACCAGAGTTATTATTACGAAAGAAATTATAAAGTAAAAAATAAATTTTTATTTCAAATGGCAAAATAATTCCTCTTTATGTTACAAGCTGCAATATCACGATGCGCAGTAGTTCTAAAATTTGAACTGGCGCTGTCACTTTATGTTTATCAAGTTAGCATGAGTTATCATCAGTTTTTAGAATTGCATACAAACAGGGAATAGCGGAATCAATAAACTTTCTTAAAGTAAACTCTCGTTAACAACAGGTTAGTTTTAATTTTTATGAGCATGTCAATAAATCTTGCCATTACCACTTAACAGGTTTCTTAGGATTAGAAAACTTTTCTAGGAAAAAATAACTGACACCCAGGCTAATCAAATGGCACTTTTTTCGTATTAATCCATGAAATCAAAAAAGTACTTTTAAAATTTAGATTTATAGATTTTATTTACTTGACTTTTAATCCTTTTTTACCGACTTCTTGAATTATTTGAGGTTAGGTAAAGATTGACCGACCCTACATAGGAAAAATCATTCTAACTAATTTCACTATTATAATTATTAAAACTGCTCATACAGTAATAGGATTGTTTTTTTATCTTGTGCCGTGTTGAAATTGGCCTTTAACACTATTCTTCGCTCCATTCCTGCAATCAATTAATCAATCAACTGAATTTTGTCACATAGTGATGTTACATTCTGCGGAAATTCTAATTATAAAAGCAATATCTCGATAGACTCTACAACAAATTCATTACACCAAGGAATTGTTTTCCTTCTTTGAAATACAACTTGAATGAAAAAGTAAATGCAGAAATGTGGGTGCGAATCTGCAGCTGTCCAGACGTAATCAATCCAACGTATTATTCAACAAAACGAAGAAAAACCATAAACTCCGATGATAAATATTCTAATTCAAGAAATATGGAAATATTTAGGTTGTTATTCTTTGTTGTTCCATTATGATTAATCAAAACTGTGTATGAAAAATGAACCACTGAAATACATTTGTCTTCTTCTCGATAAATAGGATATGTAACATGACAATTTCTTGACAAAAATTGTAAACAACTGTAGCTGAGAAAACATGATTAAATTTTTTCGATGCCGAAATCAAATTTTAAACGGTTTTAGGCAAAAAAAAAAATAATGAGAGAACTGATAATGAAAATAGACCCTTACAAAAGCACGGTTAAACTTCCAGAGGAAAAAAATGTTTTCTGGGAAGTAATTTTATATAATTTGCAGAATCTCCACATCTAATTTTCTTTCGGTTCTTATTTTCAGTTTCTTTATATTTCTTACTTTTCATTTCTCGCCGTCTACTCTCTATAGCTTTTTCATCATTCAGTTATTTTTTCACTCCCGATGAATATTGAAAAGATGTTCGGAGAAAATGAGGCACTCAAATCAATCAGGCATTTCGTGCGACTTGGCAAAAAGCTATTAAAAATTAAATGTATCACATGGAAGCAAGCGAGCGTACGAAAAGATCAAAGCACTAACTAATCGCACACTTGAAGCAATAATGAAAAATGAAAGAAAGAAAGTCAAAATTTAAGGAACGCCATAGGCGTGGAATAAGGTTACTAATTTCATACTTACTACATCAATTTAATAGCGTTCAGTGCATGTGCTGGTTTGTAGAGTTGTTGTTTTTTAGCCGCTTGTTATTTTTTAATGCGATGCTGGTTATAAAATAACATGAGATGCAATATTCTTTCAAAATACTGTAATAACAATAAATTACATAGAACTCTTACAATTTTGGTAGAATTGTTATATTTATTGACTCAGCTTTCTTTTGATTCGTTATTCGGGTTGCTTGAAAGAAGTAATTCTTTTCCATATCAATTATTTTTACCTGCTTCAATCCATTTTGATAGCTTTGAACATTTTAATCAGTATTCAAAAGGGCTTTCAGTTATGAAACCATGTTTAAGCATAGAAAGAGTGTTTTAATTAAAATTACACATTACTGCTGATTCCTCAGAGTAATACTTCTATTTATGCTCAAGCATGAGTTACGTTAGGATGTTAAAATTTGCGATAAGTTATAAACGCTAATATATTCAGCAGTTTATAGACTTGGTTTAAACTATAAAGATTTTGCTTATTTGTAGAAAAATAGCAACTTCTGTGTACGATTCCGATCTTAGATTGTCATTCGCTTCGCAAGGACCATTTTGAGCAGACCTCGTACTTTTGAACCTCAGTCAAATGACGACAACAACGACTGAGCTGGCAACCAACTCTCCAAACTTTCATATAAAATAGCGTGAGTAAGTTTGGTGCACAATGGCGTATTTAATGCACATCAGGTCCACATATACTGCAGATCTTTTGTGGAATCTTGTCTTGAACTCGCGACCCTCCGATCCGAAAGTCGAAATTTTGTCACTAGGCAAACGTGGCCCTTATGCACAATTCTATTATTTGATCAGAAAGAAGATCGTTAGAAAAGATTAGAAGTTTTTTCCATTGTATTTGAACTGCCAAGAACAGGATAAAAGGTATTTTATTGGGAACTGTTTTGAGCAGGAAAATTTTATCAAGCCACCAGAGTCAGAGAAAAAATGAAAGAGGTAGAGGAAATAGTTAAGATTTTTAACTGACCATGCCATTTAGCATCTAATTGCACGTTGTCTTTGGCTGTGTTGAGAGTCACGTCCTTTTTCCTCCTGCACGCCGCATGGATTCCTATATTGCCACGGCGCATTTGATGTTGAAAAATTGTAACTTTCAAATAGAAATTGTAACTCCAATTTAAATGACAAAAGAAACGTTTCTTAACCCTTTCGAGACTGACTAGACATCTGAGTACATTCATATCAATGCAATTTTTTTAAAAAATTAGTCTGGAAAGGATTAAACTCAATTTTTATATTTGGAATTAGTCGATTCTTTTCTTTTTGTTAAATAATATTTCTTTTTTTTTAACAAAAGCTGTTTGCATGAACTGTGATAGAAAAATGTTAAAAACTTTTAGTTTATGTAGTCAAGGGCAACTCAAGTTGATAGTACTTAAAAAGTTATGAACAGCGAAATGACCTTTGAACGACGTAATATTTGTTTGAACTTGTCTTTTGGGTATAAAAAGAGCACCATAAAGTTTCGTTTTAAAATGGAGATTTATTACAGAGAAAACCAACTATTTGTGTTTAAAACTCAATTCTGCTCGAATATGTCGATTAGTTTTAAATACATTAGGATCCTATTCAGAAATATTTAACTGAGCGAAATGATACTCCCCGTAGCTTTCTTCATACTGTCAAATTTAGATATCACTAACTAGTAATACCGTTATTCTCTGAGTTACGGAATATCTGACATACTTAAATTCACAGTTACGTAATAAATCTCGTAAACGTTTTATATAACGTAACGTTAAAAATATCTTTTATTTGTATGTTATTATAGTTTGTCTTTATGGGTTTATATGTGTTTTTATAAAAAATTAATATAACCTTTAATATTTTGATGTTTCACTCGCAATTAATTTTGCTTTAATTTATCCTATTAATTCTATCCTGTATACCAATTTTAAAGGTTTTTAGCATAATGAATTATCCTAAGTCACGTCTTAACGTCATGGATTGTTTCTGAATAAGAAATAAATAGATTTTGTAAATATAGTACCCTGTTAAACGATTAATAGATTAACATGTAGCTTTAATAAGTACCCCTAATATGAAAGGCATTGAAGGATTTGCACTTTAACTGCAATTTCTTTCAACTTCTAACCGAATTTACGAAATCATTTGAAATATACAGGGAACTTGGAGCACCACAGGTTACAATTTAACTCTTTAATTTCTGTTATAATTCACTTTTAACAAAATCTTTTCTTTTCGAGTTAGAAGACTGAATGCTTCGGCCAATTAGTAATATTCTCTGTATTTTTATATTGCAAATTTATTTTGTATATATATATATTTGAACCTTGTATTTTAATTTTTTCAACTTTGTGCCCTGGTTTTCTTTGTTGTTTTTTTAATTTTATTTTTGTATCTTTTCCCCTTTATTTGGTGTTATAATTTGTTTTTGTCTACTTTTGTATCGTTTTTTATTGTGTGTGTATGTGTGCTAGATTACTTCCAGGTCTTTGTTTCAATTATGTTGAGTCATTTTCTTTTGTTTATATTTGTGTGAAATCCCTTTTTTATAGATAATCGAATACAAAAAAAGGAAAAATACAGAAGAAACAGAAGACGTAAACAATAGCGATAACAATACACCTTTTGCGCGCCAACGCAGCAGCATCCAGTGATTGCATCAACAATATTGTCCATAATTAACTAACGAATTACTATAGAATCAAACAACAAAAAGAAAAAATCATGCTTTAATAATTAAAATAATTAAACCACATAAAAGAATATAATTAGAATGGAAGAGAACTCGAATGGAGAACGTTTTCAAAGGCCACTCGCCATTGGAGTTCTAATATGGATAAATTTTCTGCCAAGGTAATGACTACATAGTCAAAAATTATACCCTCTGTGGCCTGAATTTATCCATTAACTGAAATAAAGGAAAGAATCTCTTTAGAAAAAGAAAAACTTTATAAAGTCTTTTATAACAAATCCAATAGAGAGACTAGAGAAAGTAAACATTTACCCTCTGCAATATAGAAGTAAGAATGACTCTATAGAGAAACATACCAGAACAAAGGAAGTATAGGTCTAGAGGCTAGCATACCTAGCTCCATCTATGGAGAAAAATTCGAACCAAATTAACAGAAGAATAAAAACTCTTCAAACCTTTTTAACTAAGTTATTGACTTCAAAGAAATTATTTGGGTAATCGTTATCTGTTATATTTGTTATCTGTAACTTCTGCCATTTACTGTGTTTTTTATTTTATTTTCAGTTATTTTTTAAATTTTTTGTAGGTATCGCATTTTTATTAATTTATCTTTTGTTATTTTAATTAGAAACGTTTTAATTTTTAAAATTTAAATTTTCCTTCGATATTTGATGTATATTTGGCCACATTTTCACCATATCTATCTGTCTGCTGGAATGTTCTCCTCCCGGGGAGTTAACCTGCACTCTAAAACTAAGGTTGAGTCGGCTCTCCTGGGGATTGAATGAATGAACAGTTCAAAGAAATATTCGGTTAGAGTATCGAAATTGTCAGTCTCTAAGTAAAAACTTCATCAATCGTAAATTAAAGAGAACAGGAAATGTGCATCAGCGAGGAAGACTTTCAGTCCTTAATTGCTTATACCAACGCTTAATGGAGTTCTTCGACACTCTACACTTCGACAATTTCGATACTCTAACCGAATAATTCTTTGAACAGTTGCTTTCGTGGAACCAAAGACGTGTCAGGCGTACCTTCTGCTACACGGTAGCCATTTTGGCACTTACATTGGATTGCGCAGATTTAGTGCGCCGTAACGGCGTGTTACCTATATGAAAAAAAAAACCTTTTTGAACTACCCTCTCATTTAAAAAAAACGAAGTTGCTACATTATAGGGTTTTTTTAAAAAAAATTAATCTTTAAAATGGATCTAATAATTTATGACCGCCCTGCATAATGTTTTTCATCTCATATGGCATAAGTATTCACACTTCCATGATTTATAAATACAAATTCGACTTACGTAAAAGTTTGCAGAACGCATTACTTACGTAACTTGGGGGATGATTGTATTTGCATTACTGACTACAAAATATCCTTTACTATCGTCAGTAATTTAAATATTTCTACAGTCTGTAATTCATCATATCATATATTACTGTCGATGGTAACTCATTTGAAAATACTTTTTCTGAGGCTACTAGAGAAATGATGAAAGAGTAGATTTGGACTGCATAATAGTTAACTCTAAAACGAATTGTTTGGATGTTCACTTATCTGAATGTTGAGAAAAATATGACGTTAAGAAATTGATTTCAATATTGTCTTCCTTTTTCTCACTATAAATGATGTCACGGAAATAAAACTAGTTATGACATAAATTATTGAAAAAAATTGTACAGAAAGTTTCATTCATGACAATCTAGTAGTAAGATTTTAAAATGCATTTATATAGCCGAATTGGCAAAAGATTTACCTAGCAAAATATAACCTAGAGTACGGGATGAAGTTCATTTAGAATAGTGAAAAAAGTTAGTTTTCTGTTCTTAGTTTACTATATTCGACTTGCCTGCTAATGAAAGTTTATGATATGCAACGAAATAATACTCATTAATGGAACAGAAGTTCAGTTAAACTGTTCCAAATGTTTGCTATAACGGAACATTTAATACCTCAGGAGATTACTAATTTTGTTCTATAACATTTTGATTCAAACCATGCCAGTTTTTAGATTTTGCAAACAACTTTTGATTATGCTATAATCGGTTAAATATTTTGGAGAAGAGTCGATCACAGTCACATGACAAACGTAAAGTTGCATGTCATCTGTCATGTCGCTTTATCTTGAACTAGGAAGTCATGTCCTTTTTCCTTCTATAAGATGTGTGATGGATTCCAAAATTAAAATGGCACGGCACACTTGACGTACGTCACGTGAGAAATATTTGATTCCAGCTCAAATTTCAAAGAATTGCCAAATTTTCTCTTCATTATTGTTTTCTTTGCCTAAATCTAATTTTGTGTTAGTTTAAAGAATTTATTGAAAGGGCACACCTTTATTTAACTTGACTTGTTTCATGTTTGTAAAGATGGAATTTTGCAATCAATTTTTCATTTACTTCACGATGTGTTAGAGTTGTGAAATTTTGCACGTTTGATTTATTCTCGATGGCAATACACTATTTTATTATTTTCAGAGCTTAATTATCATTTAATCGATTAATTGAATTAAATTTTTATTCAATATACGTGGCGCCATCTGGAAAAGAATTTGAAAAATAAATTTGATAAAGACAATTTTTAAAAACACATTTTTATTAGTGTATTAAAATGTAGAATTTTATTTTAATTATTTTTTTATGCTCTGACTGCGGATCCCTCTATTTCCGCGGGTTAGAAGCGAGTCTATTTTCTGCTGCGTCCTGCAATTTTCTCAGGCTAATAATGTGTTTACTTAGTATTTTTATAGCTTTGGATGATGTTATACCAATAAAGCTTTGCATATAAATAACAACTTGCTTGGCTCAACGGTTTGAATATGTTTGCAAACGTTGTATCTAAATAGTAAATTAAGAAACTACATAGTCAGAGGGTTAATTCATAATTTATTATGATAAATATTTCGGTATATGGTAGTAAATTTTTCTCAAATTCTCTACCAGGCGGCGCCATTCGTATGGAATCAAAATGTTTTGTTAACTGATAATTAAGGTCTGAAAATATTAAAATAATATTTTCTCATTGGGAACACGAAGGCGTACAAAATTTTCGAACTATAGCACATCAGAAAATGAATGAAAAATTGATTACAAAATTCCTTTTCTGCAAATATGAGACAAGTCAAGTTAAATAAAAGAATATGAAAATTATTTCAAGATTCCACATATTTTTGATAATGAATTATAAATAAAAGAATGAAAAGTAAATTATAACTAAATGTTAAAAAAATCTAATTCTTTGTACGCTAATAAAAGTGTGTTTTTATTAAATTTGTTGACTATTCAAACTCGAAAGGCATCACAGCAGGAATAGATATTTATAAACTAAACCATCTGACATGCTTGATGTTCGAGGTAAGTTAAGAGGTTGAAAATATGCAAACAGGTGATAATAAAAGTAATATTTCTTGAAGGCGTAGTCTTTTTTTCAGATGTTGAATTGAAATAGTTGAAGAACTGCAGGTCAGAGTTTCTCACTTTCTGAGAGAAGCAAAGTCAAAGAGAATTTGAAACAAGGAATGAAATAACTGCAAAATTGTTTGGAAGTTGAAATGAACCATGAGCATTAGCATTTATATTATCAAAAATAGCCAGTGGTCTTAGCGAGGAAATTATTTCATTATAAGAGTCACTTGAGTCCTGAATTTATTGCCTAATTTGCATAATTATTTGCAATGCCACTTGCAGGTTTTCAAGTTTGAGGGACACTTACGAAATGATACGAAATTTTACAAGGACGGATTACTTGAATTTATATGTAAAACACTAGCTATAATCTTTATGTGTAACTTTCTGTGTATGGATTATGTGTATGAATTTAATTGTAAAACTTGACTACATCATAACTGCTTGAATTTATATGTAAATGTTATTTTGGATAATGGCTTCTTCAATCATGGATCGAGAAACATTTGATACCTAGAACTTCCATAATATCTTTTAGTGCTAGTCACTAAAAATAATTAAATTTCTTTCCATTTGTTTTTGATTAGTGCTTCATTTATGCATTTTACCCTATTTTATCTATATACACTAAGAGAAAAGGTTCCCAACCTGTGGTACGCGTAACCCTAGGGGTATGCGGTGGACTAGTTAGGGGAAAGAATGGCGGAAATCACAAAACATAAAGGATCAAAATAAAAAACAAACAAGCATTAAAGAATTTTGTTGTCCTCCGAGTTCATGTGAAAAGTGAACGTTATTTAAGTCCGAAAGTCTACTGGGGACCACAGTGAAAGATGAGTATCAAGAACTCATTTTTAACGCTATAAAATATTTAATACCTTTCACGAACACGGAACTTGTGAAGGAATATACTCGTCTTATACTTATATTAAGAACAAATATCTCAGTTAGCTTGCCACGCAGCTCCAGACACATAGGATTATATCTGTCTTCATTTGAATCTAATTTTATGAAGCTCAACTCCATGGAACAAGCTCAAGGATTGCATTGAAATTTTCGTCCATTTGAATACTTGATTATCGCGATGTGTAATTACTAGCTTTAATCCTAAGTTAAGATATGATATATTAATGAGATGATAAGTAAGAATTTCGAATGCTTTTACCATATAAACTCTGTTACCTCTTTTAAGCATTGGCGGTCAACTGAGTAAAAACATTTTTCGAAACGTTCTCGAATTCAATCCTATGGCAGCTTTTAATATTATTTTCATGGTAAGGCAACCAAAATTTCCTCCAAATTATTACAACAAATCAATTAATTAAAAGAATTATATAATAATTTATTTAATTTAATTATTAATAAATTCTATGTGTAATTTATTCAGCAAGATCTTACTTGTGATATTTGTGATAAAAAGATTTTCTTAATCGGTAGGTTGTTAAATAAAATTAAATCATTTTTTTAAAAAAATGGATTAAAAAATCTTATTTTCAATACTAAAAATAATGTCTTGCCGTTCAGCTTTTTTTTGTAGAGAAAATTTTGTCTAATTTTTTAAAAACAGCTCCCTCTTTACGATACCGCCGAATCATTTGAAAACCGTGAAGTCCGAAAGATATCCAAATAGAATACTAATATTTCAAAAATGTTCTCTTATAAACAAGAGAAGTCTAAATTAATTTCTGCAATTAATTTAACAAGTCAGCGAACACCACATCTTCAATAATGCTTTCACAGCACAAATTTACATCGCCGTACTCACTTGGATATGAGAAAACCCGTGATTTCTACTACCTGGATGCAAACAATCATTAATCACAAGAGGCCAGTAAAAGAATTTATTTAACAATAACATATTAAAGCTTTAGTTTAAAATGAATGTTAATATGGATTGCACGATTATTTTATTTTTTCAGTTGTTAGCAAAGAAGTAAAGTTATGACATCATTATCTCTGAATTTTGTAGAGTAACACATCATTTTAAAGCTACACAGGTACTAATGTGGTGTGATACTGTAATATTGAATGTAGACAGAGCCAGGCACACGAGCGGAACGTACCCTGTTAATTTAAATGGCCTCGATAGCTTTATGATAGTATCGTGGGAGCTGAAATAAGAATTAAAAAAAATTTTAAAAATCAACAAAATTCTTTTAAAGTATTCCAACCGTTTCACATGTTTCACCAGTGAATCTGCATTTTTTGGATCATGGTGGCCTGGTGGCAGAGTCTCAGCTTCGGGACCGGAGGGTTGCGGGCTTGATACCCGATGCCGCCAAAGATTTTCCTTGTACGTCGGGCTGATGCGCGTTAATTCTCTCGAAGTCAAACGTCCTTCCGCAGGAATGGTGTGGCGGTTTGGAGAGGGCGTGTCATCCTCATTATCTGGTCGCGGTTGAAAATTGAGAGATCCGTCTCAAAACAGCCCTCTTATAACTTCAAAACGGGGCGCCAATCTATCTAAAATAAAGCTAATTAATGATGCACTAACGCGCAGACAGACTTTACCAGTACCAGCCCTGATACTTGATTAACCTCCGACGGGACCAAGACCTGGTCCCACACGACCTTCAGATCATAAAATTGGTATTCTGTTATCACACCACAGCGGCTAGAGTGACACGCTAAGGCGTCGCGTTGGGTAAAACCAACCTTAGCAATGTCAATGAAATTTTAGTCAGAAATTCACGCTGTAAACACGTGAACACGTTCTTTAGAGTTAAATCAATCAATTCAGCAAAACAGCAGATACTTAAACATGCATATTTAATTCGGATTGGTGCTATGAATTTTACCACGATATGTTTTTAAAATTTCATTTATTCTTGTTGCCAACCGACTGTGTTATCAGCCGAAATTCTTATATTTAAACCTCTCAACATTTTAATGTCTTTTTAATTTTCTAGAGGTTTTACTGAAGTACAAAAAATTAAGTATATTCAACCTTAAAATACGATAAAGAACTTATATGAGCTTTTTTTTAAATAAGAAGTAAGACCACAATTGCATAAAAAACCGGACAGTGTCACGGAACTTATCTGTCAGAGAATTTCAAACATAGATACTATCGCTCCTGTCACAGTTTGCATAACATCAGTGAGTAGAAAACATGCTGTAGTACATATCTTTCCCAAAGAATTGCAATTCCTCTTCTTTTTCTAAGAAAGGATCGACGATTGCATAGATAACATGAAAGGATTGACTTTCTTGTCACCTGAATATCTCCTTTTTGCTTCCTTAAGTTTTATGTTATTTTTGTTATTCAAAAACGATTTTTGTTCCATGGCAGCTTTACATCTTACAGGGTCATATGATGAAATCATTGTAAAGCGGGCATTATATCTTACGGCTGTTATATTACATGTTTATCAATATAAAAGAAAATAGGATTTGCTTCGTTTATACACCTGCTCATCTAATCTCCTTACACTCATTACTTGTACAAGCTGAGAATGTTTCGCAGTTTTTCAGATTTTGCGTGAAACTACGGATCTATGGATATTATCATTAAAACTAAGGATTTCACGTATTCTTGAATTGAATTAGAATTAGGAAAAAAGTTGCAATTTTAATTTCTTAAAGGATATTAAAAAAAGCTAGCAAAATTTCAGAAAAAGTTGTCTTTAAAATCGCTAATGAACACTGCGATTAAATGCAGTATTAGGAAGATGTAGTGTATGGGAATAATGAAGTATACTAAAAATGAATCGTTATGCGAGCATTATCCATACAAGGCGAAATTTATAAATAAACAATCAAAAACTCGTTAAATACAATGGAAATATAAGACAAAATTCAACAAATCTTAATTAAGTTGAAATAATTGAATTGTGTATAATTAAATAGTGTAGTATTGAAAATATTGAAATAGTTTATTGCCATCGAAGAGAGACAAGTGTACAAAATTTCAGAACTCTAGATATTCAAGAAGTGAGTGAAAAATTGATTTCAAAAATTCCATATTTACAAACGCGAAACTCGTCAAGTTAACTAAAAGTGTTTTATAAAGAAATGTACTAGGTTTGTTTTTGTTAATTGCGTTTATACTTTTTGTACAAAAGCAAAAACAGAGACACGAAATGTATAAAATCCGATAAAATGCACACTGAATAAAGGATTAACCATATCTAAATTTTCATAACACAACCCCCTGAACTTCCTTACTATCACCAAGCTTATCCTAACTGCAGAATTATGGAATTTATCAGGCAATACAGCATATATTTTACTTTGTGTATAGAGTAATGTTTCTACAATTCAGACCTTTCTTTAATACAATTTAACTTGAGTCTTCCGCATTTAAATTAAAAACTTAGGACAAACCAAGCTTAAAATACACCACACAAATGACTACGCCAGGGATTCATTTATTTACTGATACAACATGTATAAAAATTTAAAGCAAACAATTTGTTTTTAGATGATCTGAACTTCCAATTTTATCTTTGAAGTTCTCTTTTCTTTTTCTTAAAAGAAGATGTTTTTAAATTAGTAATAGCTGTAGAATTTTTTTGCAGTCTTTTGCTATCCATAATAATCAAAATACTCAAACACTGATTACATTGAAAAAGCAATAAAGGGCAAGAAAATATAAATTGCTAAATTACAAAAACTGTAATAATATTCGATTTAGACAAGAAAATGTGTGAGAATTACTAATATTTGAGACTTTTACTGTAGTATAAAATAACGCTGAATAAAGTTATTTATAGAAAAATATTTTAACGCCATTCTCGGTCAGAGGGAACATGTATAGGAAAATGTGACTATTCCTGCCCCTGCAAAACCGAGGTAGAAATGTTCTTGAAGAACTAAAAGAAAAACATTAAAAATATTTCATCGTAATTCTCAACTATATCCAAACACATTGCTGCTAGGAACGATTTCGGCCCATGTATGTAACATTATTCTTTAGGTGAGGTGTTAACAAGCATCTTGAAATGAAATAGGTAATAGGTGACCCAATTTCTATTTATTCATCTGACTTATATGTGGTGAGGCAGTTATATCAATCAAATAACGTGATCATAGTTAAATTTGAACCCATGACCAGGGATGAAACACGCGAAGCGGAGCGTTTTACGAAGAAGGGGTTACATCATAAAAAGAGGGCGTTACAAACACGCGGAGAGCTTGAATAGTTTCGAAACGGGAAAAGTACCGAATTCGAGACTCGAGAAATCGTGCTACTCTAGCGAGTCTAAGTTAAAGTAGAAGTACCTTTATCATAGGATTGAAGTAGAAGTAATGCGATTATAATTAAAAATTAAGCGACGTTAAAAATATCTATTTTAAAGAAAATTAAAAAAATTAAATCATTACATGTTTCTATTTTAGAAACTGCTCTTACCAAAAATATGAATAAGCGAAATGCATTCTTGCATTAGAAGACGCATATGTATTGCATATGAAGCATTAGAGGGAAATGTAACTAACTATTTTTCCCTATATAAATGCTAGAAACGGAATATTCTTGAAGCATTAAAAGAAAAGCATAAATTCATGGTAGATATTTTAGCAATTTCGGGTTCTAGGTATCATTTACACCATCCCTGAGAGGCAGCATATCTGCTTCGGTTTGAGAAAAATTTTCAAAACAAAATATAGCAAATGAGTGCACCAAAGTAAGTACAGAAGCAATTTTGTGTTCTAGGTAATTCCTGGCAGACAGCATGTCCAGTCCGCTCTGAAAAAAGTGCGAAACAGAATAGAACAAATGAGTGCAGCAAAGCAAGTACAGATCATGCGGAAAATTACCATTTTCTAACCTTGAGGATCCAACTGGGGCGTGTTTGATGCTAAAATAAACTGAAGGGAATATGAGAAGAATATGGATCTTATGTGAAAGAATGAGGCAAATTTATGAAATATCATTGCGGCGCTTTGTTTTCGCGTTACACTCGAATAAACAAGCTAATTGTGAGAAATAGCGGCCAAAAGGCATAGATTACAAATAATGCCGTTGATGGTTCCGAGAACACAATTTAAATACATACATATAATTCCATAAAGTCAGCTTTAATTCCTATATTTCTAAAATAATGAGTGAAAAACAATCCAGTTCTTACTACATATTAATATAAGCCGCTTTCCAGACGTACGCGTTTTCTATTTCTGTTTGCTTTCTATTTCGTTATGGGACTGAAATAATTTCTTATTATTTTGATGATCTTCGTCTCAACAAAATTTCAAATTGTTATTTCTTGTACTGTATTCCTTTTATTTATATGTTTATTTAGAAGGAGTTGCAATAAAAGGCGTATTCTTTCTATCGTGTAGTCTTCTTTCTTTTGTTAATATATGTGCCTATGTTTTCTTCAACGTTATTTGTGTATATGTTTGGTTAATGATAGAATATATTGCTTGTTTGTATCTTAGAAAGACGTACAACATCTATATATTTGAAAGAAAAAATTTCAAAGAATATTGCCGTCAAAATCTTAAGGACTCTGCAGACTGGTGCCATAAATCCTACCTCACTTGATATTGTTTTCACTTAAACAGTGCCCGCTGAAACTGCCGTCTCTGGGGATTTCCTCTTAGTTTTACGAAACCGAATTCTGAATTCGATAAACCGAAATTCTATTAAATTCTATTTTTCTCCTGTAAGAGAATTTTTTGTGCAAGGCTTATTCGTTCAAGATTTTCTTTCTGAATACCAATGTGGTGTTTTCTGAGAACAATAATACATAGTAGTGATTTTTTTAAAGCAAATCATCAGCTTTCTCTTGAATTACACTGTTTTTTTCCTTTGTTTTGCTTTTTTGTGTTGTCACATTTTTGAATGCAATTTTGTTAGTTAAATTTTGTTGTGTAAAAAAAATATAAATATTGTTCTGCAGCCTGTTTGCTTTTATGCTTTTTATTTATTATTATAACATGGTGTTCCTTGAAGAGACAACAAATTCAGAAGGGGTACAAGTAGTCATCAACAGAAATAGAACATAGCAAACTGCCTCACAGTGGGGTATTTCATAGAAAAATGTGGAAGTAGTTTTTGGAAGTAGTTTAAGATTATCATAAATACTAAACTATGTAGTTAAATAGTTGTACTATCCTACTTTAACTCTATTTTTTGCATTTGCGCGATCAGTAAATTAATAGAATTGTTACAAGTTAGAAATTAGTGCTTGCGAATATTTGTATGATCATACAAATATTTCAAAAGAGCTTTTTAAAGTGTGCAATCAGGTCAGAAAGCTCAGATTCACTTCAGTTTTTTTTTGTGATGGATCTTATTCATAGAAGGATAACGCACAAAGTTTATACATTTTTTAATACGTTTTTGGTAAAATTTTGTATAAATGTAAGACATTTAAAACTTGAAGAATTTTTTTAAAATTTTTATATAATTTTTAGAAATATTAAGGTTTTATTTGTACTTCCAAGCCTTTCCAAGCTGAAATTTTTATGTAGAAAGAAAGTCTAAATCTCTAAGAAAGCAGATCCGAAGGTATTTGCCGTGGATTACAGCGGATGGACTTGTGGTTGCACTTTTTGTTTATACTGGTTGAAAATAATGAAAAAGTGTTTTATACTATTTCAGTCCTTTAATGTATATATTTTTTCAAATGCAACATTAATTTTTTGTCAAAAAGGTTGCCGTGATCTCAATTCTTCCCTATGAACCCTCAGATGTTAAAGACAATATCTGAGAAGCCACCCTCATCTCTAAAGTTCCGTACCACACCAGCTTAAGAATGTGAAAAATACTTATAATAAAAGTGTTTTGATAAATGGGAATGTAGCATAAATAAGTGAATGTATATCACGCTCTTGGAACTGAAGAACAAAATTCCCGCCATGGAGAACTTTATCAGAACTTGCAGAAGTTTTTTTATGGAGAACATCTGTAGTTTAATAATTATTACTTCAAAATAGAGAATTGATATCTTGAAGAAATAATCACTTAGAATTATTTCATTTTATTATTTATTTTCTTAGGATTTTTTAAATACTTTGAAGAAGAGTTCGGAATATTGGAATAATATTTATTTTGAATGTGCGCATTTTGAATTATGAATAAGTATGTGGAGAACTGTACATGTAAATTTTAAAAAATTAAAAGATTTATGTGCGTGTCTGCAGTAATAATCTAAATTATTTAGAAAAGTTTAAAATAGCTCTAACATACCATGATAACAAGCAAATAGCGTTACATTTTAGATGTTTTAAAGCATTAACGTTTAATTTATAAACATTTCCTTTAGCATCTATTATGAAAGTTTTAAAGATAAAGTACTATTATAATTATTCTTTAGCGCCATTTAATTTGTATTTATAATTAATTAATTTTTCTTTCTGTAAATAATTGTTAAAATTAATAATTTCAAATTAAATTAACAATTTATAAATATTTAATTTAAAATATTAATAATTTGATTGAAAAATAACTATTTATTTGTATGATCCTTGAATTACAGTTATAATTTAAATTTTAAACAGTTAAATAATTATAAATACATTCTTTCTCGACCCAAAACCAGTTCCGTAAGGCTAGATACGAAATTTTGTAATTACTTGAATAGCGCTATTCAAAAATTTTAATGACATATATTGATAATTGTAATTATACTTATTATTTAACATCATTAAAGTTGTTTTTATGATTATTTAACTGTTTGAAAATTAAATTATGACTATGATTCATATATCATATGAATAAAAAATTATTTAATGCTTAAAAATTGTTAATATTTAAATAAAATATGTTTATAAATTTTTAATTTAATTACACATTAATTTAAAAAAATATTTTCAAAAAAGAAAACGGAGGCGGGATCGAACCCTGGGCAAAAGGTTAACACGCTAGTACTATACGGACCATGATATTCGCGCTTCAACAACTGTGACAATTTACCGGTATATAAGCTATGCCGAAAGTTTGAGGGCCATTTTCTCCCAATTGGCTGACCATTGCGCTTTAGCATTTTAATGGATGAACACCCTAAAGGTATACTATTAATATACCAAGTCTCATCCCAAACTGAATTTCCCAAGTCGTGCCCTCCCCCTGTAAGCTAAAATAAGGTCGCTTTGACCAACATAAGACGCCATACCCCTTTATCCTAGACTCATGGACTTGGGTAGATATGCTAAACCAAGTGGGATGAGTACCACCTCTACGAGAGGCAGGTGCGAACTCCCGATGGTGGACCGTGCAAAGTCAGAAAGATAGTTGATCAATGACTGAATGTTACGACGCCAATTTCATTTTTAAAATCCAAATATCATGAAACGGGTGAAAAATAAGACTTTTTCCCGAGCGCCACTTATACTTTCTACGGCACTGATGGTTTCTGCGACATCATTTGTAATTCCTTTGTATTGTTATCTAAAATTGTTGCTGACTGATAGTTTGATCTATTCAAGGCAATTAGGAGGACGAGTAAAGTACTTTGATTTCCATCAAAGGTCTCGTAGCGTTAATTAAATAACACATGACACATTCTATCACGTTATAATTAAAGTTGGACAGGATTCTAAAGTTTTCTCTTCTAATAGGGGGAATGCGGGGACATTGATATACTTTTTTTTGGAAAGCTAAAAAATGATTTTACCAACGGTAATAATTAGAACTAATACACTATTTTTATATATTTATTAATCTAATATAGGATTTCAGTCGAATTTTTGTAATTAATGACATAATAAAATACTTATTACACTTTGTTTCCCTACAAATGGATTTGTATCAATTTGCCCCATACTAGGGGTACACTGATACATACCGAAATATTGAAAATAATGATGATTAATAGATGTGGGATCAAAATAAAATTTGTTTTATCAATAAACTTTGCATTCCAAATCAATGTTTAGAAGTTTAACAAAGTAATAACTTTAATTTTAATCAAAATTCAATATTCTTAATGAGACTGGAAAAATTAAACAATAATGCCTCAGAAAATAATTTATATCTATAAATAATAAAGGAGAATGGGTGTATGTGGGTTTAAAATACTTTAAAGGGAGGGAATGTATACCTAGAAGCCGTTTTTGAAAATTTTAATTAATTAAAAATTAAGAGAAATTTTCGCGTTCTTCCTTGATGACTTATGAAAATAACAAAGCACAAAAATAATTTTCACACCATCTGACAATGCAAAAAATTATCTTTTCGATTATATTAATTAAGTTTCCGTACAATTTTTTCTCCAATTTTAATAAATTCGTAAAAAATATTTTAAACTTAATTTTGAGCAATACTTTTCATTTTTTCAATGAAATTCAAACCGTTTTCATTGTCTAAACAAATGTTTAATCGCGTGTTTCCCTTAGATTGTTCATTTTTACGTTTTTTCCATTTCTAAAGACGATTTTGCAAAGCAGTTGCTGTTGAGGCACATTGATACACACAGAAGACGCGTATCAATGCGTCCCGGAGTCAATTGTATCAATCTGCCCCAAGAGCCTTTTTTACTTAAAACAAGTGGTTACGAAAAAACATGGCAAAACAATCTCCAAACTTAATATAGTTCAGAAAAATAAATGTTTTTTCTTACCTTTGGAGTAGAGTCCCTGGCAGGAAAACGTAACTTGTTAAAGAAATCACACAACACATGCTTAGAGTAAAATTCACTTAGGCGGGAAGATTAGCGATTTGATCCACTTTTCAACAGATCACAGATCCAAAAGATTAGATCAAAAGTTGATCCACAGATCAACTTTTGACTAAACATGGCCGAAAAATATACCCTGTGCTAAGGGTTGCAGTGGCATATATGTGAGAGGATATGAACATCTTGAGCCATTCTATTCAATAAAAATTTATGGACTGTATCAATGTTCCCGCGTATCAATCTACCCGAATCCCCTATATAATAGTTTAAAATTGTCTTATACAGAACAACACCCAAAATGGAATTTTACAATGATTTGACGAGCATGACAAAGTAGAGTTACAATTCTTGAAATTATAACTTTTCTTACATATGAGCCTATTTTCAGACTGTTAACCCTTTGAGGACGGTCGCAAGGAAAACTTACGGTTCTGTCTGGCCGACGTTTCCCAACGCGCGTGGCTACTCAGAGCCATAGAGCACTGTTTTTTTTAAAGCCTAATTGCACTAAAGCTAGTGTCACGCCGACGTGATAATCGGCAACTAAAAGCCACAAGAACCGGCACGTATTTGAGACAGCTGAGAGAGAATGTGCCAAGCAGCTGGCACGCCCGCGTGACAGTCGTCCTCAAAGGGTTAAAATTTATTTAGCTACTTCTTTCTTCTGCGATTATTAAATGTGATGGAGCAGAAAAGTTTTCTTTGTAATTTTTCATGGTCATCGTCAAATTTTTATGGTCCTCGTGTTTGCTCATGTCGTTGTTTTTACCCTCTCTGTGAGGTATATGGCTTCTGAATAAACCAACTCTAGATGCTTGAATATTTATTAAATATTATCACTTTTAAGAAGACCATGTTTATGCTGATTTATTTCATCATTTAACTTGGGAAATTTGGGCTTTACTCATACTCATACTTTAAGTGGTGTGTTTGAAACGACTGAATATGATAGACTAGTTCACTAAATTGAAAGTGAGACACTTGATTTACTTTTTGAAGGAAGTGAGCTATAAATATTATTTAAAAATTTCAAATGCAAAAAAAACCGAAAACAAAATCACCTCATTCATGATCTTAATACTATTACAAAAGCAGGTAATGGTACGAAAAAATGCTTTATATTTACAATATAATAAAAAACGAATAGAATGCTTTGAATTTTGCAAGAGTATAACAAGAATAACAGCTTTTGCTCTAAGTTTTCATTGTCATTATTAAATTTATTATTATTTCGGTATTGTAAAATTTATTATTGTATTGCCCATATCATTTCTCCCCTCCCAGATGAATCAAATGGCTCGTGAATAGATCAACCCTAGATGGACGAATCAAACACTGACATCACCTTTGAGAAGATTTGATGTCTACCCTAATTCAAACATTCCATTTTACTCTGTTGATTTATCACATCCATTAACGCTCTTGTTTTAAAGTGTCGTGTTTGAAAACAAGGTATATTCGTCACATCAAATTGAAATGAAGCTCTTGATTTACTTTTGAAGGAAGTAATCCGCAAAATTTTAATTGCAAAAAATAGACCTACTCCATTCATAATCTAAATACCAGTACAAACGCAACTAGTTGTACGAAAAAAAGTTTTATAGTTACAATAATAATAAAACACGTGTTTCAACACAACTTTTCTAGTTAAAAAAATCTCAGGGACAGTCTTTAAAAGTGAAAAGAAAATTTACCTGTTTTTCAATTATCAAGGACATTCCTTTGTCAAAATTTTTAAAGCTAACGCTTCATTGAAAAATTGTATGAAATTAATTCGTGAAAAATTGATTTCGCCGGTAATAATAGCCTAGCAGTAATTGATCAGACAACGAGACAAAATTGACCATCATTGAGTTGACGTCTTGAATGTTGAAGCATCGGTCTAAGGAATTAGCTCAGGGTTAAGCTTGAAAGTTGACTGACCGCTTTTTTCTTTATTAGAGTCGTGGCTTTATTTGCTTCTGCTCTGCGACCCTAAAGTTAAAAAAGCACAGGAAACTGTTGAGGAAGGGAATCGCAATTCAGTATTTGTGGCGAAATTATTCACTCAATAACCACCGAAGAGAATGGTTTCTTTTTTGGGTACCGGCCCTTGTAGCATATACGTGGAAGTAAGATAGTATCACGCGAAAAAATGAATCGTGTTATCGTTTTTAAAACTCTCCTTTTTGTTTTACTACTGCCAAAAGTTAAAGAAAAGGCTCTCAGTTTTGAAAACGCCCAACCATTTAGATACACCTTTAATCCGCTTTAAGCCATAAATCTTAATATTCAACACGTATATGCACGTGTTTTTATTATGAACAGTGATATATGAATCAAAAACTGGAGTTTGGTTGGTTCGCGAGATTGATTCAGGTTGGTTATTGTCATAGCATAAAATTGCGATATAAAATTACAGAACTAAATTTCTTTACTATAGGACAGTTAATAACTATACCAGGAAAGCAGATGAAAATTTGTCCTATTATCTGTAATGCAATGAATTAGAAAACCAAAATAAATTTAGATGCAATTTAAAAATAAACATATTTTATTTTTTAAGCTATTAAAAACAATTAAATTAATTTTTTCTCCTTTTACTAACATTTCAATGCGTAGTGATTAGTACTGATAACAAGTAGATTAAAAATGAAACTAAAAACAGTAATTGTCATATCTTTTTAATAAATTTTAAATAGCAACGAAAAATATATGGAAGATTTATATATAGTGAAGCCTCTCTGGTACGTCGTTTTTTCCTGATCTCGATCAATTCCTATTTATCTCAGTGTTAAGAATATCTTTATAACATCGCAAGTATTCGATATTGCGTTGGCTGAAACCATAGTAGAAAGACATTTTCAAAGGTATATATTCAGTTCACATTTATTAGAGTCCAAGTTGAAATATTATGACAGTTAAAAAAAAATACACTCACTTCCAAAAGTTAAGCATGATTCGTAAGATGGGAAAAATTTGTAACTAATATGAATACAATGGTTAGACATTAGTTGTGGAGAGTCGAGGAACATACAGTAGTCAGAGCTCACATTTTAAAGTGAAAATCTCGCCACAAGGGCATTTAGGGGGGCGACCAGAGAGTGATGAAGACAAAAAGGGATTTCGAATCATCCCGTTTCACAAAAAGCTGATAATGAGTTGAAAATTTCATAACTTGTTTGATGCCCACAATATTTACATGCATTTTCGTAAAAATAACATGAATGTTCGGGAAGATATAAAGGTTTCTTTAAAAAAATCTCAAATTTTTCTAAAGTTTTTTTGCTTATAACATGCAGAGTTTTCAACCAAATTAAGCGATACATGCAAAATAATTGACAATCTGAAAAAGAGGCCATGTATTAAAATTTGAATTAAATACTTTGAATATTACAGGAAATATGAGCATTTGTAGTAAATCATTTTTTTACTGCGCATGTGCGAAATGTAGCACAATTTTTCATCCATAACTTAAGAGCCAGATATATAGGGCAATTGATATAAAAATGCCAGTTCAGTACCGCTAGTATTCAGAAAGATATCGGCATTGAAAGAACTGAATTGCTTTGTTTCTCCAAGAGAAATAAAATGATGAGGGTTCTTTCACAAATTGATATTTTTTTAAACTTGAATCTTCGAACAGTAGTATTGAAATTTATGAAGGTTGAATATCCTGAATACTCATGCATACTTCTAAATTAAATACATAATTTAAATTACATTTCGATGATAACTATTCGAAGATTCAAGTTTAAAAAATTTCAGTTCGTTCATTAACCCTCGTCATTTTGTTTCTCTTAGAGAACAAAAGCAATCCAGCTCTTGAAAAGCCTATATCTTTCTAAATACTAACGGTATTCAACTGGAATTTTTATATTAGTTGCCCTATATATCTCGCTCTTAAATTATGAAAGGAAAATTGTGCTACTTTTCGCACATGCGCAGTAAAAAATTATTTACTACGAATGCTCATATTTCCTGTAATATTCAAAGTATTAATTCAAATTTTAATACATCGCCTCTTTTACATATTGCCAATTATTTTGTAAGTTTCGTTTAATTAGTTTGAAAACTCTGCATCTTATAAGCAAAAAACTTTCGGAAAAAAATTGTGATTTTTTCAAAGAAACCTTTATATCTTCCCGAATATTCATGATATTTTTACGAAAATGCATGTAAATATTATGGACATCAAACAAAACCATTGATGAAAGTTTGAACTCATTATCAGCTTTCTGTGAAACGGGATGAATCGAAATCCTTTTCCGTCTTCATCACTTTCTGGTCGCCCCCCCTAAATGCCCCCGTGACGAGATTTTCATTTTAAAATGTGAGCTCCGACTACTGTATGTCCCACGACTCTCCGCAATAAATTGATAACCATTGTATTGAGATGAACTTCAAATTTTCCCCATCTTACGAATTATGACGTTTTTGAAGTGAATGTATAATGGGGCAGTGGTGGCATAGTTGTTAGGTCCCGGCTATGGGGACGGAAGGTTCCTGTCTTGAAACCCGATTCCACTGAGGATCCTCTGCGTATGTGGTCTTAATGCACGCTAAATCTGACAATATGGGTCAAACAAGCTTAAAAAGGGAGGTGCCGGCTGAGATGCCATCCTCGACATCCGGCCGCGGTTCAAAATTACGAGGTCCGTCCCAAAATAGCCCTCATAGTGCTTCGAAACAGGACGTATATGTAACTAAATGAAACAAATATAACAAAAGAACAAAATTAAAATTCGAGTATTAGCTTGCAAACTTCTTTAAAACGAAATACTATCGCGATAGCAATTTTAAATTCTATGTATTGTAATAAAACTATGTAAAATATCACAATACATCCAATAACCAGAATTACGTTTCGTTCTATGTTCTTGGATAAAATTTCGAGAAAGAAAAAGTATCTATATAAGATTACACGGGAGGATATTTATCGCAATAAAGGTGCTGTAATAATTCTTACGTTTTGATCAGTTATTTAAAAAAGGAGCTAAAAATTTTGAAATTTAAAAATATTTTAAGTTCTACTAATATCGTCTGAAATTCTAAGTATAAAAAATTACTAAAATAGTTCAGAGATGTCATTAAAAAGTCGACCTATATTATACTGTACCTCAAAAGTAAATATTTTACACCATTTTTGAAACAAGATATGATAGTACGTCGTGTTGTAGCTGCTCCTGGAACGACGTGTTAAAGATTTGATATATGAGATAAATTTCTTATCATGGAAATTTGGAGCAAACTTTTTAAAAAAAGCACTAACTAAAGATATATTATTACCTTTGATTTACATGAGACTGAGACAAACATTTTCATGTTAGATAATTTCTTGTGAAAAGTTGTTTAATAATTTATGTAAGATATTTCTTCTTTTCAATCAGCTAGAATGCTCATCTTTTATTAATGATACAAGGACAGAGAGGTGGATAATATGCCACTGACTTCGTGATTCAATTATGAGTCATGGATTGAATCAAAATTCCTAATCATCTGAACTGGTATCTATCAATTATTTTTTTAACATCCATTTGTTTTCTTCTAACCGAATCCTTCTAACTTGAATATCCCAACTCTTCTCAGGAGGAGCTTTGTCTTCAAGAAATATTGTTGTGTAAGAACAATTTCCAGATTAAGTTTCGAAGGAATCTTTTTTTATTCATTGGTTTGTCAAAGTTTATGGTGCTTGAAATAAATGATGAGAGAGCAATTCTGAATGATTTGATGATTCCTAATGCTAAAATGTTTGAACATTTGTATTTACTCTTTTCGTAAATCATGCTATTAATCCTGAAGTCCATGAGGACCTTTAAAATAATTTTTTTGCTTCAATCTAAGTTTCTCAACCTCATTTAGTTACAAAAAGTAACTTTCTGCCGGTGTTAATTTGTATTAATTTTTTAAATCCTGAGTTTAGCCATATAGTCCAGTCAACGAAGGCCAAAAATCGACGAATAGAGAAAAAATGGTGTAGTTTTGAAATTTGGCACAGTTGTTGGAGATAGTGTCCTAAACAATGTACTAAAAGTCCCCGACCGTGGGGGTTACGCGAGGAGCACAGGGGGTTTAAAGGGGCTTTTTCAGTTTTTCTTAAATATCTCAAAAACTATGTGTTCTAGCGAAAACTACTCAATTACAAAATTACACTACATTAAATTCCCTACAAAAAAAGTCCTACATCTTTATTTTAGCATCAGTAGTTTAGAAGATATAGGGAGTTGAAAAAGTGAGTATTTCTGATATTCCTTATTGTAGTAGTAAAATCAATAAAAAATGCCGAAGTAACAATCTTCAGAAGAACCTCATGCCTATATAATAATTTTATAAAGGTAGTATTATTTGTGTTGAGAGTAGTGGTGGTGTCGGTGAGGGGGAGAGACAAATATATTTGTTGAACAGTCGTCATCAATTCCTCCCCTCACATCCGTTCCCCTCCACAAGATCATTTCTACTCAGTCTTTTGGTACTGTAAACGCTCCAAATGAGTATATTAAGACAATATAATCTAAATATATATAGATATGATGAGTTTAACATAAAAGCTCGCAACATTCCACATTCACAACATCTGTTTTTCAACACCTAGTCAATATATAAACACGAACACTAAGGTCCGGTACATACATGCTATTTCAGTCGGAAAAGTCATTAGTATAAAATGCCGTAGAATCGATTAACGAATTGAAGTGCATTGATACGAGATGGGTAGTAGTACTGTCGACAGGTGTCATTGGTGACTCTAAAACAAATTCTTACCAATCGCTGGAAATTGGAACTCGAACGATTAAAAGTTTGATTGGAAGTAATTTTGGTAATATTAAGCAATCAAAAAAGAATGTTGTGTCGCCATTGGACTCTGTGAGTAGTGCCATCCAAATGAACAATGAGATAGTAGTTGTTGATCCGTTAATTATTTTTCAAAGAACAACCATTACAAAGACGAATGATGAAGATGTTGCGGATTTTTTAAATATGAATTATCCCCATTTCCACTGTCTCTCTTCAATGAAGGTGGAATGAGGAAGTCAAGGAAATCATCACTGTATGATGCATTTCCTGAAGAGAGTAGTGCAATTATAGATTTTAAAGGCAGTATCAACGTTGTAGATGGTGGCTTCCTGCTTCACCGGGTAAAATGGAATGTTGGCTGCAAGTTTTCTTCCATTTGTGATCAGTACGTATCTCATCTGATTAAACATTATGGAGAAAAATGCATAGTAATCTTTGACGGTTACAGTGACGCCAACAATATAAAGCTAGCAGAACAGAGGAGAAGAGGAACCACGAAAATGTCCGTTGATATTAATTTTGAGGAGACAATGACTGTCACAGTTCAACAGGAACATTTTCTTGCCAGTGGGAGGAACAAGACTAGACTAATTCAATTACTAAGACAGAAAATGAATTCTGAAGGAATTGAGACAACAGTCTAAAGGGGATGCTGATTCTTATATTGTGAGATGTGGGTTAGAGAAAGCAACTTCTCATGCCACAGTTGCTATAATAGGGGAAGACGTAGACCTTATCGTGATCTTTGGCACCATCAGAAAGTGACATTTATTTTATGAAGCCTGGTAAGGGAAAAGTCGAAGCTAAAATATTTTAAACAAGAAAGCTGCAAAAAGAACTTTCTTTTGCCCAAACCATCCTCCTTCTTCATGCATTCAGTGGCTGCGACACAACATCAGCAGCGATGGATCCTTATTCCCAGTGACAACAAATGACCCGGTAGCTCCTGACACAATTCTTAACTCCGTATTTTGTCGCTGTACAACTGGGTGTGGTGGAAGATGTGGATACCGGAAAGCTGGCACGTAATGCTCTTCTGTCTATGGCACCTGCCATGGTATCTGTACAAATGGTGCACCTCTAGAAGAAGAGGAATTCGAACGTGATCGAGAAGTAGAAGAATTGAATGAAATTTAATTGCGAACAAGTGTAAAAAGTGTTTATGCATATTTTTATGTAGGTATGTATAATTATATATATATAATATTATGTTATAGATGTAATGTTATACTAGATAGCCGCCAATTTGAAATAAAAACTTTCTTTCTTAAAAATGAAGCTAGCTTTTTCAACCACTTATTGTAATTCTCGCTCTATATTCTAAGCCATTCATCCTAAGAAAAAAATGGACTATTTTTGTAGGGAATTTAATGTAGTTTAATTTTGTAATTGAGTATTTTTCGCTAGAACCCATAGTTTTCGAGATAATTAAGAAAAACTGAAAAATCCCCCTTTAAACCCCCGTAGCCCCCGCGTAACCCCCACGGTCGGGGACTTTTAGTATGTTGTTTAGGGCACTAATCCCTGCAATTGTGCCAAATTTCAAAACTACACCATTTATTTTTTCTATTTTTCCTTCGTTGAGTCGACTAGAATTGATGTTGTGGAGAGAAACGAATTGAGGGGAGGAAGGGATCACGATTGTTCATCAAATATATTTGTGTCCCCCTCCCCGACACCACCACTATTCTCAACACATACAATACTACTTTTATAAAATTATTATATAGGCATGAGGTTCTTCTGAAGAGTTACTTCGGCATTTTTTATTGATTTTACCATTACAATAAGGAATTTCAGAAATACTCACTTTTTCATATCTCCCTATATCTTCTAAACTATTGATGCTAAAATAAAGATGTAGGACTTTTTTTATAGGGAATTTAACGTAGTGTAATTTTGTAATTGAGTGTCTTTCGCTAGAACCCATAGTGTTCGAGATATTTAAGGAAAACTGAAAAAGCCCCCTTTAAACCCCCGCGTAACCCCCACGGTTGGGGACTTTTAGCATGTTCGTTAGGGCACTAATCCCTACAACTGTGCCAAATTTCAAAACTACGCCATTTTTTTTTTTACTTTTCCTTCGTTGACTGGGCTAATATATAGGGTTGCCTAACGTCCCCTATATACGGGACTGTCACCATATTTCACTACTCAGTCCCGTATTACAATTTGTCCCATTTTTGTCCCGTTTTCTCCCTGGGAAGTGGTCAGTGGAAACTATTGAAGCAATCTTGATTTGTCATCATAATTTAAAAATGACTTGCGCCCAATTTTATAATTATTTGAAAGAAAAAATGATAAAATTAAGAAAGTAATATCAACTTTAAAATATGACTGGGCCAGAATGATAAGCCTTGCATCCTTTTTATCATTCTATGTAGCCATGTTATTAGATTGCTTAAAAACTTTATTGATTTTTTACCAGAGTAAAATAAAAGATTACCAACTCACTTTTTTCATGTTTTATTTATGTAGTACTTCCCGTCTAACGTCGCGTATCAATGCTTGGCAATTATGGCAACCATAACCATATATAATACAAACAATGAGAGGTTATAATGGCAAATATAAAATAAATACTTTATTGATTAATTTGTTAAACTAACATCAGGTTTAGAAACCACATGTGGGCTTTTGGTAACAGATCTTGCAAACTTGAACTGATATCAGATAACGAGGACATCATCTGACAGGCATCCACATTCTTTTGCTTTTATACCTTATACGTTTAGCCTCATAATCATTTTTAATGTGCGCCATCTCACGCATACGGAGATTTCCAGGGAAATCGGGATTTGATCCAGCAGTTCTCCAAACACGAGGTTGACATTCAGCCATCAGAACACACTGTTGATTTTAATGACAAACTATTATCAATTAAAAGTTGAAAATAGAATATTTCTCCAGATTTAGTTAATTCTGTCCCGCTGTACTTATCCTTGATATAGTTTGTTCTACGCAAAATTAGATACAGTAGATCTATATATCCTCGCAACACTCGCAAGTGTTATGGCTTACTGGAATTTCCCTTTCTGGTACAACACGAAATTTTATAAGCATTTGGAAGTTTGGAAAAGGTGGTGACAGCTCAGGTGTCGTCCTCGTCATCTGACCGCTGTTCAAAACTACGAGATCCATTCCAAAATAGCCCTAGTGTTGCTTCAGAATGGGATGTTAATATAACTAAACTAAACAAATTGCTATATCTGCAATAAACAAATCTTCCACTTAAAAATCTTTCCAAGTATTGAAAACGGCATTGAAATTTAATAACTAACCAAAATAAGCGTATTAGTAAATCCCAAATAGGACTGCATAACAAGTGGTCTTGTGGCTGAGCCTTTTCTAAATACTAAACTAGCGATCTAAGCAAACATTTTGGGATCCAGTCAGATTAACATATTTACCTGACTCTCAAGTACGTAATCTGGAATTCTGACCTAGAAAGGATTATGTTGCGTCTTTATTTTACCGTAATGAGATCTGAGAAAATGTAAATTTGAGATAAAAGATCTAATAGAGAGGTGAATGTTTAATTTTGGGGTCGTAGGTTATCCTTTAGAAGTGTTGTTTCTTCCCTTAAAGCAGTGGGAAGAAACAACACTTTTGTAGAGTTAAGTGAAAATATCTACTAAAAAAATATCTGCTAGAAAAACGGAGAATGAAGTTCAGTTTAATTATAGGAATCTAAATATGCAAGCGTTTCTTTTGTTCCCCAGAAAAAAATGAATTAGTGTTATCATGATCATTTGGAAAAGGAAATTAATGTCTTTCTTAAAGAATCAGTTTTAAGTTTGCACGCAATAAATTTTGAATATTGTGAAAAACTGTCAATAGAAATTGTCTTGCGTTAACGGAAATGGGAAAGTAAGTGGGAATCGTGTCAAACAAATCAGTTTCCTGTCATGCAAGTCAATTTAAATAAATATATATATATATATATTGAAAAGAAGAAAGAAATCTAAGCAATGCGTTGACGGATAATTCGCTACTTACTTTATGTTTTACTTTAAATTCTGCTCATAAATTAACATCAGAATCATAGCATAATGATAAATCGCATGAGCACAAAAAATGACTTACACGGTTTTTTAATGTTCTTGTTTTGAAAATTCTTAAAACATTTGACCACCTTTCGGTTATAAAAAGAAAGAAACTTCTTTTAAATGTTTAAAAGCATTTCTTTGTTGTTTAATATATTCCTGTTCAAGATTTTGAAAATTAGGTTGAAAGAATATATAGAATTCAGCCAAAATCTGCAAAAATATTATCTTAATAACAAACAGTGCAGAATTGAAATAAAAGTTAGAACAGTACTGCTGTATATATATACATTTTTTACGTAATAAATTATAATTTTATCTTAAGTTTCTCGTGTTAAATAGACATTTACTTGAAATTCTCAGAAACCTTCTTACATTTCATGCATAAAATAACTTTACAAAATGTATGCAAAATAACGGGACAAATGAATAAAAAATTCTTAATATTTGTATTAAAGTGGCATCATCGGAAAGTCTAACCTCAATTCTTGGTTTAACTAATCAATAATAATTTTTTGTAGAAACCTGGAGTATCAGAGTTTTTTAAAATATTGATAACTACCCCATCTGCCAGCTTACAAAGAAATTTTCGTGTTACTAAATCCTTCACAGCACGTATTTCACGTATTTGCAATATTATTAGCCAATAACTATTATCCAATGCTATTAAACAAAAATAATTTTGAAAGCTTTTGATTCAACTAGCTTCATATATATTTAACAACTAACTTCAATGCATTAAATTACATTTTATATATCATTATTTTATACTTCGTTAGTGCATTGTGTTTTCCTGTGAAAATGAAACTGCACACTACCCGCTTCGAAAAAATATTATATCCAAAAATAGGGTTTATAAATAATTTTTGAAACAAATAAAAAATGAGATTGAATTAAAATTAATAAATAAATAATAAAACATAAACCAACCTAAAAAATTTAAAAAAAATTATGAAACCCTGCTTTTCATTATCAAACCAATAGATATACCTCAAAACAGGAGACAGATTCCTTTCATTAACACAAAAATTATACTCTAAAGATTAGAGAAGGAATATACAGAAACAATTTGACCTAAGAAACGCAGCGATAGTGAAAAAAGTATCCAAAAATCTTGATGAAAAATCCGATGAAGCCACATGTGTAAAAGTCTTAAAAACCACGAGGATCATGATCAATGCAGCCTTCCTCCTCCATTTCAATACAACTTATCAAATAATTGTACTGTATAAAATAATAATTTAGCTTACATCAAATAAATCCTAATTAAATTATTACACACATTTAATCAGTCACTACATGTATTATCAAGAAATAAATTTCGAACGAAAGTACTGTCACGAACATTTTTTCGGCCTAAAAACGCAACGAGTAAAAAAAAATGATAGTTCTAAAATATGTGCTACAGATGTAAAAGCCTTTAAAAAACCCACCGAGAATAACTCAAGATCAGTTCAGCTTTCCTCCTTAATTTCAATACAATTGATCAAATAATGATTTATTTATCATGATATAAAGCTTAGTTAAATTATTACGTACAATTAATCAGCCATTGCATGTATTGAGCAAGAAAAAAAAAATCGGAAGAAAGTGAAGCTGCGAATATTTTTCGTCCGAAAAAGGCGCAACGAGTAAATAATAATAAAAAAAAGGTCAAAAATTCTTTGCTACAGTTTGTAAAAGTCTTAAAAACTACCGAGAATAACTCAAGATCAATGCAACTTTCCTACTTCATTCATCACATAAATGACGCTCTTTGGTTTAGACAAGGGATTCGCAGAAACCCATCCCATAAAATGTCCCAACAGTAGCCGGGGACTGCGCAGACTTGAACTTTGGAGCTACGTTGCTTCAAATGTGTGACTTGAGGCAACACTTTGTAAGACTGTTTAAGATGCAAGGCGAACCACCATGTAGTGCCCCACCCTTGACTAAAATCAAGGGCATTGACCAGCAGATAGTTTCGGAAATACCCGAGCGTTCCAGGGTCTGTTTGCTTTTGTTATCGCATTATCGTTATTATAGTTAGATTGCTTTGATCGGAGTAGAAAGAAGTTAACACGTTTCTTTGGTATGGGCTTGTTTAAGCACGCCGTTTTTTTTTTTATTTCAATTATAATATACGCTCGCGAAATTTTGCTGAGGTCGCTTTCATGCATAATTAATAGGTTTTCGGTAAAAACAGCCAACCCTTTAACATATCTGAAAGATTTACGAGGGAACTTCGAAAATACAAAAACACTAGCATTAAGTGTTTTCGATTCATCCAAGAAAGTATCCATCTATATCTTTTCTCTGAACCTCGGGTTAAAAAAATAACTAACTGTAGATTTGGTTCTGTTGTATTTGGCGTAGCATAGGATTGTTATTAAATATCTGGGAGTGGTTTTATTTATCATTTTTTGTTAAGGAAAAAATGAGGGGAAATATATGCAATTTCGAAATATTAATAGAATTTGGTATTTAATTTCTTCTGGTCTTCATCCAAATTTTTGTAGCGAATTTTACAATTACAATTTTTAAACAATCTTGCATTATTTATTTTGTATCTTCCATGTTCTAAATGAAAAAGCTCTGAAGTGTAAAATATTGGAAAATTTAATATACCACTATTTATAAAAGTTAAGTTTTACGTGTTAACTTTAAGTATTGTTCAATTTTGATTTATTGATTCATAGGCACTGTTCGAAGCAACAAAAGGGATTATTAAAGACATAGTTCGTAATTTCGAGCTTCGGAACATGATGGGGATAGACCCTGAAAAGGCATACCATTCTTCAAACTTCTATACCAACCTAATGAGGAGATGCTTAAACCGTTTTAAGCATATATAATTTTTTAAAAAAAACATTTGTTTACTATTATTACGACAAGACATTCGGTACAGTAGAACTACAAACACATTTCAATAGTTAACAACCGATAAATTAATGAACTGATACAGTATAAACTGTTTTGGACACTTTTAAAAATTATTTATAAACCACTTGAAGGTTGCTCTTTCCGTGAGAAATGGTAGAGAATAATTATTATTTATTTAAAATCCGGTGATTTAAAAATTACGATCGTATATGTGAGCTTCGATTTTATGTAAGAAAAGTTTCAAAATTCTACTCCAACTTTAATTTCCTGGTCTAATGTACAAGTGTCACAGTTAAGAAAAGAAAACATGAAATTAATAAATCGGCACTATAAATTATGAAATTTACCCTAAAAGTTACAAATCTACTCTCGTTTGGTTAAACATAAAGCTTGCTATCATCACACTTTCCATTTTCCGGCCTTTAAATAAGTTATTTTTCTTATAATTATACAGTATCAAATGTAATTTAAGTTTTATTTTGTATATTTTTATTAATGTTCAAACATTTTCAAACACGTGTCCCTTATTTTGTATTCTGTTAACCATTCAAGTGTTTCCAACTGAGCATTAGAAAAGCAGTTCCATGCGAAATCATTCAGTTACTAGTATGAGAACTTTTAACTCCCAACCGCACACATTGATTTGTATTTCAATAGCACCGAATTTGAAGTTCTCGTAGTCACACTTCTGTATGAATAAGTTTGTTATTTACCGCTGCCTGATAGCTACCTGATTATGAAACGTTAAATAATTTAATTTTATACGATGAAATTTAGCAAAATTGCTTTAAGAGTCAAATGACTCATGTTCCCTTTCTTTTGCACTTTTTAACTTTCAGTGAATTGTTCCATGCTGAGCTGGCATCACAAAATGACAATAAATTGATTGAAGATGTGCATTCTGAGTTTCACATTTGTAATCTTAAAAAAATACAAAAAATTTAAAGTAAAACTTCGATTAACCGTCAGTTTCTGTTATCCTTCATCGTCTAAAAAATAAAATGTAACGTAGACTTATAGTATTACGGTACATTTCTATACGTTACTACCATCGCTTCTCGGCCTATCGGCTAAGATCAAAATGGACATTACTACCCTTATGTTGAAGTTTATATTGATCGTTTTCTAAAATTAACTATAACATGTAAGTATTCTTCTCTTTTATAGGATTTTATTTTCATTTTCGACCCAAGCCAGCAGTGAAATCACGTTACCGCACACATGTATTAAGAGATTTCTGTTATTCGTCTATTCTGTTATCCGTCATAGCCCTGGTCCGCACGGTGACAGGTAATCGAAGTTTTACTGTACATAATGCATTAATAAAAGAATGCACATAAATTATGAATAAAGAACGAAATATTGCCTACCACGGTTTCTTCTTGATTTGTGGTGTTATATGGTGATGGCCACTACCGGAACTACGAAACTTTCTCCTTCAGTAGTTGTATGAGGAAGCTAGTTGAACCTGAGTTGTTTTTTCTTTTCTCTGGGAATTTTTTACGGTTTTTCGTGTAAAGGGAGTTAATAATCATGCTTCATTACTTTTAGTATAATCAGTAAGATTCAAGTGATAATGTTAAATCATTTAAGACAGTGATAGTGACTATAATTTGCTACATTTTGGTTTAGTTTGTTTCCTGGTTTGCGATCCGATTCCGAAGGGGGAGACCGCCATGTTTGAGGATTAGGTTGTTCTCCACTTTAAATATTCCTATTATCGTCCAAGCCCTTTGAGGGGCACTATGTTAAAAAATTAATCTGCTTTAAAAATACATGAGTGATGTCCTATCACCAGATATCGCTCCTAAGTTCTTTTTTATTTTGATGTTTTATTTAGGGAGACATTATTAAAAGGTTGACTGCATTCCTTAAAGTTTTAAAAAGCTCTCTTGTATTGCTTTCAATATTTTTGTGCCTTAATTTTTATGCTTAATAAATAAAGTATGATCATAACATAAGTTATTACTTATTTTATATTATAAGTTATACTTTATTATATTATAAGTTATACTTTATTATATTATAAGTTATACTTTATTATATTATAAGTTATACTTTATTTTAATCTATTTTAGACATACGCGATATTAGGAACTATAATGGGCGATATTAGGAACACTGTTTTTAGTAGGAAAAATGCCGCGGTCGCACAAAAATTCTCTAAGTGTGTGTTAAACTTATGTGTTAGCGGTATAATTCAGTTTTGTTTTTGGAAAACTGTTCAGATATTAGACTGGAGCAATTTTTAGACAAATTGCACATGAATTATTCCCTTGATTAAAATAATGGTTTAAGTAGGCGATATTTGGGCCTCCTGCTTTACATGCAGTATAAAGAATGCACGACTCAGTTAAAATGCTACTTTTCTTATGGATCAAGTCTTAAAAATTAATTTTCATTTTGAGCATCCAGTGATTTTAAAATACTATTCGTCATATTAAATCCTCACATTTTTTTATGTTTTTCCTTTATTAACTAACTTAGAGATATTTTAACTACGGGCTTGGCGCAGTGCGGCCAATTCATAGGTCTAGTGTCACTAAACTCTACTCAACAAACCAACCTTTTATATTTTTAAGGGCTTTTAAAATTCAGGACATTGAAGACATAGTTGTTAATATTTTTCATCGTCATTGACATAAACATCCCTCAAATTTTAGCTGATAGGAAAAGTTAGGAACAACTTATAGGAATAAATTCCAATTTCTTAAGGGCTTATTAAGGAGTTATGAGTTGTGACAACACATTTCTTTTGTTCCATGCATCTTTGACAAACCAGAGATTAAAATTATGTATTTCTCGCTGGTCACATTTACTAGGACATACATTACAATTATTAAAATCTTTTAATTGATATTTTATCTAAAAATGAAACATGCTACGTCTGAAGTAAGAAGTGATAAGCAATAAATCAGACTTGGATTAAAGATAAGCATATGTATTTAGAAGAAAAAGGTATCAATTACTTCTTTTTTATAACTAGCCTTAAGCATAACACTGGGTGAATTTTTATTCGCCGATTAAGTGTAATAATAATGTTTACTATTAATTGCTAGGTCATGCCGCTCTTAATTGCTAGAGAAAAACTAATAAGGGACCATGGAAAATTTGTGGAGGTAATGGAGGCAGTTACATAGATTCAATGAACTAATAATAACCCAATGGATATGGTAGAGAGTTCATCGGACGACTTAACACTCTAAGTGTTCCACAGGAGTCTGTTTAATCCTGAAGCTCATTAGGATGAAAATTTAACTTTCTGGAAATCAGGAAGTCTTGAGTACAAATCGTAACAAAATGAACTTGATGAAATAATTATAATATGTAAAAATGATGAAATACAGTTTTTCAGTAAGTGCTGAAAGGAAGGGACGTTTATTGATTTTAAAATACCGATTGAAAAAGAAACTGTTTTTAAAATTTAAAAAAATCGTATAAAAAGTGGAACAGAGAAAATTCTAGACCAACACGAAAGATTTCATGAAAGCACTAATGTACCAGAAATCGTCTATAATGGTAATTTTCGTGACTGCCCAATCAGAAGACTAAAGTAACCGTGCATATTATATAACTGCGAATTGTCTTACACCGTTCTAAAACGAAACGTCCTTTTACTTCCTTCAAGATGCGTATTGGACTCCAAAATTATACTAGCGAAACGAAATTGACATATTTCAATTGAGCACGAATTGACTCCATTGATTGGTTGCATGTATGGACTTTTGAAGAAAGGCTTTATGTGACTTTATTTTTTGATAACATATATGTTTTATATAAAATACGGGCAAATTTACCATTAAGTTGGATTTGCGAAAGTTCAAGTATTTCTCTCTGAACATATAATTTATATTGCTTCTTTTTTTTCCTTCATGGTTCTACATTATAAGTCTTAATTATATATTTCTAAAGAAATTTCCCGTTTTATCAAAAATGAAAAACCGGCAGAAATTTAAATTGTGTTTTATGCTTTGAGGTTGGATAAATGTATTCATTCACTTTGACGATGGCATTTTAATTTAAAAAAATTTTTAAACTTGTTTAAGGTTTGGTCTCTTCTCTTCCTTAATTTTTTTAAATGTTTTAGCATTTCATACAACTTGTTCGCAATTAGTTTTTGGTTAATATTTTTGTAATTTTCTGTGGTACGTTTCCTTCAACATTCGTTTTTTGATACTACATTATTATTATTTACTAGCTGTTACCCGCGACTTTGTGCGCGAAGAATTTGAATTATTAAATTTTTTAAATTCACGAATGTATATGTTTCGTTACATGTTGAAAAGGGAAATTAAAAGTTTTGACGGTTGATAATATATAATTAGACGACTAACAGGAGTGTACTGCACATGTGTCTGCTGTTATAGTTAGGTAATTTGTTTATCTATGCCAACAGACTTTGGTATACTACGTTTTTTGTTTTACGTTTTTTGCACGGATGTAGAGGTTTTGTGGGTAAATCCTTCGGTATTATCGGAATGCGTGGAATTAAAAACACTCTCTCCTCTTGCTATGCCAGTCATCACTGTAGCTAGCACGACGTTTTACCTAGGTATGTAATTTGTACCGTGTGCCATTGCGCAGTCTCGGTACATCGAGGTTATGAATCAATAGTACTGGCACACCGACTTTTAATCTCAGCTTGTCGGAAGGTACCCCTGACAATTCTGAGGAGTTGAAGAACTCTGCAGGATATGATGTTACTTGTTATTGCCCGTTAGTGTATCTACAGATATATATTCTGTAATACCTCCATCTATTTGTGACATATATTTTTTTCATTTTTCTGACCGAAACTTTCATCTGTCAGTGCCAAAATTGCCGATTTAACAACCATTCTCTATTCTTCATATATTCTCCGTTACTGTAAATTACATCATTGTACTCAATGGTATCATCAGGACCTTACAATCTGTGGAATATATCATCCACCATGCTATATGCCATCCGCTTCTACCATTCAAAAGAATACATATATTTTTCTTTAGCTATAATTAACATTAGTTTTTAAATTTTAATCTAGAAACTCTTGCAACTATACATATCTATCAATAGATTTCTGTCCCGACGTCAATTTATCGACAATTTCTTGAATAAAATCTGATAACGACTGCAAACTCAAAAAATTAAAATCAAGCGTCGAGTTGAGTAATTTCAGTTATTATTCCACAAATTAATTTCCCATTTTTTATTTATTTTCCCAGCAAGATCACATAATCGCGATTTTCTTTATGATCACGTGATGTTTGACTTTAAAAATAAGTTATTTCACATGCTTATGCTTTTCTTAAGGATCACGTGACAGTTGATTTTAAAAATATTTTATTACACATGTTTATGCATTCCTTAAGGATCACGTGACAGTTGATTGAAAAATAAAGTAGTAATCTTCATCGCGAATCGCGAGACAATGGGCCTGTCTTTGTTAATTATTTAATTGTTGTTTTTAGTCAAAAATATTGAATTTATGATAAAATCACATATCCTGTGTCCATTCCTGGGTTTCAAGTTACAACTGTGCTATCCAAATCGGGTTGGTAGTTTGGCAGTGAAAGCGTAACAAACAGACAGACCGACACACACACTTTCGCATTTATTATATTATTAAGGATTAATGGTGCATCCTTCTATATGTGATGCTCGTGTACAGGCGATTTCAATATGTTTGGAACTGTACAACTTCTGAAGATTTATAATTTCGGCATCTTGCTGATTAAAAAAATCTCTAATGAAACTACATATTTTCTAAGGTGCCGGTTTTCTTTTTCTTTTAAGATTGCTCACTTGCAGGAATTCACCCACATTCTGTCAATATAAATCTAATTTTCAGTCCGAGAAGTTTTTATGCATTTCAAATGATGAATTAGCGTTGGCTCCTTCCTTATGTGTTTCTCATCTATCCCTGTTTAGACAAGAATTTGCCCATAAAAGAAAGATAAATGTTCTTGATTTTCTAAGCGTGGTTTCATCTCAGGATTAAATATATTTCATTGGGGCATTATGAAAATTTTTTTTTAAATATTTAAGGCTTTTTTTTACTATTCCCTCACGGATTTTTTTTACTAAAAGTGCAGCTGTATCTTGTGTGAAAACATATTCTTTCTTCCAGTTTGTGAAAATACTTCCGTTCCTTGGTACTTTTCAAGATTAGATTTTAATTCTGAATGAATTATTTTAAAAAAATCTGAAAAGATTTCATTTCATACTTCTCCATATAAAAGTAGACTCCTATGGACATGATGCAATCTAATGCAACGACCTTCTTCATGAGAATTCTTCAGCTGCTGATTCCATCTCCTTTAATTGTTAGTTCAGAGCCTCATTTTCAGCCTACATGACGTCTATTAGAGACGCACCTCGTTTTTTAAACCATAGACAAATAACGCCACCTGAGCCGCTGGCACCTCACTATTTAAATTTCCATACTACACAAATTTGAAGACGTTTAAACAGTAAAGTTTCATTGTACTTCTTTCTTCAATTAGTTTGGTTATTTGGTTTTTGGCGCTTTATGGCACAAGAGGCATAGTGGTTTACTCCCGAGAGATCTGACAGGAAGGGGGGGGGATTTTGAGTACGAGGATGGGGAGTTGCTGTATAAGTAAGGGGATTTTCTGTCTCACATAGCGGCATATTAAGTGGCGTGGGCTGGTTAATGTCTGCAATCCGTATGACGAGGCTTACCATCTTAGATGGTCTTCCTGCTTCAGGAGCGCCGTTATGTAACATATTTTGCAAGGTTCTTAGCACTCGTGTTGTTATCGCGGAGACTGTGGTCATTCATGTATACCCGATTATGTCTGGGACGGGTTAAAGAAATTCTTGATGGTAATCCTCCAGGGTGTTAGCTTGAGTAGGAGGATAAGAAGTCGCAATATAAATAAACAGTTTCTTGGCTTCTCTTGCCGCTTATAAAGTGATTTAGACCGGTTACTTATGTGTTAATAATTATTAGGTGCTGGTTACTTAACGGTGCCGCTGTCTTAATGGGGTGTATTTTTTGGTTAAAGGTGCGCGCTCATTGCATGAGGTCGTTATGACCCCATTTTTCTGTGGGTACAGAGCCCGCATGCGGTATGCGGGGCGGCCTTTTATTCATGTTTTCTAGTAGGCTTTGGCCTTTTCAATTTTGATACTCCATATTTTAGCAACAAATTCTCTCAAATTAATCATTCAGTTAAACATTAAAAAACGAAGTCTAAATTTTGTTTTGAATATTCCATTCGATATTAACTTTAATTCTAAAATACATTATCATTTCTATAAAATAATTGCACTCACAAACAATCCTGTTTTCGCACTAGATATTCAACTATATTACTAGACATATATGTTCACTGCAGATAGTTAAAACTTAATTTTGGCGTATTGTAATACAGTCTTTCACTATAAAATATAAAAATTGAAATAAAGTAATATATCATTTATAAATGCCTATACGAGTCCTTTTAGTCGCTGATTTTATATTTTCTCATTTCAATCAATAGTTGAAACTAATACTATTCAGGTTTCGCTTGTAGATTACATGGTTTGTGTATCAAGTCTTATTTATTCCATTTTCCCTAGGTTTCGTGTTATGGTAAAAGAATCAAATGATTACCCATATAGTCTTTTAGATTGCTTAAGGTTTGACGTAATAGCAATTTACTTCGTTGGAAAAATCCAATGCAACGCTATAATAAATTTCATCTTTGAGTATAAAACAATAGTTAAAAGTTCTATCTCTATACAATCCGATTTCCGTTGTTTTATTTAAAAATAAATTTACATGCAATCTAAATAACTCATCTGATCAATAAATTGTAAAATAAGCGCTTTCTTACAACGGAGTACACCTCATTCCTGGCATAAGAATAGTTTTTTAATTACTTAAATTTTACTTAACAAATCCCATCTGTCCTTTCAAGTTTTCTTATTTAATTTTACTCATAAACACATGGATTTTAGCAATATCGGCATTTTCTCATGATACCCTTCTTAGCCACAAAAGTTAACTTGGGTCTTCATGTTGGTATAGCGTTACGGGCGTAAGTTTTAAATTTGTCCAATGTAAGGATACAAATTATTGTTCCATGAGCAGAACAATAGATAAACTTTATTTCCAAAAATTATGACTCAATAAAACACTACAACTATACAAACTTAAAATTCTGAACGTCCGTTCAGTTATCATCAATATAATGAAAATATTTTCGTAAAATGTTATCACACCTTGTTACTTCATCCACATGGAAAATTTTGATCATTTATTGCCATTCTACCATTATTTTATAATAAAAATATAACATTACACTTTATAATAAATAAAATTTCAAAAAGAACCAAATTTATTGCAAATAATTCCAAAAAGGGAAGACTAATTATTTCTTTGAATCTAACTATGAGCTCAAATCAGCGGGAGTGTTCTCTTTTAGACTTTCTGATAAACTTCCACAATACAGCGCATTCTCTGTTTAGCTTTGTCATATAGTGAAGAACTTTGAGTATACATTTCGGAACAGCACCACTCTCCTTCTTCAACGATTTGGTCCAGACTTTGCCGATGCTAGTTCGTTTAATTTAGTTATGTTAATATCCCGTTTTGAAGTAACACGAGGGCTATTTTGGGATGGATCCTGTAATTTTGAACCGGGGTCAGATGAGGAGGACGACGCCTGAGCTGGCACCTCCCTCTCCAAACTTCTGCAGCACATCAGCGGGAGGACGTATGACTCCCCACGTATGATTTAATGTGCACCAGGCCACATGCACGGCGGATCTTTAGTGGAATCGGGTTTTGAACCTGGAACTCTCCGGCCCTGAAGCTGATACCTTACCACTAGGTCACCGCGGCTCTCCAGTGCTTGTTAATGATCCACAATTTTGATGTTAAAACCACATACCAAATTTGACTTTTCTAGCTTGTGTTTTTGAGTTATCAAGTTCACATACTCACGAATAGACAGATCGACATATAGTCAACGCTTAAACTGATTGGTTCAAAATTTGGCATAAGTCTAACATTCCAATAATAAAATCATATGCTTAAATTAATCTATCTAATTCGTTGTATTTTTTAGTCATCTTTTGTAAGGGAGAGAGAAATGAAACTGTGTTATTGGGGTAAAACCAGGTACCTTTGATTCTGGCGCTATTATTTTCCCTATCTAGCAGACAGATACTGAATTACACTCTGCTAGTCAAGAAAAAGGAATAGTCATAGTGGCGTGTTGTAGTTGTTGAATGCACTGCATATGTGAAGTTGATTTGCTTTAAGACGTCAATTTTCTAATGTTCGTTTGATTTTAAACTGCCCTTACTTAAAAATCATTACAGTTATAAAAACTATATTTAGTCCAGCTTATACGCTTACTAAGGATTAATACCCTATCAAACTAAAAGGATTTACTCCAATAATTGCGGTATTCTATATCGTTTTTTATAAACTGTGCACTCGGTGTAAAACCGGGTACTCCAAGTGGCGTAAGACCGCGACAGTCAGTATTGATGATTCTTCCAATTAAGACGGTAGAAACACATCAGACGTTGACTGTTTATATTTTAACGATTTATTTTCTAATTTAAATAAAGAAGAAGGGTTAATCCAATGTTAAAACTGTCTTAATCGTGCCCACGAAAGCTGCAGTGGCGCGGAAGAAGAGGACAACTGTTTTGCATGTGAATTTTGTAACTAATATTCTTAAATTATCATATAAAATGAAAATAATTACAACTTTTCCACTGAAGAAGCAAATTTTCCTAATTTCCCATATCGTTAGCATGTGTAGCCGATTTTACCCCACTAGTGGAGTAAAATCGGGTAGTTTGACTTATTTTATAAAAAAATTATTGATAAAAAAAGTAATTGAAAGTATGACTTTTCTGGAAAGATATATTGTACTTCGATAAACGATGAATATTTTAATAAAATTTGACGAGCTCTATGTCTAATATTTTAGCTCCAACAATCCTTCGAACCTTAGCTACCCGGTTTTACCCCACTTTCCCCTACATGCACACGTACAGGCAGACAAGCAGACATAATTACAAAAATCATTTTTTTTTAAATTCAGGGAGGTCTGAAACCCGGAGATTCATTAAAACCCCGAGGTCAAATTCTTTGATGATGACAAAACTTTCTATAAATAGAATACGAGAAAGTAAACAAAACACGGTATAAAAATATATGTGCGAAGGTCGATAAATGAAATTGGATTAAAAACAACTATATGGATGTAAATAAAGTCTGAATCAGGAAACTTTCAACGGTTTTCAGCACCATTCTTTTAGAAACTGCAGCATTTACAATACCATTTAAGGTAGTCCATAAAATTCCACGTTGATAAGTCCATTTTCGACCAAAAACTGCAATTTTATTTTATTTTTATTTTGCTCTTATGGATTGTACGTTTACTTACCTTTATAAAACATGCTTTCTTTTATCTCCACGCATATTAAAGACAGAGATTACGGTTTCATCACAAGTGGAAAACCGTAACTGGACATTTTAATAGCTTGGAGTTAGCATTTTAATGAACACAATCCTTTCAAAAAATGTTAAGCTGAGTTTCCCAACCTAATATATTTCAGTAATTTTCTAGGAAATTATTTTAAGTTTGTATAAAAACTTAATTATGTGTCAACAATTAATTAATTCCCATAACTTGGTAACATTATTCTGTTCACTATTTTGTTCTCAGTGCTCCTGTTGTGTCCAGTTTGCTTTCTAAGATAACAACTACAACTTAATTAAGTGCGCAGTATCTATTTATTTTGGAGTTTATAATAATGAATAATCACAAAAGTAATTTAATCACAAATATAAGCACAAGGGAAATAGATATCTGAATCAAGCTCGAAATAACTGTAAATTAAACAATGCTGAATAATTGCTTTAATGAATAAATTAAAACTAAACATGATTAAGTTAAGTTCGTCATAGAAACAGTTGTTGCTATGAAGGAAAAAATGTTATTTTTTAAAATACACAACTATAAAGAAAGCTTTAACTGTATTTTATGGAAATACACCCCAAAGGAAATTTATGTTAAACTACAAGAATAAGCATTCATGGTTGTAATAAAGCATAGTAAATGTATACAAAGTAAGATATATATGCAATGAAAAGACTTGTGGTAACGTTTTGGGATTAGTGGCGGAGGGTTCCAGGTTCAAAACCCGTTTCCACCAAAGATAAGCCATGCATGTGGGCCTGGTGCACGCTAAATCTGACGCAAATCAAAAGTCCTCCGGCTTGCGTTAGGGTTTCTTTCCCCTGGAAATCGTAAGATTTTCATACTTTTTGTATTTCCGGGAACTATACTTGGTTCCCCGGAATTCCCGGAAGCAAAAAAAAAAAAAAATCGTAAAATTATTCAGAAAATCACCTCTCAAAAAATAATATTTTAAAAAATTATGTTAAAGCACAGTTTGGCTGTGAAAAGATGGTTTGTTTAGACACCAAAACACGCTGGAACAGTTTATTGGTAATGCTTGAAAGAGTTTTAGAGATAAAATCAGCAATTTCAAAATCAATATTAAAGAACAACAAATTTTGGCTGATGTAGAATTTGAAATTCTCACTGCAATTGTAGCAGGCTTGAAGTCAGTAAAAATTGGTGTAGAAAATCTTTGCAATCGAAACGCGACTTTGCTAACTGCCGAAGGAGTATTTGCTTTCATTAAAGTTGAACCTAAGAAACTCAGAATTTGCTAAGAATATGAAATGCTCTCTAGCCCAAAGAATTAGTGAGAGACAAAATGTTAGTTCAGTTGGATTTAATGCAATATCTAATTTTTGGGCGAAAGTATGAAGCTGCAGTTATTGTTGATCTTTCACGTTAACCAAATACCACTCTTTGATTCAACAAACTAAAATAATTATGACGAGGCTTTTTTGCGAGGAAGACGAATCACTGTCCAACTCTCCGAACTGAGAAGAAGAGAGCATGGAAACTTTGGAAGATAAATCTTTAACGTTGTACGAAAAATTAGAAAAAGCGTTCCACTCACAGGCAAAGCTCCTACGTTTTCCAACTAGTTAGAGTTCTAGCATGAGCAAGATAGTGAAGCAAGAATTGCAATTATTTGACTCAACAGAAAAGCGATCATCAAATATTATAAAATTGGGTGAGGCTTTGAAAACAATTCCTCCAACATCAACTGAAAATGAGAGAGCATTTTCTGCTGCCGGATTTTTCATGACAAAGCTAAGAACTAGGCTGAGTGATAAACGGAAAGATTTTTTATGTTTTATTAAAACATACTTTAAAAATGAATGATTAATATATTTTATCTGCATTTTGTAGCTCAATATATAAAGGAGTATAAATTTTGGAATTTATGAATATCCTTATTTTGTGTAATTATTATTGATATCAATTAAAAATAGTTAATTTTTAGATTTTTCAAATTTTGATGCATTCCCGGGAATGACTGTTATGTTCTCGGGATTTCCCGGAAATTCCCGGGAAGGAATAAAGAGCGGGATATCAGAAACCCTAGCTTGCGTGGCTTGGAAGATTGGAGAGGAGATACTGCCTAAGATGCCTTCTTCATTATCTGTTCATGGTTGAAAATCACGAGAATTTAATATATCTAAATTAAACTTCTTTCCGTTTGTGTGTATGTGTGTGTGTGTACAGGATTTACTAGTTCATGTAAACATAAATTTTTATGTTTACATTTTTATGTTTTTTATTCATGTTTATCTCTATATATCTTTACTTATTACTCACTCAATTTCTAAAATATTATTTTTTAGATAGTGATATTTTGTGCATCTGATTGAGAACAAATTATTATACGACTTGTAGTTAATTCTTTCAGTTTTTGCGCACTTTTACGTGGGGGCGCGGCGGGATGGGGGGGGGGGGTTTTATTGTTTTCAGAACTTAATACTCATTTAATCGATTATTTTAAATTAAATTTTGATTCCATATGAGGAGCACCATCTGATTCTGAATCTGAGAAAAATTGATTGGAAAATATAGTAATGAATCTCGAAATATATTAAAGAGTAAAAATTAGAAAATAATAAAAACAGAAAACTTTTTAAAAACACGCGTTTATCAGCATACTTTAAAGTAGAAAATAATTTTTTAATCAAAAGTACAAAGGTCAAAACCAAATTGTGAGGCTCTAAAAGTCTGTAAGGAAATTAAGCCACAATGAATATCAGAAGAAAACAAATTCCCAAACATACATCAAAAATTAAAAATATGTTATAAATATGATTAAAATTTCAATCTGCTAACAATATTTATATCTGCGCCTCACGTTTTTACGATTTGAGTTTGACCTACATATTTGGAATTCAAAAAATTATTTTCGCTAATAAAAAGCGCATTTTAAAAACCTTTTTTATTTTTATTAGTTCTTTATCTTTTAGTTCATATTGCATTTTTATTTTATTGATTCATTAGATTTATTTTTAATTGATTTTGCCAAATAAAAAATGCTTTTCACTCGGATAGATATCGTTCGTGCCTACTTCTAGAAGCCGGATGTTGCACTTTAGTTAGGAATTATTTCAAGTTCAAATTTTAAAAAAAGAAATCCCTGATGTGGATTTTGTCAGTTACATAAAGCCTTTCTATCAAGTTCAGAATTAGTCAGAAACGAAATGATGTGCGCGAAACTGTAATAAGGGAATGCCCAAACCACTGATAATGTCCCTGACAGTTCCGTGGGTTGCTATTTCCTCTTTGACGTGTGATCTGAATGTTAGATAACTCAAATTCTCCAATAGGTTTACTGGGCGTGGCTAAACGAAAGATACAGGGAGAAAAGAAATGAGAGCTAAAAGATCGTGACCACAAATTTGACTCAATAGTTATTTTTGATAAATAAAACCGAAACAAAACCTATAGCAAATTACCTCCTTTTTTTAAAGCCAGCCAAGGAAGGTGTCCGTTTTTTTGCGCCAGTAGAATCTCTTCATCGGAAGTATCCGAGTCGTTAGCCCCGCCTCCGCATTGTTTAAACTGTCGAAAACCATTGAGGCAGTAAAACTTACATCTTGATTAAATGTAATGTTCTTTAAATGGGGGTAACCACTTTATTCCAGAAAAATAATAAGGCAGTGTTTAGGTGAGATCTAATAACATCTCACGTTTCTTCCGCATGTTCCGTGAAAGCTGAGGTTTTTTAAGCTCTGCTCATGGGAAGGTTCTCCAAATTGAATTCAAACTTAAATCTTTCGGATCAAGATTAGATACGATTTCCTTTCAATTTAAATTGTCATGAATGCCAAGTTTTTACCAAAAAATATCTTTTATAAATGGGTAAACTGGGTGAAGTGGCGAAGCAAGGGTAAGTATCGTGCGGGGTAAAGTATTATTTTTTCGCCTCGTTATTATATTTGTCACTAAAAAGTGAAAGAAAAGCACTAATATTTATCTTCTCGGTATTCTTCCAAGAATGGATCCACAGGCATTTATACTTTCCTGATTTTTCCGAGACATTTATATCCTTTCAGCACTCCTCCAAGAATAACTCTTTGAGGCATTTATATCACCCTTGCCCTCCAACGCTATTTCACTTATGTTTGAACAGTTTAGAGATATCAACTTTCTAAATACTACTAACTTGCAATGCATAGGTTTTCCTGAAATTTTGTTTAGTATCATCGTATAAGATATACTTTAATTATCTGTAAAAACACTAGCTACATGAATTTGCATGTCATGATCGCGACTCCACCTTAAAATGCATTTATTCCTCCTGATGTGGGCTTGAAGAAGATCAAACTATTAGTTATCTCGAATACAAACCTATTTCATTCAGTTTGGCATGCGTAATAAATCGCTTGTTCAAATTATGCTGCCTATAGCAAGACGGGGCACATTTAAAACAATGTGCTCGATCGTGTAACGGTTTCTTTGTGCTTTTAAGATGATAATACATTCGTCAGGCACTATGAATGACCTTGGGTTACCTCGAGATTCTTGCAGACAAATAATTGAGATGCTGTTTTCAAAATCCAAATCGATTTGGAAACTTTTCATGCAATCGCTTGCACATTCTAGCTTCTGACTACTGTATTACAGTGCTTCCTCCATGCTACAGACACGGCGAAACTGTGCTTAAAAATTAATTAATTAATTTAAACAGAGCACTGGAAAAATAATATCCCAGAATAAAACAACTGAACTCATAAAATCTCTTTAAACCTGCCTTTCCCTTATCACGAACTAAAGTTCCAATTCTGCTTTTAAACAAAAATGGGGAGAACAGAGAAAATTGAATTGCAGAAATTGAAACAGTAAATGCCTACAAAACGATTAGAAAACAATTCACTACACGCTTTTTCCAAAAAATCGCCGTAAAATATAATAAATACTAGAGCTTATAATTTTAGGGTAAAAAATAGATCTAGGTCATAGAGCCTGCCAAATAGCATCGTAGTCAGGGCCACCTTAAGTAATTTTAGCGCCCTGGGCTAGAGTATTTTGACGCCCCTTCAGAACCGTAAAGAGGAATTTGAGCGTCTATGATTCAACGAAAATACCTACCTAATTAAATAATTGAGGAGTAAAAAAAGAAAGTCACCTGTTCTCTGATAAATGCTTTACAATTTTGCAAATCGTCAGCTTTTCAAAATTGGATTTGCAAGCCAACTCCCGCCATCCCTCATCGCATACATGAATAATTTTAACCGTAACATTATTAATATAAAAATATTCATACATTAACTCTGGGAACGGAATATTTTTTGAACTGATATCATGTTCATGCGACATCAGAAAATCGGGGATCGTCCAGCTACAAGCCTAATCATATTTTTGCTTTTAAAATTAAACTTAAATAATTTTTTGGTTCAAAATTAAAATGAAATCATTATTATTAAGTTTTTAGGCGCCCTTGGGCTACAGCCCAGTTAGATGGCCCTGATCTTAGTTTTTTTACCTCCAAAATCAAGATACTGTTTTTATGTCCAGTCTCCATACTTCAAGTTGACCATTAACATTGTTTTCTGACATCTGTTTGAAAAACAGAATGCTCATATTCCTCAAGAACATTTCTTTGCAGGTATCTTTTCCAAATTCACCCCCCTCGAATATGTCTGTATTGGTTGTTCAGGATTTGGCAGTTCAGATGCCAAAAGTGACAGCCATTTGTAAGGAAAATCGTCATTGGTGGTCATCACTATTCCAAACATGTACTGAACTAGCAGCTTAACAGTTCAGAGATGACTAATGAAAATCAGAGTGTCTCGTAGAAGAAGGCCACAGATTCGATTTTAACAGCATGCCATTTAAAAGATTGCTCGAGCCATTTTGCACCGTCTGCTTGTAAGGTTTCCTGGTAACCCAGATGAGGGTTAGTTTCGCTTTAAAACACATCTAGAAAGATATTTCTAGATGTTGTAATGCTCCGCGCTACACCTAATTAAAAAGAAAATGTCTGCTTCGTTCTTAGACTAGAATATTAGTGATCTTGAAGGCTGTCTGCGTGAAGGTTTCCAGATTTCCAACACATATGTTCTCAATTGTGGTTAGTTTCACTTTAAAATATCTCCAAAAAGATATTTCTCCTTTGTGCGTCTTCTAGATTTAATTAATACTTCTACTTTTGTGGTATTCCAAGTTTCATATAATTAAATAAAAATATCTGATTCATTCTTTGTCAAGAGTATTAGCATTCTAGGACTTCTCTTAATAACACAAATAAGGTCACTAAGGGAAATCGTCAGCAATTCTGAAAATTCAACGTTTCAAAAGTTCTTGGCTTAATATTTCTAAGTTTGGATTACATCACGAGAACAAACCAAAACCGGCATCACTTGGCCGTTAATGAGTATCATTTTATCAAAGCAACCCGAGAACTTGAATGAAAAAACACGCGTATTATGATCTCTTACTGTAATAGCAATACAAGTACCTCATTTTCATTTTGAGCTGATCACGCTCCGATGTGCAAAAAGAGGTGTACGAACAGTGATTCTCTGTTTCCGTCTGAAGCGGCATAAAACATGTCCTCTAAAAATACACAATTGATTTCTATAGGTAGAGTAGTAAATCAAAAGTAGAGCAAAAATCTATTCTGACATGTGTAATTGCGTTGGCTGATCAGCCAGAGGTCCTTATGAATAAGGCCTTTGAAAAGGGCTATCAGCATAGCATCCCTGCTGATTTTTTCGTGACTAAAATAAGGAAAGGAACAGACGTCTATTACGTGGGTGGACCTTCTCCTGTCCATCTCTGTCTGGGGTTCGCCCATACTCTCCCTTAATTTTAACTTCATCAACCTCATTCTTACAAAAAGGCTGTCACGATGCAAGAATCGGATGCATAATGAACATCGGAAGACGAACAAAAAAAGAAGAGATTGGATGATAAAAAATGAATAGAAAGTTTCATAATAGCATGTGATCGGTAACGTTGCTTCCAGAGTCATCTTCAGTGTTTTGAATGGCTGCTTTATTTTTCTTTGTATCGCGTGGAAAAAGAACGTTTCTTTACGAAACTGACTCATCTCTTTTTCTAAAGTTAAGGATTTCCAAAATTTCTAATATTTCCTTTTTTGTCGGAATGATCTTTTTCAGATAAAATAGTTTTTTTTTAATTATCTGTAGTGTGATTTATTTAATGTATATGAATTTCTCCTGTTTAAATGAAAGTCTGATATACTTTTCATACGTTTACAATACATACTAACAAATTTTCAGAACATTTTTCTTGACTTAAAATATTGCCCTTCTAATATATCGGTAATGGAAATGACAATGGCCATATTATGATGTAAAATGTTTTTAAATGAAGCATATATTTAGCAAAAATATTATAGAGATAACATAAATATATGTTAAGATTTTCATGGGAACAGTTTCGTATTTGATCATAATGAACATCGGAAGTGGAATAAACAAAGAGATGGATGATAAAAAGTGAATAGAAAGTTTCATAACAGCGTGTGATTGGAATCGTTGCTTCCAGAATAATCTTCAGGGGCTGCTTTATTTTACTTTGCATCACGTGGAAAAAGAGAGTTTCTATACGAAACTGATTCATCTTTTTTTTTCTAAAAATTGCAATTTTCAGAAATTTTAATATCTTCTATCTAGTGAAATTTATAATATTTCCTATTAATGACTGACCCATCTCTTTTTCTAAAGTTTATGATTTTCAGAATTTTTAATACTATTTGTACAGACAAGTCGCTGATGCATTGAAACTGTCATTGGAAAATGGTCATTTGAACCGGTCGCGGCATGATCAGTATTAATATTTTCTTTTTTGTACAATGCTTTCTTTTTGACAAGATGATTTTATTTTGAAATTCTGAATGATTTATTCAATGTATCCGAATTTCTTTAGTTTAAATGAAGTCTTTTCATGCTTTTCGCACGATTACGTGCTTAAAAATGTTTCAAAACATTACAAGCAACATAAAAAGTATTGAAATAATATATACAAACCAAATGGGCCTATTGTTTATGTATAAGTTTCAAAATTTCAATTAACATCCGATGGAAACTTGTTCTTCCTTTTTATAAATATTTGCAATACAAAAAGGAAAGAATTGTTTAAGAATGTAATTAATTGTTGAAATGATCCCTATATAAAAAAGGAACTAAATGATCTATACGAAATTTTCCAGTCTCCTGAAATGAGATGAAAAGGAAATAATAATAATAAAAAGGTAGAAGCTTGGAATCACGCAGGAAAGTTAATTACTTTTCTATTAAGAAAATTTCAAGTATCGAAGTAAAAAATTATTCTATCGAAAAAGTTCAAACAGAAAATTTCTCCGAGTTCAAATTGATTATCAATTTGAAAAACCAATACCATCATTGGTTTTTTTGTATAACAGCGTGAAGCATTCGGAAGGAACGATCTGATGAATAATTCTCAAAATCGACTTATTGAATGAGAATGTTTTAGTTAAGGAAGTTTGGATAATTGAATTCGCTTTTCAGTTAAGTGGATTAAAAGCTGTAAAGAGAGAAAAAAAAAACACAATTTCAATAAAAAATTCTTGTAGACAATGAACAAATTTGTATAATATAATTTAAAATCCATCAATAAATTAGAGGAAATAAAATCTTTGTGACTTATCAGAAATTGACGTGACCTATCAGAAAAATCAACAGCAGTTCTTTTATTTAGACAACGATTACGATTACGATTCGATGACCGCGGTATCTTAGTGGGAGAGTCTGGAATTCGAGACTTAATTCCATCGAATATTTTCCATGTATGTGTACCTGATGCTTTTTAAATTTGTCGTCGGGGGTCAAAAGCCCCCACGTTTGTGTGGGGTGGAATTTCGGACAGCCGTGTACCAGCTCAAGTGCCATCGTTGTCATTTTACCATTATTGAAAAGAAAGAGGTTTGTATTAAAATAGCCTTCTTGCTAATGCAACTTAACTAAGTTAAACTTTTGTTTCATTCGATGTACAGATTATATTTTGTATCGAGTATATTAGAAAGAGAATGAACTTGCCACAAGATTTTAAAAATATTAAAAGAAATCGTCAATTAAATTAATTATAAATAAAAACAGAATTTGTTATGAAATTTGAAAGAGAGAAACATAAATTGGAAGAAAAAAACATGTGATATTCATTTGCTCCTCAATGAATTGCGTACCAAAATAGCTCTCATGTAGCTTAGAAACTGGGAGTTTAATAATGAAAATGCATTCGATGAGTTCTATTGAAAAAAAGTATTTAATAATAATAATAACGCTAATTCGAATTTAGGAAATTCGGAGTTGCGGCTCATTTGGATTCAAATGGGCGCTTTATAAAGCACAATTTCAACGACAAACGTTTCGCGTAGTAAGCAACTTGTGACACTCGACTGCACAATCTGGGAGACCCGGAAGTTGCAGGAATTTGCTCATTCTTTTTAATATTCAATTTTTTAGTTTCTTGTATGAAATTGAAAATAATCTAACTTCGATTTTATATTCTCATCCATATATAAAATAAAATCACATCATTTCAAATATGATTATAGATAGTTTGCATTCTTTTAGAAAACATAACAGTTATTTTCTAGAATTCAGTAAAACGTTATTTCTGATGGCTGATTTCTAATTTGAGTCGGGAGGAACTGCGATTGCAGAACTGGTCACGTTTTTCCTTTAGAATCCTATTTTTCACAACTCTTTCATTGACGCTCACACTCCTACTGATTTATCGTGCTGACATATTTCGATGGAAAGTAAGGTGCTTGAATTGTGTTCTTCTATGCATTTGATGCGTAAAGAAATGTTTTATTTCGTGAGTTCAAAGTTCAGAACTGTTCACTCGATTGATTTATTCTCGCTCTACTTTAAGGAAATGGAAAGCTGCTGGTATTCGTGTATCCCTGCTTTTTTCTTCAGACGCTTTGAGATTAAATAAATACGAATTACTATGACAAGATCAAGAAAATTTTGAAAGCTCATTTCAGTTAAATGAGCTGTAATGAATAACTCATTGAATAATAAAAGCATTCATATATTGTGCTAAAAAAGTTTTTATAGTTCAGTTTAAGTTTGTCTCTTGGAATATTTTTAAAAATTAGTATTAGATTTTGACAGTTTAATTCATTGTAAATATGAGCGTATGAAAATAGCATTTTTTTCCTTTTAACTTTCTTGTATATGAAGTACAAGAAAAGAAAGTTTTGGAATCATCAATATATTCGATTTCGAGATTTTTCTAAATCTCCACGCTTTAGACCTCTCTGAGCCTGGAAACATTTTTTGGAATTACTTCTGTCTGTAGATCCATTTTTTCTATCTGTAAATACAATAATATAAAAATGGTTTCAACAAAGGAAATTTGATGTGCTCTATATGTACCAAAATTGTGGATTTATATAAAATTTTGGAAGAAATCTGTCAAAGGTATATCCGACTGTCTGTCCGTCTGTCCTTTCATGGCATGCGATCATGATAATTGGGAAACTCAAAGAGTTAGAGGGAAGAAATTTAACAAATGGTTTACAACCAAAATTGTATATCCATCAAATTTTAGATAAAATCTGTTAACTGGGTAATTGTTTTTCAGTCTGCCTATTTGCGTGTATGTGTACGAGATAACACATACACCGAACAAGCAATATACATGAAATTTGCTTCCAGATTTCATATACGTGGTCTTGACAACAAAACTGTGCAGTTGATTCAATCAGTCAACGAGAAGAGGTCCAAAATGTATACTCGATTCGCTCACTATACGACGAAGCTAAACACAAGACACGCTCTATGGTGGTAATATATGAGAAGGTTGACTGAAGAACACTCTTGTCGGCTTCTGTTTTAAGTATCATTTTTTGGCAAATGCACATAACAGTTAAAAGGAGCAAACATGATTAAAAGTTTGCCAAGATCAAAATGTCTAAAGTTAACTACAAGTATGACAAAAGAAATAATCAAATGATGCTGGTTAGAGTATTTGGTGTATGGAGCATGAATAGACAGACGATAGTCAACCCTTCGACGGATTTGGTTCAAACTTTGATACTCATCTTCAGTTCTGTCGAAGAAACATTTAAAGAATTTTATGTGCCCAGCTTGTTCTGCTTTTGTTACTGCGTTCACATGTGCACGGACTGACAGATAGACAGAGTACTCTTTAATGAATTTGGTCCGAAACTTGATACAAATCTACAATTTTCCCTTTAATGGACTTTGGGCAAAATTTCATAGAGATCTACAATTTTGCTGTAAAGACCACATACAAATTTCATTCATCTAGCTCGTTCAGTTTTGGAGTCATAGTGTTCACAAATAAGAAGATCGATAGATAGACCAACAGTCAGACATAATTCCATAAATGCTTTTTCTGGCTAAAAAGGACTTTACTTTACACTACGACGCACCCCTGACTCCAGAGATAAGAATCTCCGGTTTGCAGTTTGGATGAGTGTGCTTAGAAACTTTATTGAACAAAAAAAAAGGTTACATACAGTGTTTTAACATTGACGAAAAATATGTGAAAATTATAAAAATAATCAAAAATGTGTGTTTATATATGAAAAGAAAGACTCGCGAAGCAAAAACCATTTTAAGACAGGTCCCAAAAGTTCGCTGCATCTATATACGTGTAGGAGGACTGATTAGGATTCTAGGTATTGAACCTCTACAGGGTCTTAGTCCATAAGTCTGAGGTCTTGGTGAAGGAGAGAAATCTGGGTCGGAGTCGGATGAACTGGTTGCGTCCGGTAGCTGTTTTATGAGGTTCTCATTTTCAGTGAGGAAAGATATGAGTTTAGATATTTTTATTCTTGATAGTTTATTTGAAAGTACGCTTTTCCACCAAAATTGAGTGTTTTCTGCACTTGGTTTTGTAAAATGATAAGATAATGTCATGTGACAAGAAGTTGCGTAATGGAGAGGGTCTCCCTTTTCCCCGCATGTACAGATATCTGAATGATGAAGCCGGAATCTATAGAGATAGCTGGGAAAAGGACCGTGGCCTGTAGCGAAGAGGATGGATTCTTTTGACCATGAAGTTGGGGTTAGAGTCACTTTAGGGAGTATATTAAAAATTGCTTTCCCAGTGTCGCCTGAATCCCAGTCTTGTTGCCATTTATTGAGAGAGAGGTTCATAAGCATTTTCTTTAGATGACATTTCGGGACCTGAAGATGGAGGTGAGTCCCTTCTTTAGTAACTTGTTTGACTAGGTTGCCTGCTGCCTCGTTATCGAGAAAACCAACATGTGCCTTAATCCAGTTAAGTTGCATTGATGGGTTCTGAAGGAGGGCTTGTTGTGTTTCTTGAATTAGTGGGTTAGAACTTTTGAAGGAAGAAATTGCTTTGAGTGCAGATTCGCTATCACTCCAGATTGATGTTGATATTCCCTTAGAATTAGCCCAATTTATAGCCTCTTTTATTGCTAAGGTTTCAGCTTGAAATACGGTATTATGTGGTCTTAGTTTTGCCGTCCACTGATGAATTTGGATGTTGTTTTGAATAACACAGAAAGCGCAACCTGTTTCACCTTCTAGATGTGAACCATCTGTGTAAATAGCCTGAGCTGGGGCATGCGGGTCAGAAACTATTGAGACCCTATCTTCTAAATCAAAATTAGCTGGATGAATGATAATAGGAGGATTTGGTTGTTGAAAATCCTGATATAAAATGCTTGAGCCTTCCCAATTGCAATCCCTGCGAAGGCGACCTACTCTAACGAGAATACGCTCCAGTGATGTTGAGAAGGAATTTTCTCTGTATAGAATTGAGAAGCCTTTGGTGCCTTGAGGTGATATTATTTGCCCATGCCGGTGCTCCATAAAGTAAAATTATTTCTACAACTGTAAAGTATATTTTCCTTCTGGTATTTTTATTCAGACCGCAGTTTGACGCGGCGATACTTTTTATTTTTTGATAACGGATTAGCGTTTTACTTTTTAACTCAGACAGATGTGTTGCGAAGTTTAGTTTATCTGCAATAAAGACCCCTAGATATTTGATGCTTGATTTCCTTTTGAGAAGATTACCCTCCCATCTTATGCCTGCTGACCAGCGAGGACCGTTTCTATTTTTGTTGAAATGCATGTAGTTTGATTTATCTGCTGAAATTTCCAGATTATGTTTTGCAGTCCAGGATTTAAATTGATTTAGGGCTTCATTTGCAAGGGATTTGACTTTAGCCTTTGTTGGTGCTTTTATAAGAAAGATGAAGTCATTTGCTAAGGCTTGCAGATGAACTCCTTCTGGCCAGGATTGATTTATTACTGCGTTCGCCACAACATTCCAAAATGCCGGACCAGTGCACGAGCCCTGTGGGCAGCTCCGATGTTGTGGGAGTGTAGCTGGTCTTCGAGGGGTGTTTAAAGCTACTTGCCTGCCCGAAAGTAGATCAATTAAGGTTTATTTTGTATTTGAGTGGAAATTAATATTATTTAGACTGTTTTTGATTGAATTATATTCCAAGTGGTCAAAAGCACCTTTTATGTCCAGTGAGATCACCAATGCATGTTGTTTTGTTGGTCTTGCCATTTCTATTTCATCTATCAAGTCAACTATTGCTTTTTCGGATGATTTATTTACCGTGAAGCCATATTGGTTAGCCGCTTGCAGGTTATTCATCCTAAGATGAAAATTAAGACGTTCTAGCAATAATTTCTCTAATATTTTACCCAACGTTGGTAAAAGTGACACAGGGCGGTATGTTCTGACTTTAGTTTCCCTTTTTGTGGAATAGGACAATTATACCGACTTTCAATGGCGTCAGGAAACATTGAAGTTTGAGACATTTATTATAAAAGGGAAGGAGCAGTTTTGGAAAATGTTTAAATATAGATTTAAGAATAACAAAATCAATGGCATCATAACCTGGAGCCTTTTTTTGTTGGGACCCTTTGTAATATCCTTTTCAATTCATTTTGAGTGCAAGGTTTTTCTATATGATGATGAAATGTAGGTTGGTGTGGGAAGGGAAAGAGCTCCTGTGGGTGCAATTCTTTTAGAATATTAAGCGCCATTTCTTTATGGTCGTCCTCTTCTGGTTGGCCAAGAATTTTAAATAATTCCTTGGGGTGTATATTGTCTTTGATGAAAGACTTATACGGGGTACCATAGGGATCTGTTGTCTTGGTGCAAAAGTCCCTAAATGCTGTTCTTTTAGCTCTTAAAGATAACTTTTTTAAAACAGGCCTTTTTATTTGGAATTTCTGTTGATAATTCAGTTGCTCACTTCCCGATGTTTTAGATGCTCTTCTCTGGAGAGCTGTAAGCTCTTTCTTCTTAATGTCAAAGTCACTAGGTCCACCAATTGATGTTAAAATTATTTTTTACTTTTTTTGTCTTATAAGAACGTTTACAAGCCTGGAAGATTGACATTTGCAAGTTCGATTTCACCTTGCCAAGATCTTCTTTTGAGTTAAAGAAGCTAATTTCTTGTTGGATGGAGTTAACTTTGGGTTTAAAGTTTTAAATGAATTTATTGTGACGCCCATAGGCCGTTTTGAACCTAGTTTATGAATGAAATTGCATTTTAATATTAAGTTGAATTTTGATAAAATTATGGTCACTGAAGCTAACATCTTCAAGAACTTCCCAGGATGTTGTATTAGAAAGATGTTGGCCAATTGAAAGCGTGAGGTCAGGCCAGCCTTTAGCGTTGCGTTGTTGAAAGATTGAGCCTGCATCTTTAACAATAAGGAGGTGAAGATTGGTGCTGGATATGAAGTCCTACATAGCATTGCTCGAGGGCTGTCATTTGGATAACCCCAAAGGGTGCTGTGAGCATTCATATCGGCTCCAATGAGCACTGATTCTTGAGTAAATGAAGTGATAAATTGCGAGATATCTTGAATTGTGTCATGTATATCAGAGTAGGGAGAAGAATACCCTAAGATGATCGAAAGTGGGTATTTTCTGTATCCACTGTATTTTCTTTGTACCTAGGAAAATTGGAGTATTGGCTGAGGGCAAGGAGATTATGCCTGCCTTGCCGTTTTCTGAAAGCCATTGATTCCAGGACTTCGGAATACCTAGAATTTTACCACCTTTCGAATAAGGCTCTTGTACTAGGATAAGATCTATTTTATGAGTCTTGGCTTCTTTCGGGAGATTTGCAGTAGCAACCTTGCCCTTGCCAAGGCTTATTTGAAGGATTCTTAATGGGTCAGGAGAAGAAGGGGAGCAGGACCATGGAGAATTGGTGCTGTTGAGCAATGAGAGTTGGGAGGTATTTAAATTTTGATTTTGGCTATAGGAAATAATATGGCTTGGAGGAAGGGACCAAGATTGATGTTGGTATTGGAATAGAAAATCTGTGGTATCCATTTATCTGTGCCTGTTAATATATCGTATTCTTGGTTATGGACTTTATTTTGGCTGCGTAGATTGGGCAAGTGTGGTCTATAGACGCGTGGTCCGTTCTGTAATTTGTTTTGTATTTATAATTATGTTTTCTGCAGTTGATGCAACTTCGACGCCTGCTGATGCAGTCTGTAATTCTGTGATTTTCTGTGCAGAAGCCACAAAATGTCCTTTCTGCGGTGCAATGGGAGGCTGTGTGTTCTAGAGATTGGCACGTGAAACATTTTCTGGCACTCAAGAATTCTTTTACTTTATGGGTTTCCCAGTTGATGGTAAGCTTCTGTCTTCTTCTGAGCTGCCTGTAAATGGTCACTGGTGGTTTGAAAACCCAGTGCATTTTTCCGGTGCGCCCTTTGATGGGGAACAGGACCTTCAGGTCTTTGTGATCTTCTCCGAAGGATTGTGAAAGAGCTTCTCCCATTTGTTCCTTCGTGAATTCTGGTTCGAGACCATAAACTATGCATTTCGGAAAGTTTTGCCTGACGTGAATAGCCTTTATCTTCTCTTGAAGGGATGGATTATTGCTGATTCGTTCCAGTATTTTGTCGATATCTTGTTGGCCTGGGCAGTCGACTGCTATTCCATCGTTTTGCAACTTTCGTACGTCTTTTATCTGAAAGTCCCTGCCGGTTATTAATTTCGTCTTGAGTAATTTGACCAGATTCTTTTCCTCTGAGTCCTTGTTTGAGTAGAGGAGCAAGGTTTTTGGATTGGATGTGTTTGGTTTTATTGTTGCTTCAGCATATGTAAGATTAATTTCTTTTGTGTAAATTTTCGTATGAACCCCAATGTCTGCTGTGTCTTTAGGCGCAGGTGGGAGAATGATAGGTTGGCTATCCTGTTACGTCTGGAATCTTCTCTCGAGAGTTTCCATCAATTTGGTTAATTCAGCGGCTATTTCTATGGGCATGTGTGCCTTGTATTTTGAATTGCCCCCTCTGGTAGTTGTTATGGTGCCTCCGTTTATAATGTTTCGGAGATTCTGAAAAAGGTCTTGAATTGGAGCATCTTTGACAGTGAGAGGGCAACTGTAAATTGCCGATACTATGGATGTGGAGCTTGGTTGAACCTTAGAAGTTGACGAACTCCTCTGTCTTCCGGACGAGAGAGTGCTGGTCAGATTTGCTAGTTGGAATTACTCCTGGTTCACTACGGATTTTGAAAATTTAGATGCGAGAGGAAGTGACATCTCTATTCTCTGGGAAAAGAGCACAACGTAGAAGTTTCTGTTACTACAAGGGGTGAATTGAGTTGAAGAAAAATACGAAAAGGTGGTTGGGGCAGTTATCGCCCGGCCACCTGACCAAACGCGCCGAGTGCCGCGCGAGCTAGAGGAAAAACGGCAAAAGGGAAAAAATGGGAAAAAAGAGGGAAAATAAGCAAGAAAGTTAATACATCTTTTTTTTAAAAAAAATCTCATTATTAAACTTAGGGTGTAAAGAATGCACTTCAGAAGCTATAGAGAAGTATTTGCTTCAAAAGACCAGTTGAGTTCGAACAACTTTGAGGAGTTAACCTCAGCTTTGAATAGATAACCTATGTTTTGTAAGTATAAAAAAAACTGCAAAATCTAGTTCGAATACGTTTTAAATGTCGTTGTGATAGTGAGTAGGGCTCTTGAGAAAACGGAACAAAATTATGACAAAAAAAGAATAATAAAAACTCTATTGATCTAAAAATGCTAAAAGTAAAGAATATTGTAATTAAAATGAGTAAGATGATATGTCTATTGAACATCCATAGAAAAAAAGATGAAAAAGTGTTTACGGGTAAGAAGGACTAAAACATGGGGACTCATCAAAATCTCGAGTTTGAATTTTTTTTTTCACAATAACAGTACTTCTCTTTGAATACTCCGTATACTAGAAATTAAAATTCTGCTGTTCCTTTTCAGTTACTTTTTACGTTACGATGATATGTTACTATGGGATATTACAACTAATTGTATTAAATGGGTACTGCCACCTGCCAAGTGCCATACCTGAATAAGTGCTTTCACACAGCAAACTAAGCAAATATATGGTCCCTGGAACGGCATTGACGAAAACTGTCAAACCTAATTAAATGTTGAAAATCAAAATCTTGAACAGGGTCTATTAAGGATATATTATTATGCATTAGATTTTGTTTTTGAAGCCAAATTTCACCTTCAGCCTATTTTGTTTACATAATGCGAAAATCGACTTATATTTCCTTTTTTGTATCTAAATTTCCCTTCAGTAGTGCACGAAGATACTACATTACTCGTGCTCAACTACTAATCTTCGAATAAAATCTGCTTTCACATATCCATTTGGGCTCATTAGACAAAGGAGAAGATCCCTATTAGTGTTCATTAGAATCGTCTAACCCGAGGCCTTCCGTGTTCAGAGAAATCATTAGGCTTCGGGGCATTTACTGAGTTTCATGCCTAATTCCAAATCATATTTATCACCGAATCGAATTTTCACGCTTATGAAATCTCTCCAGGCCATAAATGAAACCTTTAGTTCATCAAGAACTCAAGAAAAGAAAACTCTGTAATCTATTTTTCTCCTAGATATTTTCCAGTAGAGCTCTGACCTTTAATGTCATTGAGTTTTAGTAGAGAAAACAAGCAGCAAGGAAAAAGGGAACTAAAGTGTTCAATCAATCCTTATCGGATGCTGCTGTCAGAAGTTCCGACCCCGGTCAAGGTGGGACGACCTGCTTCCTTGGACTACCGGCTTAATATCTAATTACTTCATATCGCATTAGTAAGGGCCGTGGAAAAGTAGATAATTCTGTTTCATTACTCAACAAGAGATGTAGAAAATTGCATGGGGCCTGAAAGGGTTTTTTTCAAATCCTGTATGTCTATTGTAAGTCGGCTTTCTATCTGGTAACTTAATAGGTTCTGATTAACAATAGCTCGAAGGTATCAAAGGGCGAGGAAGTTATTAAGAAAAATATTTCTTGCTCTAGACGAAGGCGTGGTACGGTCAACATTAGTTTCATATCAAGAGGGTGCGTTGATTGCAATCGGAAGAAAATTAGACAAAAAGTAACAAAATCTGTATTTTGTTTTAATGAGAAAGTGTAGCACATTCGTGTAGTAGTAATTTGTATTTAGTTTCTACAAAGTTACAGGAGGAGTTAGAATTGGTATATTTGCGTCCCATTTTAAAGCTACAAGAAAGCTATTTGGGGACTGACCTCGTGATAATGAACCATGGTCAACTGATCAGGTTGATGCCTGAGCGGGTACTCCACTCGTTCAAATTTCCGTGCCACACCAATGTGAGAAATTTTGAGGCATATGTAACGTACAATAGGCCCACATATACGAAGGATCTTTGGTGGAATCAGGTCTCGTATTTATGAACCACCGATCCTGAAGCATAGACTCTACTACCTGGCCACCATGGCCAGAAAATGACAGCAGAAAATTAAAATAATTGTGTGCTCGAACTATGCTTTTCTTATTCAATACATAATGTTATAACAATGAAGGCAATCTATATATTTCAAAGGACATATGAATAGATATAACTTCTATTTCCTCGCAGACTAACCATTGTTCATTCATAACCCGAAGCAGAAACTGAGCCATTGGACTCTTGTCACTTTTTGGCCTCCATGGCCATAACATGACAGAAGGAAATAAAAATAGCTATGTGTATGGAATGTGCCTTTCTAATTCATAATGCTTTAATGGAAAAAATCTATATACAATAAACTCTCGACTATCCGGTCTAGCAAAAAAGTAATTCTCCGTAATAAAACGAGGAATAATTCACTGCACAAAGGCGCTGTACTTTTTCCAAAACTAAAAACTGTAAGTTTCAACTACTTCATCTTAGGCCTACCTTTTCACATTAGTACAATCATTTATCAAGAACAGTAAAATAAGTTTCAACATTTTTTGAAAGAATTCAGCCAGTATTTTACATTAAAGTTTTGTTTATTTTAAAAGTGTACGTATTCATGCTGAATAGTGTACACGATTTTATGTTTTATGCAATTAGGTTAGATATAAAATTTATATTAAAATGTATATTTTTATTTCTTTATTTTTGGACTTCCTTTTTCTGTATTAAATTTTTAAAACGCACTGTAAAGTTTATAAAGTACTGACCAGTATTAAATGATTAGAAAATATGAATAAAAGGGAGAATAAAGAATAAAGCTTTATTATAAAAAGGGTTTAATGGTATAGGGGGAGAAAGCATATTTAAACTCCGACCTATCCAGCTTTTTTAAATACTGCCTGGCCTTCCGCCACTTTAGCCCGGATAGCTGGAATCAACTGTATTTAAAAGAACACCAAAAAATACAACTTCTATTTCCTCGCAGGCTAGACATTGTTCATTTGTCACCGCAAGCAAAGACTCTACCCAGTGCACATTGATAAAAAGGTTATAGGAATAAGTAAAAATAGCTGTGTGTATGAAATATGCTTTTCTTCTTCAATACACAATGGTTCACTGTAGAAAACAATCCGTATATTTAAAAAAACACGTAGAAATAGGATTTCTGTTTTTTCGTATATTAACCATTGTTCCTTCATAACCGAAAAATATAAGTAGTATATACGTTGATATACGAAAAAGGTTTCATCTAACTTTTGCCTTTTAACGGTTTTTTGTCTTTACTTATGTTTGAAGTCATATGTTCGAATATAAATTTCATTACTCTTTGCCAGGAATTAAATTCTTTGAATAAAATTCATCAAATAATCCATTTTGAATACCTCTTGGATGCTTGCGTTACTAAAACAACCGATGATAATATTTTTTCCTAACAAATCGTCAAATTCTGAATTCTTTCTTTGTGCATTCATGTTCAGTTGCCAACATTTTTTACGACTATTTTAGTCAGGTTTTTTAGAATTTATGTGTTTTTTATAGAGAGATTTTTATTAGAAACTGAATAGCTATTGAGAAGCCATATTATTTGTCTCATGGTTTACTGTAAATATTGAAAGTAGTTTTTTGCCATATCGTCTTTTCAAATGTTACGGAGTTTCAAAATTCATTTTCTATATGTAAGCTATGCTGTATAAATTGATTACATTTCTCATAACAATTTGCAATTCTTTTGTTAACGAAAAAGGCGAGGTTTTCGGTCGGCGAGTCCAGGATTTCTTTCCTCTTCATTGTAGTCAAGTGCTGAATACCACACTAACTCTATAAGATATTCAAAAAACCTTGGGGGCCACACAGAAAAATCTGAATAACCTGCTGCTATTCATTTTGGGCCATTTGTAAAATAGGCCTCATATTAAGGGTGGCGGTTTGTCATTAGGAAAAGGATTTTTAGCTGTCTCCAGCCTCAATATGCCTCCTGGAACCATTTATTAACACTTTAAAAGCTGTTTGCCGGCAAGAGTTTCCGTGTCTTTCAAAAAATGTACATCCATTTAAAAGATTCAAAATGTAAGAAAAGATGATTTATGACAAAGTAAAAAGGGGGAAATTTAAATTTTAAATAGAAAACAACAAATTTGGGTAAAATATAGCATTCGAAGATATCTTCAAACATATTTTTAAGGATATCCTGTTTTAAATAGTGCATCCTTCCTTTTATATGTGCTTTGGAATCTTTTGCCGATGCATAGGCCTCTTTTTCCTGATTTCATATAAAACAAAGACTTAAGTTCGTTACACTTGATATTGTTCCTGTGAGAATCCTCCTTTACTTGCATAGATGAAAATTACTCGAGTAAACTTAAAGATCTCAGGTAACATTACTTTCTCACTGCTTAAGTCGGGAACTTTGGATTTCCTTTTTCAGAATATTAATCTGCAAGCTTATTCTTCACATCCATTAGTTTCCTCAAAATTGTGGTATTGTGTTTACACTTCCTACCTTCGGTTATTAATTACCCTAGAAACTATATGTATTCCTCGTTTACAGAAACGCTGATTTCTTTAAAGTTGAAAAAAAGTTGCCCTAATTAAAGGCGGAGTTTATCGTTATTTTTATAAGCAGGCTTTCAGCGATTATACAGCGAAATCTTTACGCTTTTGTAATGATTATTTCTTTAAAATTTTCTTATTTTTTTGATAATTTAGTTTAGAAGCATTTCACACAGTTCAAAAAGATTAAATTATTTTTTCTTTTAATAATTTTACCCCTTCTTCCTTTCTTTTAAAATACATGATTGAAAAAAACTTTCGTAACAACCTTATTATATTTAGATTAACTAAAATACTCCTTGTTATATAGACTAAATTAAAATACATGATGTCCACTTCCTTCTGATTTCAATAGGATAAAATAAATTCTGTATTATGTGAGCATAATAATATATTTGAATCATATAATTTCTAAATTAGGTATATAAAATAAATTAAATAACATTGATACTTACAGAGCCATTTAGGATTCTATGTCAGTTCACAGAGATTTCGTATGCAGAATTTGGTGGATCTTATTTGCCAACTCTCTATGTGTACGTAGTTATAAACAACATTATCTTTATATAACAGAAATTTAAATTTATATGACAATTTAATATCAGTATCTGGTCAAAATGCTAAACCAAGGCAACAAATGATACGTTATAAAATAATTTAACCAAGGCTTCCTGTTAGCGACGCAATGCTTCTTCAAATTAAACTTCAGAAATGTAGTAAGAGAATTAAAAATTTAATATGTCAAGTAGCATAAAAATGAATTATAATATGAGTTATTTCTTTAGAGAATCTGAATGGGAGCTCTCTACAAAAGAATTTTTAAAATATAAATTAACTTCTAAATGATGGAGCAAGAAAAGATAATATTAGTAAGAAATTACTGTGATTTGCAAAAGAATGTCCTTGGTGAAAATCCGAGAATGTACAATCAGTTTAACATAAATAAGCATCTTGCGAAACATACTGTCATCTTTTCTACGAACTCCACGATGCTGTGGTACCGATGTTGTTAAATTCGAGGGACCTGAAGACAAAACAATCAACTTGAAATAATCAGCTTTGAAACCGAGTGTTGATTTTCCTAAAGAAACTCATGATTGGACGTAATTTTAAGATCCATCAATTTTCCTTTAACCAGGCTAAATATATTTCTAAATTTGATTCAGGTTGATGTAGCGTAAACAAGTTTTTGTATACCATCTCGCTTTTTAAACAAAAATTTAAGTATCGATGTAAAATAGCCCGATATGGATTTTCCCGCTTCAATAAGAGAAATCTTCTCTGCAATCTTCTTCTCTTTATTGGTCTATTTCTTGGAACTGAAGAGAAATGGGGATTTAGAAAAGGGCGCTTATCTCGGAAAATTATTTGGACGGGAAGAGGATTCAAGGGAGGGCTAGTTTCAACAAAATGTAGATTTTCAAACCAAAATTCGGAAAGATACAGGTGGTTTAAGGGTTACGAAACTTTTTTTATTTAAAACAAACACAAATAAACTTTCTACAAGTTTTAGTTCGGTAACAAAGTGAAGATGACAAGGAGGGCCATTTTTAGGTTTAATTGAATAAAAAAATTAACAATATTCCATATTATTCATCGTTGATTGATCTTGTATCCATTCATTAAATCATTTTAAAATAAAAATGGAGTTATATTTTCTGTTAATTCTTAATTGATTCATAGTTAAATTAGCGTCCTATTAACCACTTAATCGTCGTACGTGCATCGAATTATCGCATTTTTAAGCTTATAAACTAAAATTTAATCATTACTTTGCTTTTTAATTTGACACAAAAATTACGTGGAACCCATAAGCATCTCAAGTATTCCGTGCCTTCTTAGATGAATGAAAACGACAGCCCCTTTCCAAAACAGGAGGGGTCATCTTATTAGATAGCAAAGAAAATAAAACTGTTAAGGGGTTATGATGACAAACAGAGTCGTTCTCAGGTTGTTGGCCTATTTAAAATGGACCCCAAAGTCTTCAAATCTGTCCACGTAAAGACAAGGACACTTTGATTAACATCTCACTCTTCAGATTTTACAGCATTTCAACATGGGGACGTCTCACGCACGATTCGCTAGACCTACGTACACGATATATTTGAGGTAGAACCAGGCCTTTAATTCGCTATCCTCTAATGCCAGAACCGAAACTGTGCTACCAAGCCATCGTGACTCGACATCTTTATGGAATCGATTCTTGTGACAGCACAGTCACATGATAAATGTAAATGCGCATTCCATCTAACTGCACGTTGTTTTATGCTTTGTAATAGTAACAGCATAGACGTTTTTCCTCCTGCGAGATACATAGCAGATTTCAGAAGGAAACGGACACTGCGCATTTGATTTATGACATGAGCGCGAGCTCGAAAATTGACATTTTCATCCGTCTCGTTGATTACCCAGTTCAGAAAGCTAATCTGAAATCTATTTTTTCACAGGTTGAAAAAGTTGGATTATATTTCAACGTTTTTCTTTCTTAAAGGAAAAAAAAGTTTGTTTTTCTTTTCCCTGGGGAAATCGCAAGAATATCTCCTTTTCCTTTGTCTATCCCAACCCTATCCATCGTGCTTCCTTGACCTGTTTTCTTTTAATATTTTAACTTCTAAGGCTTTTTCATTTTCAGAAAAACGACATACGCTTTGAAAGATTTCTCAGTAACAGACAAATTTTTCAACTCAAAACTGCTTCTCCGAAAGTTAACCAGTTAAAAAGTTTATTTTATATTTCTCATTATACAAAATCTTTCCGTTACTAAACGGTATACAGCCACCCCTAAGTTTACTGGCCGTAGCGCGTGTGTACACTTTGCACCCATATGAGGAGTGGTTCTAATTCTCCAAAACTATAGAAGGATTTTGAAAATTTATTCAAGTTAGTGTTTATATTTTGCTTTGCTTGATGATGCCATGCTGATGTCCTAGGTAAGGGTTCTTCAAAACATTATTTTTCTCTCGCGACCCCTTTTTGGGGGTCGCTGTACCATTTCATTCGAAAACGTTTGTCGCGACCCCAAAATCAGAAAATAAATAAGAAAATGAAGCAATAATTAATGATAAATTGAAAGAAATTAAGTTTCAAATAGTTGTTCAGCAAATTTCAATGGAAGGGTTTAATTCCAGACAATTTCCTTCGCAACTGTTGCTTACAGATATTAAAAAATCAAGCAGAAGAAGGCAGCGTGAAAAATTTCAACACTATCAATGTTATACACAACCGCACGTAGATTCATTACTCAAAGTTTAATAAGCTCAAGTTTCATTGGAAAAGAATTTATGCTATATTAGAGAGATATGTTTCAATTTGTGGTGACTTTCTAAAATATGTAAAATATATTAATATTGAAGATATAATCAAATATACTAATTCCATGTTAATAAATGTATAATTAATAAAATACAGTATAGAAAAAGGTATAAAAGATATACCTTAGATAAATAAATAAAGTATGTAATAGAATAAACTGAGAATAGAAAAATAAAAGTTTTCGCAAACCTATTAATTAGTCTTCTACGCAACCGCGCTGCGACCCATAGTTTAGTAAGCTCTAGTCTTATTTTATGCTATAATAGAGAGGCATATTTCAAATTATGACGACTTCATCAAATATTTCTCTTCAACATTTAAAAAAAAATCCGCAGAAATGCGTAAACTAAACTTTTCGGAGCCGTAGCTTATAGTTTAAGAAATTTAGATCCGAAGAAGTACGGCGATCGATTTGTTTATAATATGGTAAAAGAAATTTTACGACAAGCGAAAACTGCGCGTTTGACAGTCTGAATGATCGTTAAGTAGCTTCTTACTAGCTGCTATTCGTGTCAAATGATTTTGCCTAGCATCCTTGTCTTTTCCCCCGTATGCGGGGTGGTAAATTGTTTATTTTCTGTACTTCTATCAGTGCAAGGGTTCTTACCTCTACCCCTACTTTTTGCTCAGGGTTCCCCGGAGAAAAAGAGTATCTATTCGTGACTCCCTTTTTTTCTGAAAAAAACTTTTCGCGACTCCAATTTCAACAGAAGATTTCGTCGAGATCATCAAATTTTTAGATGTTTTCAAAAGATGAAACACTAATCAATAATAGGCAAAACCTAATCAATATAAAAAAAAGAGTCAACAATTTTCTTGAAACCTTTTAAATCGAACTGATTATATGGATCATTTTTGCTCACTCATGATCCATAACTATTATAACTTTTTGTGCTAAAAAAATGTTCGCGACCCCAATTTTGTTAAAAGAATTTGCCGTGACTCCCAAATTAAAAAAAAAAAAAAACACTAGTTTATGATCAGCTAAACTCAATCAATATAGAAAAAAAGGACATCAATTTTCTTAAAACTCTTTAAATCGTAATGATTATCTAAGTCAGTTTTACTTAGTAACATTGAAGAACCTGAGAGAAAACGATTAAAAATCCTCGTGGCTACAATATTGCTTTGTAAGACCATATCTGGTGTCGTGATCCCTAATTTAAGAAACTCTATTAACCCATTATTTACCATTGTCCCTTGCTGGTATTTTATTTATTTCAAACTAAGCAGTGGAATTTTTAGCTTTGATTGTTGCTCATAAATGTTGACCTGACTTCTATAAAAGTCACAAACTCAATTAAAATAATTTTTCTAATTAAAAATAAAACTATTTCTAATTTTAAAAAATCGAAACAGTGTTATCTTTTATATTTAATTCGTTTTATCATATTAATGTAATTTTGTTTTTAAAAATGCCGTAATGGAATTTTGGTATTTAAGGGGTAAAAAAAAAAGAAAAGTGTTTTTAGTTATATGTTCACCCAAACTTTCACGCGGGTTCCAGTTCATTTATAAATGAACTGTTTAAGAGATTTTTAAATGCAAAACTAGACTTTATTCACGATCTCATATACAGTTGTGGACCGCAACTCTATTTCCAATCGAGTCAGGTACATTATGACACAAGACTAATTATCCGACTTTGATAAAACTTGCATTGATTGATCAAAGGCCTTTTTGGGAAGTGCTTTGTACTTTATTTTACCTTTTTCATGCCCTTTTTTAACTAATTATTTTCAGTAATTTCAACTTCAAAAATGATTTTTAATGGTGGTGGTGGTAAAGGTACCGTGATTTTACTGAAGTAAGCAAGTTCTCAAAAATGCAAATGTATATAATGATGGGGATTCAAAGATAAAATATCGTATACTTTACAAAAATTGGGTTGATAAAAAGAAAAAAAAGTGCAGGAGATACATAATATTCGCGATTCGAAAAACACGCAAAATTAAATCAGCCACATGCAAAGTCATTAATAAATATAATATTACATCGATATATGTCCATAAATAAAACTTTTTATTAGAATATGATTTCAATGAATCTAGATCTTTCGATCTTGGATTGAAATTTTTTTCCCATTATTATGATTCTAGTTATTGTTGATCATATTTATGTTTTACGAAATGCAGACATAGCTTGATTGCGGGCCTTGTAAAAAATGATGTATGCTTATTAGAAATTTTTTTCAATTATTTTAAAAGTTTTATGAAGTATCCATAGCATTCCATTTAATTACGGAGTTTGCTTCTAATAATTTAATCGTTGATTCACTGAATCCTTCGGCCTAACAAGTGACAGATGAATGTTATATTAATTTCTAGAAGACAAAAATTCATAGATTTTACTGATACACTAGAATTCGGCTAATTCAATTGTTTTTAATGCGAATTCGTTGGTAATTTGAATTTCATGGAATTTCTAATTAACATAGTGCTAAAATAATATCTATAATTCATATTAATCTTAGTTAATTCGAAGTCAAAACTGAAAAATTGTAAGAAATTGTTCTTATTTCTGAATTTTTTTCGTTAGTTGTCGGTGACCTAATAGCAGAGTCTCAAATTTTTGTCCTAAGAAAGTTTTAAAAACTCAGGGTATGCTTACTCAACACAAATTTTACCGAATTATCACGCAACAAGCAACACCATCTATTTAAATTTTCCAAATTTTCTAAAAGGAAGAAAAACTGAATTTTTCTAAACCAATAACATATATTTATGATATTTTTTTTATATCTGGTATGAACATAAGACGGCATGTTCATACCAGACATGAAAAAACAAACAAACCCAGAAATTTGCGTGAAGGTAGCGTTGCTTGTTAAGTGATGAAATATTCATTTTTTTCATTTATTTTGCGAAGGATATGAGTTTGGTTCCCCACAGATGCATCTAAACTTGTTTATCTGCTCCAAGATGATAATAATAATCACAGATTTTTGCTGACTTTTGCTGCTGCATATTTTATGGAAACTAAACACAACTAAAAATTCTTCCGCTCACAATAAATAATAAAAGAAGTACCTTCGACATGCACCTAATGCACCGCAGTGGTCTTGAGCAAAATTATTCAAACAGACACATATACAGATATGGTAATATATCCAGAAAGTTTTAGCATACGAGCGAATATGACAGACTTATGTGTTGGCAACATTTTATTTTCTTTTCCTTTACAACGCATGCATAAAATGCGCATGAGAACGCATAAGGCACTCCCGCGCGAAATTTTTTTTAATGAATGGTCACGGAAGACTACAGATGTAGCATGTTTGACCAAAGGTGATTCGACCTGTTGAGTGGGATTAGCGAGCTTCACGGTAAGCTGTGAATAAACCCTTTAAAATTTTCCTCCGTCCAAAGACTTCAAACCATACCTTGTCAAGTAAGTTACGCAAAAACACCTGTTGATATAACTCATTTTCATTCTATTCTTGAAAGGTTGACGCAACAACAAAAGAAATCACCTAGTATCGACGATGTGATGAACAAAATAGTTCTTACAGTTTAAAAAATCATGCGGTTAATGTAAGCGAATTTCTCAACTCTTGAAAGGTTATCATCGTGTTTGTTTTGTTCTTTTGTTGTAATAATCGCGTATTTAAGAAAGTTAAATTTTTAACAATTTTTTTTCTTTCAATTAGTTAGAGTAGAGCTTATTTAACTTTTTGCATTCGCAACCTCTTTTTTGGTGGAAAACATTTCTCAACCTTATTTTCTGCAGAATAATTTCGGCGCGACAACTAAGTTGGAAAATAAATAAGAAAACGAAACTTTAATTAATGATAACTACAAGAAAAATGCAATAAAACATAACTGTTTATGTGACCAATGTAGTCAAAGTTTTCCTTCCAAGCAAGTCAGGAAAAAAAAGACCCTTTCAGAAATTTCTCAATCCTGATATTCTCTGCGCGATCCCACTAGGGGTCACGAACTTCAGTTTAAGTAATCCTTGTTTAGATTAGCTTTTATTGTTCAATTTAACGTTTTATCTGAGTTGTCTCTTCTTTGTGTTTGCTTGTGAACCCGGTTTACATGCAATGTCTCTCGGATATCACAAACCAGAATTATACATATATCAATTGTATTTAAAAATTATTGTGGTCTCGAATGAATTTTCAGGACAGGCAGCACGTGTTCACATTTTTTACACATTTTTCAAAAAGTTTTTGCTTGTAGTAAGACATAAAGAATAAAACTGCGTAAAATATGATAATAACTACATGCTTCGTTTTGGACGAAAAACGGAACGTTTGAAATTGTGTTGTTAAGAGGCTCTCTCTATATTCTAAAATCGTTTTCGAAAAGTTACTTTAGATGAAAATTTCTAATTCTCATCTTCATTCTTGCCCAAAAAATTTTAAACTTCCTTCCCCTGAAAAACGAACATTCTATTGTAAGGCCCAGATTAGACTTACAAACTTATAATGAAAACTTAATTTGATTTATATCGTATTCGTTTTCATATATTAGGCTTACAGGTTCAGAACTACTCGGAATGTCGTGATAAATGGAACCAGTAGGTACTCACATGAAAATCTGGAAAGAGCCGCACCAATTTAATTTTAGAGTCCATTACGTAGTTTGCAGGAAGAAAGGACTTGAAGTCGCAACACAGAGTAGGGCAACGTGCAGTTATGTTCATTATGAAACTGAGACGAAACGTGAGCTGATTATATTTGTATCAAACTTCGTCATGCTAATTTAACCAACTCTCAAGTTTCTAAGGTTATTTCGCAGGTGTAGGATTCATTGTGCTTTCTAAATATAGTCTTTGAGTTTTATTTATTTTTTATTTTTAGAAATTTGTGGAAGGGTATTAATTCAATATTTGTAAACGAGTTGCAATTGAAATTACAGTTATACGATAATATAACTGTTTTTAACTAAATAAATATAATAGAAACAGTTTTTAAAACACACTTTTATTAGTGTCTTATAAAGCAGCATTTTATATTTTATTTTTTCATTTTAGTATTTATAATTTATTATATAATTATTGTGGAATCTTGAAATCAATTTTAATGAACTTCTCTACCACCCGAACGAAATCAAGATTTAATTAAATTAATCGATTGACTGATAATTAAGTTCTGAAGATATTAAAACAATGTATTGTCATTGAGAATACACCAGTGGTATAGCTCCAACTTTTGCAGCCCGAAGCGAATTTGCAACATGTCGCCCTTATTTTACAACTTATATGGGGCACATAAATTTCGAAATAAAAATAATAAATTCCGGGCAAAAACATTTTTTAATAAAGCCAATCGTCGTTTGACGCCCTCGATCTCCACAGGTAGGTTGTGAAATCGTCTGTACAAAACCACCAGTCTTTCTTTCCCATATCGGTAATTTACCAACAAAAGACGAGAAATTCGAATTAATTGCCTAAGTACTTTTTATATATATACAATGACAGAGCTAGCATTTTGCAGTCACTTTCGAAGCGCCGGCCTGGGTGGTCCACCCCTTTAGCTACGCAACTGAAATACACAAGTGTACAAACTAGGGGTGGGAAAAACCTACCGTTTTTTTTGTTTCGGTTAACCGTTTTTTTCCGGTTATTTTTTTGTCCCGGTTATAACCGGGCTTTTTTAAAATCCCATAACCGGATCAAAAAAACCGGATCGGAAGATAGGCTAGATTTTAGGTTCGATTAGACTAAACTTTACCAAGTTATGAAGCTTTGAATTTCATTATCTTAGACCAATCAACGACAACCCTTGTCCGAGGAGTCTGTTGGTTGGCAAATTACTGAAAGAGTCTTTATGGAGAGATAAACATTAGCCAGTGGATTTATTTCCTGTAAAAACAATATTAATAAAAAATTTATCGACAGACGGCGTTTGTTTTTTTTATAAAAGAAACCCTAAAACCGGTTATTTCAAAAACCAGTTATTTTGAGCGGTTATAACCGCCAGGTTAAACCGGAGGTGAAAAAAGCCTGAATAACCGAAAACCGGTTATTTTCGCAATAATCGCCATCCTAGTACAAACTTTCAAGACTCTAGCCACGTCAGGAAATAGGTGAAAAATCAATTGAAAATTCCATCTTTACAAAAATGAAACAAGTCGAGTTAAATAAAAGTATTTAAAAATGATTAATAGTGAAGTGTGCAGTACTAAATTACGCCTCACAATTTGCGAAGTTACAATTTGTGAATCACACATAATATATAGCAGATCTTAAGTTCCTGAGTCTTGTGACCCCTTTTTCGACCAAGAAAATACTTCCGTTACAGCAAGTTTACGTATATGAAGGCAAAGCAAACAAGGAAATGAAATAATTATTATTGATAAATAAAAAGAATTTCAATTAAATGCTGGATTTTGGAAATTTTAATTCAACGTTATAATTATCAAAATGGCTTTCTTTATTGCTTTTTATTTGCTAGTATTGAAGAATGTAACAGAAATACGTGCTATCGAAGTTTTTGCGAACCTGAAATTCTTCGAAATGCGGAATACCGACCCAAAGTTTATGAACTCCTGATCTAGAATTCATGTGAAAAAGTTGAGTTGCGTATAAAAAAACATGCTTGACAAAGAAGAAATCGTTTTATTAAAATAAAATATTTTTAAATGACTCAGTTGATAATTAATTTACTCCTGAAAACAGCATGTGCATCACAAACACAGTGCCAATCATTTTAAACAGGGCACCATCCCATATTGGGTTATGTTGAAAACAAATATTTCTTAAGAGTAATGTAAAATATTTTCCCCTGCTGTTAAAGTTTTATATCGTTTTCATTTATACGAAACAACATTTCATTCCATTTCAGTTCATTTCTGTTATCAACTTTCCGTCTTCATTGGAAGAATGGATTAAAATATGTTTAATAGAAAAATCACTTAAACAGTTTCTGCCGTTATTGTATTTCATTAAATGTAAAAAAAAAACTTGTACAATTCATACAAATGACATGTTGCTTTAACATATATTTCCAAGTAATATAAGCAAATAAACATAAGAAACCATTGTACTAACAATTTAAAATTGTTTTAAAACAACAAATAATATATCATGTGCTTCGCAATTTAAAAGTAATTGGAAAGATGTCAAATCAGTTCGGTAACATAATAGGCACGACTGGGAAAATATATTCTCAGATCAACTTCATTAAAAAATTACAAAAAATATTTTAAATCGTCTAAATAAATAAAGAGTGGTAGAAAAGATGAGAATGATTGATCATACGGTAACGTTTCGACTCAAATTTTAATTAACTATTTATTTAATTCTTTCCGGCTCAATTTATTATTTGTGAGTGAAAAAATTAAAAATTGAAAAAACAACAATTTAGATATAGCTACTTCATGCTTAAAATTATTAATTTATTCAAAATTAATTAATTAATTGAATCTGCATTGATTAATTAAAATTATCCATTCGTTATTCTTTTATATACAGATCATGTTGCTACCTAGGACCCATCAAACCCTCTCCAGTCCAAATTAAAAGCAGAAATACATATAAAAGCAGATAAATCTGGTGATGGTTGATGGTCACATATACCCGGAAAGAGTTAAAAGAAAATTCAAAATTTTCTGACTTCTGTATCTCCCAACTGGGAATCACAAATCGTGTACTGCTCAAAAGATGTTTTAGTGGAATTGTACCTTCTGCGATCTATACCTTTCTGAATCGTGAAGGGGCAGCTGTGGCCTAGTGGTAAGGTCTCGGCCTCGGGGCTGAACGGTTCCAGCTTCGAGACCCGTATCCACTGATGATCCGCCGTGTGTGTGGACCTGTTGCACGTTAAATCATACGTAGGGGACCAAACGTCCTCCCTCTGATGTGGTGCCTATAACCCACCCCGGACCAGCCTGCCTAATTGGCTTAAGGCCTCAACCATCTATATTTATTTTTTTTTTTAAATTTAAGTTACATATTGCACCGGTAAACAAAAGTTAGTTACATCGAGATATTCTAATTAATCACAGTGGCTCAACCCTCTCGGGCTAGGAGAATTATTAAAACAGGAGCAAAGTACAATCTCAAAATCCACCCCAAGGGTGCAAAAGCTACATTTGGTCTCATTTTAAAAATGCCAAGAAACACGTAGAATGAAAGAAAATCCACACTCAAACTCACACATACAACAAAAACAACAAAACTAGCACTCAATAATTAAACCCCAGTGTAAAGATCCTAAAACCATAAATATATTAACATCTATTAAAATTACTAAAAATTATTAAAATATTAAAACACTAAGCCCCTTTTTCTTCCCTTTACCAACAAGCAGAAAAGGAACAGTAAAGAGAATTTCTCACGGAAAGCACGGAGGACGGGGGGGATTTTATATAATAAGCCAACACAGAACAGTCCCGATCCATTACCAGACTGTTCTGAACTCCTTGACTAGTTCTTTTTAGAACTGCAAGTTGGAAAAGGATTGTGATCATGAACTTTTTCACACCTTCCGAAAAAACCTTTTTCACGCTTTCCGTGAGATAAAAGTAAAGGCCAAATTAATTCAAGCCATGGCTCAAAGTTTATAAGGAATGGAGGTAGCCAATTGCGGGGGCGGGTACTCCGAAAAACCTTCCATTACAGTCCCGGTCCATTGCCGAACACCACTCAGAGCATGCACAATGCCCGGAAACTCGAAGTCAAAGGACCTTGCGCGGCGCCTCAATGATACTAATTCTGATAAATAAAATTCCAAAATTTTAGCAGACTCAAAACACAGAATAGAGATGATAAAATCTTAATAAAATCATGCATTTAAATTCAATCCACAGCTCAAAATCACAGCGACAACAAATCTAATAAAAATGCATCACTCCAAAATCCAGAATATAAGTTAAAATAAATATTTACAGTTAAAAAGTCCAATGCAATTAAAATAAAATAAACAAGGTCGTCTTCAGGCAACCACAAATTGATTCTCTAATTTTAAAGCAAGAAATTAATCTATTGAGGTTAGAATTACAGGATAATACCTTTCTTAACCAAAGAGGCTTTGCATCATCAGTTGGTCTTCTGAGGTGAAATTAATCAGTCAATGGGCTGGTGTGTTGCAAAAGTTTGGAGAGAAGGGTGCCAACACAGTGTCGTCCTTGTCATCTGGCCGAGGTTCAAAATTACGTCGTGGTCCGTCCCGAAATAGCCTTCGTGTTGCTTCAAAATGAGACATTAATATAACCAAACTAAACTAACTTCTGAATTGTGAATTGAACAATATGATCTTCTCCTGCTTTCATTTGACACAAGACACAATCGAATTAAACACACTTTTTATTCTTAAAAAACACTCTTATTGAATATTATTCCCAAAACAATTCATATTCTATAATCATAAAACATGCGTATCGAATATTGGCTTAATGGTTCCCTAAGAAAGGCAGCTGACCTTACAGATTTTTTTTGAATTTTATTCTACTTATTCAACTGGTTATATGATTTGCCAGATCTGCGTATTGAAACTACGCGTTGTCTGTTAGGAATGGACTACGAAAGCTAGATATGTGATCTGCTGAAAAGACCAATCGTAGAAGCATCATGAACTTCAACTCTTCGCGAGTTAGACCAAAGATGGCATACTTTAAGTGCAACAGGTATTTATAAACAGCGGAGATTCAGTGACGAGACGGCTTGATGAACTCGCATGTCTCCGCATGTTAAGGGGGAGCCTCTGACATGGCCGCGTCCATAGCAATGTTTAGTTGTATTAACGCCCCGTTTTGAAGTGACGCGATGTCTGTATTGGAACGGACCTTGTAATTTTGAACTGCGGTCAGATGACGAGGACATGACGACACCTGAACTGACACCCCCTCTCCAAACTTCCGCACCACACCGTTAGACACACTAGGTATTATTTAACGTGCAACAGGCCCAATACACGGCGGATATTCATTGGAATAGGTTTCGAACAGGAGTGTGGTGGTGCCAGAACGCCGTTTCGGCACTGCTTTTTTTTAAAACGAGAAACAAATAAGATAAAATTGTAAAACATCTCCTTAAAACAGCGCGATCTTTGTCTAAGCCTTGCTCCCAAAAATATGATTGGTATTTAAAATTATTAAAATTATTAGTTATAAGCCACTAGCAAGCGGTGATGGGAAGGAGTTAAAAGCCATAAGGTCGCACACATTTAAATGTGTTATTATGCTTTGATTCTTAAACTCACATTTCCTACATTACTTATCAATGTCATGGTTTTACTTTGACATTACTTAACTTTAGTATAACTTGAAATCAACATAAATTCTTAAAAATTTTTCTTGAACATCTTCATTATATTCATGTTTTGAATTACAGTACGCATAATGTTAATGTTTGATCAAAAATAAAATAGCTAACTATAGAATATGCATTGTTTCAGTGTGGACGTTTTATTATTTCACGATTTCAATTCCTAGATGAAATAATTATCCATTTCAAACGTACAATTTTTTTTATTGTGAAGTGATATAACTCCTACCCCCTTATCACCCTCTCGATTTTGCTTACTCGATTTTCTGCACTTTACTACAAAGTTAAACACAAAACACACCATATTGTGAAAGTATACGAGAAAGTACAGGGAACATTCACCCTGTTTTTATTTTCTTTTTGTTCAATTCTGGCCATTTCGATTCTCTCCATAATTAATTTTTTTTACATACAAGACGAGCTTAATAAATTGCATTTCTGATTTTTTGAAAAGGAGAGCACCGGTTTTTATCAGAGATTTCAATTATTAAATCCAACATTTTTCAAAGATTATACATTTGAGACCGGGGATTTTTTTGTATTTGCAAAAATGACAATTTTTCTCATTAAACGTATAAAAATCCGTATAAAACGTATAAAAAACATGTTCTCTAAGCAAATAAAGAACTTCAAAGACAAGCAAATCGTATTTCAGATACTTGTTTTAACTCTTGAATTAATTCATTACTGAGTTTAATTCGTTACTGAGTTTAATATTTAAAAATCTTGTTTTACGAGCGTGCATAGAAGTGTCAAAGAACCTTGACGTGTTTTCTCTAATACGAACTTAAGAGTCGTTGAAATTTCCACGCTTTTACTATGGGCGTCACTATAATGGTATCATATACAAAACTGAATATAAAAGATTTACCATGTCGAAAAATAACACTTTAGTTCAAAAATCTAATTAAAACAGGTACGTACTATTCACTGAAGCGAAAAGAAGATTCATGGAATAATTATCGGATTTCTTCACCTTGCCAAACAGACCCAAACAAACAAGCGAATTTTCACACAGGAAAGTGTTAAAATAAAATACTTCAGAAATTTGTTTATTGCTTTTACACCGAAAAGCAATTCCATAAGCGAAAACACAAGCTTAATGAAAAGCATAGAATTGAAATTAATAGCGGGTCATGTACTCAACCATCAAAAGTTGCCGATCAATTCTTTCTGGCGTATGTACTTCTTTTTCCTTTTTGGAAATTCATTGTTTAAGTGAAAGAGGTAAACGTTGGATAATTTTTTGTTTCAAAGCCTTTAATGCGTTGAATTCCGCGAAGGTCATGATCGCCAATTGCACAATTTCTGCCCGAATGTCTTGGAAAATTTCGACTCGAATCCCCTGAGCCATTCCAAATCAACAACAAAAAGATTGGGAACCTTAGGTCAATAAAATGTAGCATGAACGGTTCGTGTGTATTTAATGAAAACCCAATGGAAGCTTTCTCCCCTCTACTTTTTAATCTATTTATACAAGAAGGTGGATTGTGTTTAAGTTCTCAGTATATATAGTTAATCTCTTCTTAGCCTTTTGGTTAAGATCAAAGTGTGGTATATATAGTTCAGAGAATCAAGTATGCATTATGGACCTCTTTCTGTAGTCCATTTAAGTCCAAAATTTGATATATATATGTTACTGTGAAAGACCGAAACTGGAGAATGTCGACTTTCACCGGTGAAAGTCGACATTCTCCAAATTTCGGTCTTTCACGGTAACATATATATATATATATATACTGAAGAGCCAAAAAAACTGGTACAGGCATGCATATGAAAATAACGGAGATATACAACCAATCATCGTAACCCCATGCGATCGGCAACGCCTATATAAGACAACAGATGTATCACAAATGTATCAGATCGGTTCCTGCTGCTGCAATGGCGTGTTTTCAAGATTTAAGTGACTTTGAACGTGGCGTTATAGTCGGCGCACGAGAGATGGGACATAGCATCTCCGAAGTAGCGATGAAATTTGAATTTTCGCGTACGACCATTTCACGAGTGTACCGTGAATATCGGGTATCCGGTAAAACATCAAATTTCAGCCATCGGTGCGGCTGGAAAAAGACCTTGAAAAACTGAAACATTGACGTCAGACGCGAATCCTTAAACGAGACAGACGTACAATACTTCCTCAAATTGCCGCGGATTTCAATGATGGGGCATCTACAAGTGACAGCGTGCGAACTGTTCAATGGACTGCCATTAATATGAGCTCTCAGAATCGAAGGCTCACTCGTGTACCGTTGTTGACTGCACTGCACAAAGCTTTACTCCTCTCCTGGGCCCGACAACACTACCATTGGACTCTTGATGACTGGAAACACGTTACCTGGTCTGACGAGTCTCGTTTCCAATTGCATCGGGCGGATGCACGTGTACGAGTATGGAGACAACATCATTAATCCATAGACCCTGTTTGTCAACAGGGGACTATTCAATCTGGTGGAGCCTCTGTGATGGTATGGGACGTGTGCAGTTGACGTGATATGGGACCCCTGATACTTCTAGAGACGACTCTGACAGGTGACAGGTACTTAAGCATCCTGTCCGATCACCTACACTCATTCATGCCCATTATGCATTCCGACGGATTGGAACAATTCCAGCAGGACAATGCTACACCCCACGCGTCGAGAGTTGCTACCAAGTGGCTCCAGAAACACTCTTCAGACTTTCGACACTTCCATTGGCCACCTAAATCTCCAGAAATGAACATTATTGAAGATATCCGGGATGCCTTGCTACATGCTGTTGAGAAGAGATCTCCACCACCTCGCACTCCTATGGATTTGTTGACTGCCCTGCAGGATTCATGGTGTGAATTTCTTCCAGGATACCTTCAGATACCAGTCGAGTCCATGCCACGTCGTTTTGCGTCACTTATGCGTGCTCGTGGGGGCCTGGCACGATATTAAGAAGGTGTACCAGTTTTTTTTTGGCTCCTCAGTGTATATATACACTCTTTCCAAAAGTTTATAGATTCTAGTAAAATATATGTTTTAGCAAAACGGAAAGGTATATAAACACCAGTTACAAATAAGTTTATTCAAACCACATGCGACTTGCATTCAACGAAATATTTAGAAAAAATAACAATTTGTATTTCAATTATATAACAAAATGGAAATATTAGGTGTCCCAACAGTTTATAGAATATATGACTTTTCAACAAAAGGTGCTCAATACAATGTTCTTAATAGTGTAAAGTCTTTCCATTTTTCAGTAAGACATCATATACACGTTTTTCCATCGACATAATTAAGATTTGTAATATCTCTGGTTCCAAGTTTGCCATGCACTTTAAATGGATGTTTTCAAGGCATTCACTGAATAAAATTGCACTCCATTCTCATATACCTTCCGAGACATAATGCCCCACACATTCTCGATTGGGTTTTGATCAGGGCTCATCGGTGGCCACTCAAGAACAGTCACATTTTTCGAGTTTAAATAATTTCACTGGAGGTATGGGTGGGAGCATTATCATGCTGATATTCCCAATTTCGTCTCCCAATGTTTTCTGCAAATGGCGTAAGATGATTTTCTAGTGTTTCTATGTATTTAGGAGAATTTTGTCGGCCATGTAAAAAGGCTAAAGCCACTTTACCGTTGAAACCGAAAGCCGCCCACACCATCACAGATCCACCACCACTTTGCCTACTGAAAAAGCTCCTGGGGTCTTTTCGTAAATCATGCCAATATTTTATATTCCCATCAGGTCCATCGAGGTTCCATTTTTTTTCATCATTGAAAAGGACAGCCATCCATTTATCGCCATATGACATATGATTACGAGCCCATTATAATCTCTTACTCATGTGAAGATTTGAGGGTGGTAATCTGCGAGCCATTTTTGCGTGGATCATATAACCAGATTCTATAATTCGTCTATGAACAGTGTTCTTGGAGATTTGCAACCGGGAAGTCCTAGTAATTTCGTGAAACGACATTTTCTGACTGGAAGCCATTCTTTGTATCCGTCTATCATTGCGAATATCCGTCGCACATGGTCTTGCCGAACATGGTTTTGGCTCATATGGCGTCTTACGAGTTAATACACGATAAATCATACTTTTAGAATGATTTGAAAGTTTCAATATTTCCTTAATAATCTTGCCGAGCAATTTCAAATGCAGAATTTTACTCACTTCTTCATTAGAGAGCTACGAAGCTTTTGGCATCTTGAAACGCAGAACAAACGGCCGCTTTCCTTTTCTTACAACATATTTATTAGGCTCCGAATTGAAGTCATGATTACCGATACCATATTTGCATAAAATTGCATTTGTCTATGAACTTTTGGGACAGGTTATTTCTGTTTATTCTACGATTTAAAAATTGGTATTAAATATACGTGGTGGAACTGCTGTTTTTTCAGTATAATAGACATAACATATCCATACAGTAAGTTGCAATTAAATACATTATATACAACAAAAAATGTAGGCAAAATACAAGATTCTATAAACTTATATACCGTAATCCGGTGTTACTTTGCACCGATTTTCATGATTTCACATGGAATTTAGAGATTTGTTGCATGTATTTCTCTGAAAAAACGGCTTTTCTATTTTTTTCCCTCTTTGGGTATTTACTAGAGAAACTTTCTGCAGCAAAATTTGAATCATATTGTAATTTTTGGCGCAAAGTTTCCACATAGGTGGGGATTCTATGCACTGGTTATTTTTCTCAGTGCATTTCAATAATCAATTCACTGTGCCGTAAATTACGAGTATTTCTAAAATATAACTTACGAGTTCTAAATAATCAGTTTCAATTTTCAGTATTATTTATTTTATTGTGCCTGATATAATGATAAGCATGGCTAACGGATTTCTCATTCTGCAATTTTTTACATTTGGCATCAGAAAACATGAACAGAAACATATATTCAATTATTCGTTAAAATCTCTTATCCCATTCATTAAATGCAAGAAGGTCCCTTGATGCTAGATAAAAGAGATTCTACTGTAGTTCATTTTAACTATGAACTGTGGCTAAGAATCCACTTCCTTTATTTTACATATACAATCACAACTGACTTTCTACCTGACACTGATTTCATCTTTTTCATTTTTTTTTTGTTCAATAAAGGATTTTTCTTTCGATATTCTCTTGTTGAAAATTAAATATTCCTCCCAGATTCTTTTCATTTAGATATTTTTTTTATGACAAACTGATTTTTTTCAAACATAATGCATCCAGCTTGGGCTTCTGCAAAAAATTAGAGACTTTGATTTTGTTGATACATCATTTCCTACTGTTATATTATAAAGTTAATGATGATTACACGGAAACAATAAAATAATCGAAAACACAGGTAAAAGAAAACTTACAAACTTACTTGATGAGTAAAGCCAAATGACTAGCTTAGAAAATAATTTAAATTAAAAAAGTTCTAAAAATCCCTTAGAGTTGTATTACTATTTCCTGTGCTTCGTTTCATTAAAATATAATTGAAAAAGTTGGAGATTCTAGCTGAGTTTCATATCATTTTAATGGATAGCAAATTCGATGGAAGAATTTAGGATAAAATTGTAACATAATCACCATGTGGGAATTCAAATTTGTTGAAGAATGAGTTATAGTTTGCAGAGATGATGAGTATATTTGCATTTTACTATTTCCAGCTGAAAAAGAAAAAATACTAAGAAAAGCAATTGTGTTCATAATGAAAAAAGTTAAAGCAAATACTTAAATAGCTAACGAAAATTTTCTTCAGAAGAACCTAGAATTGTATTCAACTTACAATTAGCTCATTGTTTTAACGAATACAGTCGGACCCCTATTTAACGAACCTCTATTTTGCGAACTTTTTCTTGGAACCAAGAACATTCTGCGAATTTCTTCGTAAAATAACCTCTAAATAGCGAAGTGCATTCTCTATTTAACGAACTTTTTCTTGTGATCCAACATTTTTTTCTCCTTATTTCTAAAAATATTTCTGAACATTTCAAACTTATTCTTTCTTTTAACACATTTTATGGTGATCAATGACCTTGAACTGGTTTTACCAGTCGCCTAACTCACCGAGAGCAGTAAAATCGTTGTCATTCTTTTAATTTCATACAGGAAGTGCTACCTTTATCCACCCCACCCCCACACACTGCCCACTTCACTAGAAAAACTTTCAAAATCCCCCTTTCACCCTCAATGGAGCTGTCTCGTGTCCTTGAACTAGTCTCCCGTTTTCTAGATTGTTGATCAGAGTCGTGCTGGTAATTTCGGTTCTTGTAGCTGGAAAATATCAAAGCGAAAGTGCTTGATCATCAAAGAAAAAATTTAATTCTTCGTGAGGCGGATAAAGGCGAGAAGAAAAAGAATATTGCTTTAAAATTTGGTATTCCTCCAAACAGCTTATCAACCATAATAAAAAATCGTGATAAGATACAAAATTATGATTAATCGAATTCTTGTTCAAAACGTTTAAAAACATGTGTCTATGAAGATGTGGATGAGGCAGTTTTGAAGTCGATACATACAATGCGAGATAAAAATGTTCCGATCTCTGGGACTTTCATAATTGAGAAAGCTCATCAATTTGCGAAGGCATTGAGATACGACTAATTTCGAGGAAGCAAAGGATGGCTTGAAAATTTTAAGAGAAGACACGGAATTATGGCAAAAGTAATATCTGGTGAAAGTAAAGACGTTGATAATAATGATAGTGAAAATTGGATAACGGAGACACTGAGTAAAATTTTAAAAGACTATAAGCCAGAAAACACATTTAATGCGGATGACACTGCTTTATTTTTTCAATGTTTGCCTCAAAATACATTAACGTTTAAAAAGGAAAAATGCTTTGGTGGAAAACAAAACAATGCGAGATTAACTGTCATGTTAGGTGCAAATATGACTGGACATTGAAACCATTGAATCATTCAATTCATTCATTTGCTTCTTCCGAAACCATTAGCTATCGGAAGAAGCAAAAATCCAAGATGTTTCAAAGGCTCAAAATCTTTGGAGGTTGATTATGACTTTAACAAAAAATCTTGGATGACGTCAGAAATTTGTGAAAAATGTGATCAAAAGTTGGACAAACGTATGATTGCAGAGTGTCGCAAAATTGCTCTCGTTTTTGACAATTATCCCGCCCATCCGAAAGAAATCAAACAAAAACTGAAAAAGGTTACAGTTTTTTATTTCACACCAAACACTACATCAAAACTGCAGCCAATGGATCAAGATTTGATAAAAAAAATTCAAAATATACTATCGCAAGAGAATAGTGCGAAAAGTTATCACTACGCTTGAGAACAATCAATCCATGCCAAAGATCAACTTACAGGAAAGCATATCAGAAATTTCAAAAACATGGTACTATGATGTCTCAAATCGTACTATTCGCAACAGTTTTGTCATGTCTGAATGCTTTGTCAGCAATGAGAATTCGGCAAGTACAGAGGACAAAGACGATATTCCCTTAGAGGAATTTAAAAATAAGGGGATACAGCTAAGGGAATAAGAAGAAATTAACGATGATGTGCTGATTGATGATTTTCTTTCACTTTATTCTGAAGATCAAACCTCGGAAACACTAACTGAATTGAAAATTTTGGACAGTGTGAAAAATAAAAACAATGCAGCAATGAATTGCGATGAAGACGAAGATGATGAAGATGGAAATGATAATGATACAGAAATCAACAAACCTTCGCATGATGAAATGCTGAAATCATTTGAAACAATCCGACGCGGATTACAGTTTGAAGAAAATACGCCTGAAGGGGTTTTTGGTGCATTGCGAAGATGCAAGACGTATTATGAGAGAAAAGACTTTTTCAAACAAAAAACTCAGACAAAATTAACAGACTTTATCGTAATTAAATTTAAGGACGCATGTGGCATGTATGCTTAAAATTACTTGTTATAATAAATGCGATAATGTCACAAAATTCATTAATTTTAATATAAAATTATTTTTTAAAATTGAAAATACAGGGTATTCCCGGATAATGTTTTGTTTTATTCTGGTTTTCCTTGCAGATTTCTTTTTGATGGGTAAGAAATATAAAACAAATAGATATTAATTTTCAAAATAAAGGTGTGATAAATTACTTTTTTTAACAATATTTAGTGTTTATGAGTTTAAAATCTGTTTTGTGTAGTTTAAAGTATTTTAAAAGGTGAATCTCTATTTAACGAATTTTCCATATAGCGAACTTTTTTTCGGAATTCAGCGACTTTTTTAAATAGAGGTCCGACTGCACTTACATTTTTTATTTGAGTTCTTTTTGTTGCTTCTCTTCTCCTCATATTTCGAACAAAGCGAAATCAGTTAAAACATGACAAAAGAATCCAGAATATCAAATACAAGATTTTACGAAGAAAATATATTTTGCGTTCATTTTTCAGTTGACGAAGATGAATTTAGGAAAGAATTATTTTTTAATGAATGTCGCTAATAAATTTATTTTTAAGCTGCAATTAAACTCAATACAAGACTTTGTATTGTAGCACTTCTCGTTCATTTATTTCTATCCCACAAAATAATGCCAAGGCCTTACATCTTTCATACAAAATGCGTCGTCAAAGTGTAACTTGTATAGTGCAGTCATAACTTGCCCTTGTCATTTCAACGGCACTTCAGGCACTGACACAAGTAAGAGCCATATCTCTCGCAGACTGTTTTTCTCTTTTCTAAGTTTTCACCAACTCCCTTTTACAGTATCAACGTACTCTTAAATATCGAAATATTGCACACATTTGAGAAACCATTTTGTTAAAACAACAATATATTCATTCGGTTCTCTATACTTTCTTTGTTAGCCAATGCACCTGGGTTCATTTACCCTAGTTAGTAATCTGTCCTTTTCCTTTCATTTTGAAAGTACACGAAAGATGAGTTTTGGGTCAGCTGGGTTTCAAAAGAAGGCTCTTGCCCAAGTATTATAAATAAACTTGATGAAATTCTAAAATGTGAATGCTTTAGAGCTCCGTTAAAGGCTTTTCTTAATTTATAAGCTTAAAATCCATGTAACAAGTTTGTGATACTGTATAAAAATGTCTTCAAATAACATTCAAGTTTATCAAGTTTTCTTTCATCTATATCATTGACATATGTAATTTAAAACATAATAGAGACTTATATGGGCGGGGCCAAAATCGGCTAGAACGGGGATTTTTAACATTTTGGGCCTGGATTGGGTCGAGTACTATGTGAATATTTGTGATTACAAAGTGATCTTTGGTTGCGCAGTTTCAGAACATGGTATTATCAAAAAGGATTTTTTTGTTAAATAGTAGTTTATAACGTTTATATATTTTACATACCTTTTTTCATTCTCATAACTTTTGGCAGTTTTTCAAAGGAGTGGATATCAAAAAGAATGAATCTAAACCTGTGTTTCAAGCGGGACTATTTTTTTTTAATACCTTCGCCGGCTCCACTACCCAAAAGGGTACAAGAGGTATGTAAGCTTGCGGCTAAATTTCCCATTCGTTAAATGCGAAAACGATACCAAAATCTAAACGCTCGACAGAGATTTTAAAAATCTAGAACTAATACAAAACATGTATGAAAAGGCCATATAAAACGCAAATTGCATTTGAAAAATAGCAAAAAAGGCTTTTTTACAATTACAATTTTATAATATTATGTTTTTAATTGAAAACTTTTAACAATGAAAATTTGAAATATATAAAATAATTTTAAAAGAAAAATAATTTAATAAAGTGAAAAATATTTTTTGTTAGTTTTAAGAACTATTTTCTTCTAGTATTTGAAATTCAATTTCAATTCAAATATCAAAGCTATATATATATATATATATATATGTCTTATTTGAAATTAATTAAATGATAACTACTTAATAAATTACTTAATTTAAATAACAAATACGAAGTGCATTTTCGGAATTTTCTTCATATCTTTTCATTTAAGCTTGTTTTTTTTTCTTGCAAAAAATGTTCTTATTTCGAAATTTCCCACTTGTTCCTATCAAATTTACAGAGTTTCTGATTGTTCTTATTTCTTCCAGTTCGAAACAATACTTAATACCCTCCCACCTTCTTTTTATGACTGTACAAAGTGTGCGAAGAAAAGTTTAATCATGCCTGTTTATTTTTAAAAATTCATGTCAACGTGATGCAAAATTTTTAATAATTCACATAGCATTACCCTGTTAACTTTTATCCATTTATTCAGATATGTATAACGTGTCATTGTTATCATGAAAATGAATTCAAAATATTATAACTTAGTTATCCTTCCCAGATTATGGCACTCTGTTCCTATTCCGTTGATGGTCTTTCCACATAAAGAAAAAAAATCTTTAAAGGTCTCCGCAAGTATTTCTCAACACTTCATTCAAGTAAGCGAAGTTGTTTGTGAAAGTTCCTACTGATATCCTTAAAATATACACGGATTGACAATCGCAGAATGGAGAGATATCCCATTTCGTATACAATTAAAGTAGCGAATGCGAAATGGTTTTCAGTAAGCTGATACTGCAGAGAGTAAGAAGCGATTTATTCGACATGAATGGTATCTGAAAGGTAGGGTAAAATTACATTGATTGCACAATCCACGAGTACTTCAAGGAAAATAGTGAGAGTCAACTTCGTGAGATCATTTTGTTCGCACAGTCTAATAAGATTTAGTAAAATTTCTATAGTAAAGGAAAAAACAGTGACTAATGCGAAGCATACAATAGGAAAAATCAAAAATGATACCAGGGAAAATTTTTCACGCTTGAAAGTTTGTGATGGTAAATGTATTTAGATTAGATTAATTTGTCAGGATTACTTTTGAGTTGGAGGAAGAGAAATGTACTGGTTTGAAAAAGAAAAAAGAAAATTTACCGGAATGGACTATTTCTTGAATTTTTAATAAAATTGGAAAAACACAGCTGCATGAAGCAGGGAAAAACATTTATTCACGTATGAAATGAAATATTTGATGTATTATTTGTATAAATGTTTCGATAACATTTCACTTTCAGGTGTCAATGGTGTCAATTCAAGTGATGACAAAATCACATTAAAAACAAGCACGAATTAAAGTCTGTAGGCGCTTATAGGCAATACAAACTTCGGGGCTTACCTTAAATATATTTTTTATTTTAAAGTTTATTTAACTTGTAAAAGAAGGGTGGAATGCTGTAAGTTCGCCCCGGGCGGAAAAAGTTGCAGCTACGTCACTGCCCTCTCCCCAACTTCCAAACAAAATATTTTTATTGTTTTTCATTTCATCTCTATACAAGCAGTTTTTAAATAACAAAAGACAAACTGAAATCACAAAATATTTAATTGTGAGTCAACTTCGAGAGAGTTGGCTTCAATATCTCGCAAATGAAATAAAAAGGAAAATTTAAATTCAAAAGTAATTTTTAAAAAAAATAGGGAAAAGATTACAAAACTTTTTCTTTTACACAATCTAAATACTCTAATACAAAGTTGCCAGGACTGTTGAGTCAGTCAGCTAACTGCAAAACAAACTGGAGCACACTGATCTGCAAGCAAATTTTAGAACGTGAAAAAAAATTTAAAATAATTTTCTGAAATTGAAGCGATGTTTGGTTTTAATTTCAATAAGCTGGAGTACACGGCTTTTGATGAAAGAATTAAATGAAGGCAGTGAATTTAATTACCCTGAAAATAATGCAGAAAAAAAGACCAGGAGGCCCATAGGAAGTTGCCTACTTAGTCTATTTCATAATCCGGCCCTGATGACAAACGTAACTGCGCATTTTATATTACCTTGTTCTGTGACATCCTTTTCCTCCAGCAAGATGCGTCAGTGACTGATTTTGGTAATATAAGGCCGTAGGCGCAAAATTGTTTTGAGGCCCTTACCCTATCCGATGTCGTAAAATCGCAGTCGGCTTAACACTGCGATGTATGTCGAATAGGTTTTGATGCCCCCTCATAGTCTCTAGGCGCGAGGCGAGAGCCTCTAGCTACTGTGCGAAAAACCACCACTGAGATGTGCAGAGGATTCCAATATAAATTTATGTGTATCACGTGATCATGAATTGACACCTAGGCGTATCGATATGCACTTCATTGTTTCTGTACTAAAATAAAGACTTACCATTGTTTCATGATATTTTTTAAAAAATTTCATTTTGAAAGTAGATCTGTGTTATATAACTTCATGGATGTTTTTAATGATTTTAAAATAAATGAGGAATCATTCTTCAACTGAATAATAAAAAAATCCACTTTTGTAATTTAAGTTTAAATCAAGTCTTTTTATACATTACTTCTATCTACATTCTTTTTGCCCTTGGGACTTATGGCTGAATATTATTCCTGGCTTTCATTGGAAATGTTTTCAAGTGCGTTGGAAGAATGTTGGTCATACATACTATTTTCAAGTAAATCCACAAACATCAGAGGAAGGATTGTAAAAGTTGTTTACAAAAAAAAGAATATGACTATACTGAAAAATATGTACAGATAAGAAACAAGAGATCAATAAAAAAGCACTATTGTCTGGTCTGACATGTATGATAGCTGTAGGGCAGTAACACATTTATTTGATACCGTTATCTCTCCTAAAAAATTCCGAGTACGAAAACAAAACTAAAAACAAAGATGTCACAAAAACTGGCTGCCGACTGTCCAGCGTCAGCCCAGTTTCAAAACTGCAATTTACGCTGACAGAATTTAAAACCCATCCTATTATTAGTGGAAGCTTTTCTCCCGGTTCTTGGAACTCTGTCTAGCTTTTATGGACTGCTATTTCGAATTTACTTTCTGCATCGTTCGAAGCACAGATCGTCGATAATTTGTTGCAGTTGCTTTCAATTTTTGAAAAAGTTGATTTGTATTGTATCAACATACTTATGCATATAATTTAGATAATATTAGAAAGTATATGCTATAACTTACAGAAACTTTTTTGAAAAGGGGGGGGGAGAGGGAACTAAAGGAAAGCGAAACACTGAAAGTGGAGCAAAAGTAGTTTTTTAAAAAACATCTTCTGTTTTATGATACACAGCACAAAAAGTGCTTTTTCAAACATCTGCTTTTTAACACATAATCCTAAAAGTGCTTTCCTAAAGTATAATTTTTATAACATGAATTTAAACTCTTATTTGCTGATTCTAATTGAAAAAACAAGTTCAAATCGTTTTCCTTGTTTCTACAAATATTTGAAGGCGTGTTTTCTTTCCATAGTGAAGAGGTAAGGAATGAAGATTCTGTTTATTTCTCATATTCTTTGGTAATGTCATAACTAATTTCTACTTTCTTATTTCATTTCATCAATTTTTATAGAATCTATTAACAAAGCCATTAAGATATTAAGCATATTTGGAAGCACATTCGGTATTCTGAAAGGTTATACTTTCTTTAATTTTCTTATCAAGTTTTCAATCCAAACAACATATTGCTAGATTTCTCATGTAATACATGTAAAATACGCCGCACTGTTTTATTATTGATGTGCAGCACTGCGTAAGAAAGCGTGTCATTTGTTATTAGGTGGCGCGGACAGGTACGTTTTTCAAGCAAATGTGACATGTGACTGTACTCCTTTAAGGAGTTTCATGTAAAAGATAAACAAAATGGCGTGAGGCTAATAAAATAATACGGCTAAAATTTGTTGTTTAAAAGGCTTTGTTGAGGGAGTCATGAATATCAAGTTATGCATAAGAGATTTAATTAAAAACAGAATTAATATTCCCGGCGAACTAACTGGAAGCCAAAGTCGGCTAGCAATAAATAATTTTCTCTGGGTGGAAGGATGATGCAAACATTGATATCTTTATTTTATTTTCTTCATGGAGAAACAACTCTTACCAAATAATAGAAAACTTATCTTATTTGCTGAGGGCTTCTCTCCATATTGTTGCTCTGATCCTCAAAATCCAAAGGGAAAACATGAACTAATTCCAATCTATAGCACATCCAGGAATCAGGAAAAACGCTCATTTTTAAGGATAACTGCAAGAGATTTAAAAGAGAATTGATGAAATTATCAGGAAAACTAATATCTGAATGTTGTATATCTCAGATATTTTCCCATAGAACAAACTATATTAATAACGACCGTAAGCGGCCGAAGCGCCTAATTAAAACAAGGTAGTTTGTTTCTTGATGTCTCTATGTGAGCAATTCTTTTTATGTCAGACAAATATCATCATTAAAAACCACCGTCTTTTCAAAAAGTACTTCAAAAGATTTTTGTTGAAGGTCTTTAGCATATGTAATAAAAGACTCGATTTTAAATTTAAAAAAGTGTAATTATAACTTGGATTCCGAATTACAGGTTCTTCATGTCAATCAACAATAGAGGGATTGATTTCTGTTATTTTGCGACTAGAAGCTTCACTCCTTAATGAGTAACAAGCACGCTAATTCGAATTGCTCATTCAGTCTTGTCAATCAACAATGGAGGGAATCATTTTGATTATTTTGTGGCAATGAGCTATACTCCCTAATGAATAGCAAGCACGCTACTTCGAACTGCTCATTCACTTTTTAACAAGACTAAGTTAAAGCAGATTCATTTCTAACCTTCAATGAAAAACTAACATGTTATTACTTATAAAGAAATTAATCCCTTCCAATCGTCATTGTAGGCGTAATTCATAACAATTCTGAGTCACTGAAATTTGACCAGATTTCATGGATAAATTTTCTTTTTTAATATTACTTGAAACATCAGAAAGATGAATAATTAGGAAAATGGGCATTCAAATGCTTAATTATTTTGAGAGTTTATTTTTCACTCAACCGTAATAAAAAATAGCAAATTTTTTATTTGTTAATTGGATGTTGCTTTGTTAGAAATTTCCTCTGCACCTTTATTTCTCATTCGGGGTCCAATTAAGCTGGTAAGCAATACAAGATTCCGCTCCTACCCTTTTCTCCTCCTCAACATACAAAACCAAATATATTTTTATTGATTTTCATAATTTCTCTATAACAACAATTTTTGAGTAACATATATTTAGACAAACTGAAACAACAAAATATTAAATTGCTGGTCACCTTCAGTACCTCGTAAATAAAAAAAATGTAAAATTTAAATTTAAAAGTAATTTTTGCGCAATCTAAATATCCTAGTATAAAGTTTGCCAGGACTGTTGAGTCAGTCAGCCAACTGCAAAACAAGCTGGACCACACTGATTTGTAAGAGAACCTGAAAACGTAAGAAAAAAATTCCTTAGAATAATGTTCTGAAATTTAAACGATACTTGATTTAAATTTGAGTAAGATAGAGTACACAGCTTTTGTAAACTAAATGGAAGCAATAATTGATATTACTTTCAAAATAATGCAAACAAATCACAAGACATCCGGTAAGGCGAGATTGCGGAGCCTCTACACAATTGCCTATTTAATATTTCAGCCCTGCATCCATCACCTCACTCAAAAACGCTTATGTTTCTGAAACTTATTTTTCGACTTATATATTGTCTTACTATAACATTTTAAATAAAAAATCCATTTTGGCTCTTTAGCCCATAAGCTCACAATTTCGAACATATTTTCTTGAAATTTTGCATATGGATTAGGAATCACTACAATGAGCAGTTTATTTTAAATTAATATTCAAAATATTTTTGACATTATCTCTGCAGAAGTGAATGACCGAGATGATCTAATGGTATTACCTCGAATTTGGGATCGATTGATTATGGTTTCGAGATCGTACTCCTCAAAAGATTCAATTGTGTTCACCAAATCTATCGTGGGTTAAACGTCTTCACGTTAGATGAGTGTGGAAGTTTGAAATGTGTGCTGCGGGCTGAGGTACCATCCTTTCAATGTGATTATTGTTCAAAATTATGACATGATATGCATTATTAGAAATCTTTTCGGACCCACGAAGAGAAACAAAATGTTTTTATGTAAAGAGAATTATACAGGGGTCATTCTCATGAAAAAGGTACAAAAAATTTATTTTACAATAGTATGTAAAAAATCTTAAAAATTACATGGATGTTTCCATTTAAGCTTAATAAATAAACTTATATTAGTGGCAAGTTTTCTATTTTATTTTCACCGTTTTTTTGTTTCTTTTTTTAGTTTTAAAATTTTTGACCTGTCTACGAAGGAGACATGATAGTCAACGGAACTTTTACATTTTAAACGAAAGCATAATTGACTAATTATAGGGCATATTTGGTACAGGTTTATTTTTTATAATTAAACAATAAAATTAGTTATTAAAAACCAGTGCAAGAAAACTTAACATTTTAAAATAAGTAGCATTTTTTAAATAATGGCACTGACTGTGCATTAGTTAAACAATCTTTGCAAACAATCCTTAATCCTTAATAATAATATAATAAATGCGAAAGTGTGTCTGTCTGTCTATCTGTCTGTTTGTTAAGCTTTCACGGCAAAACTACCAATCCGATTTGGATGAAAATTGGCCCTTCGATTGTTATTAATTTTTAAAAGTTCCATAATTTTTAAATACTTGCAGACGATTTTGA
>BGPR01000553.1:174273-292127 GCA_013235015.1 Araneus ventricosus
CCAAACCGATTTAGATGAAAATTGGCAGAGTTGTAGCTTGAAACCCAGGAACGGACATAGGGTAGGTAACATCATGTTAAATTCATTATTTTTGATTACAAATAACAATTAAATAATTAACAAGAGATTTGCGATGAAGATTACTACTTTATTTTTCAATCAACTGTCACGTGATCCTTAAGGAATCCGTAAACAAAATGAAATGTCACGTGATCCTTCAGAAAAGTGCAAGCATTTGAAACAACTTATTTTTAAAGTCAAGCATCACGTGACCTTGCTGAGAAAAGAAATAAATAATTAATTTGTGGAATAATAACTGAAAAATAGACGCCAGGACAGATAACCAATGATAGATATGATATAGTTTCAAGAGTTTCTAGATTAAAATTTAAAAACTAAAGTTAATTATAACTAAAGGAAAATATCGTTCAATGTTTACTTAAAATAAAAGCCTAATTTAGTGGAAAGCTTGCCAAAATAATTCTTTATCCCTCTTTTTATCAACATCCAAGATTTGTTTGGCTGTTAAATTTGTAACCAAACGATTTGGATAATCAATGGCGGTTAAATTCTAAACCAAACGATTTAGCTAATTACAATAGTTCCATTTCGAATTTGAATGCTTTAAGAGATTTTTTCAACCGATTTAAAAAGAAAGGATTGCATAAACCCAATGAACACGGAATTCAACGTTTTGTTTACTAAAGAAAGAACTGATTCGAACTTGGCGCCTGATACAGTTGCCAAATAGATTTGGCAATTGCTAGAGATTCAAACAATGTATTAAATTGGGACTTTTTAAAATTGTTCACAGTACAGAGGAACTGATAAGCAAGGTTTATCCTTCCCTACAAGCTAATAAGAGGAATAGAGATTGTTTGTTGATTGGGTAATTTTGGCACTGACTAATGAAAGTTTTGGTCAGATAAATGAAAAAAAAATGCTTCACAAATGGAGGGATGTATTACAGAATATCTATCTGTAGATACGGTAATGGGCACTAACAAGTAAAATCATATCCTGCAGAGTTCTTCAACTCCTCAGAATTGTCAGGGGTACCTTCCGACAAGCTGAGATTAAAATTCGGTGTGCCAGAATTATTCATACGTAACCTCGATGTATCGAGACTGCGCAATGGCACACGGTTTCAAATTACACACTTAGGACCAAAAGTCGTACTAGCTACTGGTATGACTGGCATAGCAAGAGGTGAGAATGCTAAATTCTACGCATTCCAATAATACCGAAGGATTTACCATTCCAGTTCAAAAGGTAACAATTCCCTTTAAAATTAGCATTTGCCAGGCTCAGGGTCAGACACTCAAAGGGGCAGGCATACATTTGGAAAAATCATATTTTTTCCTTTGGTAACTATGTGTGGCATGTTCTCGTGTGTCCAGCCCACTAAACCTCCACATCGGTGCAAAAAACGTGAAACAAAGAACCTCGTATACAAAAGTGTTTTGTCATATATAAACAATTTACCTAACTGTAACAGCAGACACATGTACAGTACACTCCTGTTAGTCGTCCAATTATGTATTATCAACCATCAGAACTTTTAATTTCCCATTTCTACATATAACGAAATATTTACATTCGTGAATTTAAAAAAGTAATAATTCAAATTCTTCGCGCACGAAGTCGCGGGTAACAGCTAGTATTATATATTTATTTATTAAGAAAACAATCTTGTAAGTTTCGTATTAAGTTTTTCTACTCTCTTCTCTTCTGAATTTGAGCATCTGGCTGTTAGTCTTTTTATTTTCTGTTGTTCCCATTTTTTCTAAAAATAAATTTAGCTATTAAAATGTTTTCTATACATTATTGAAGCTTTAATATTATAAATATTCTATATGAATGGTTTACCTTAATTCTTTTCGAGGATATAAATTCAATTTTAATTTTTTTAAAAAATACAAAAGAAAGTGTTTAAATTTCATAAAAAATATCTACCAAAGAACTTTTAATTGATATTATTTTATTTTATCTAAATGTATCATGATTTTTGAGATTTTGTCCCTTTCATTGACAATGCCGTCCTCTCTGTGGACATGCTGTGTCCATGGAGGAGACAAAAGGTAAGTCTAGAATTTTCAAGTGCTTTCGTTTTTAGATGGCTAAAGTGGTACACTTATTTTGATTAAATGCCTAATGCCTAAACCTATCAAAATTTTGTATTTTAATTATAAATTAGATTTTTCATAACTTATTTATGATGACCACGGAGTGGACCCTGAGAACTTTACCAGACTCTAAATGGAACTAATAAATTAGAATATATTCAATAAATTCATAATAGAACGAAAATGTTTCCTTAAAGAACAAATTGTCTGCCTTTCTTATAAACTCTTTCATGATGATTTTACATGAGCTGCCATTTATGATATTTTTTAAAATTATTTTCTTTGTCCACAGAGGGAGATGTATTTGACTGGGGACAAAGTGTAAAAATTAATTACTAAGTAAAAATTATTTAAAAAAATATTAGGTTAGACCTTTAGTAGAGAATTTAAACTAGCTAACACTGAAAAAAAATGCAATTTTTTAAAAAATTGCTTGAGTGTCAGTAAAAATTATTTTGAATTTCATATGTAGGAACGTCCACGGAGGGGACTTTTGTCATATATTCATTGAAAAATGAGAGTTAAATAGTGAATAGCTTTATTAAAACTTAAATTATACATATGAATAAAAATATTAGGACATTTGTTGGACTTTCTAATATTTATCGCCTCGAGACTGTAAAAAGCATCTTTTCGTGAGAGTGACCCACAAACATATCTTAGACCCTCAAGAGAATTTCGAATATTGCCAAATGGTAATCAAGGATTAAAGCAAATGTTATATTATTTTCATTTTAATTGAATGGTTTAATCCTTTCAATAATTAGAAAAGTTCAGTAAGAAATTTCTCTTTATAATGATACATAGCTTTTTTTTCTTACAGGGTAAAAGAGCTTCGAAGCACATTCTCCTGGTTGACAAAACGGCAAAGAGGTATTAAAGAATGGATGAACTGCATTCACAGAAATATTTAAACTAATAAACTGATTTTTTACTTTTATTCATTTATTTTGCTACCATTAATAATTTGGATCCAACTACAATGGAACTGCATTTAATTACATTGCTAAATATGAAGCTAAAGGGTAAGAAAGAAGCTATTTTTTGTTGACGATTTTAACATGGGATTATAGTATAATCACTTACTTTTGGTAAGGATAAAAAATGTTCAGAAATCGACGTTAGGATAATCTCTAAAATTTTTCAGAGGTTAATTTGGAATCAAATGACATTTAAAAGGAATCCAACTTGAAAAGGAAATAAAAATTAGTTTGAAATTTTGTTTCTTACTGTAAGAAATTTTTGAAGTCCTTCACAATTAAAGAAAGCTAACAAAAGCTGAAAAAAGAAAAAAAAATCAGTGAAAAAAATGAATTCGAATAAATAAATGATGAAGGTAAAATCTGAATTAATGTAATGATTTCTTCGTAATGATAAATGTTTCATCTCTAAAGTCCGCATCATTTTTGGGAGGCAAAGTAGGATGGGAAAAACCTACCGTTTTTTCATGTTTCGGTTAACCGGTTTTTTCGTTTATTTTTTTGCCCCTGTTTAAACCGGTTATTTTTTAAAATCCAAAAACCGAGGGGAAAAACTGGCAACATCAGCTATCAAAAGATAGGCTCGATTTTAGGTTCGAGATATGAAGTTTTGAATTTCATTATCTTAAGCCAATAAACGGCCACCGCTTCCTCGAGGCGGACATTGAGATGGTCTAAAATAGTCACAGTCAAGCTTACATAACTCGATTTGTTTTGGTCGCAGAAGAGTGGAACATTTTCATTGTGCCAAAATTATTTTAATAAATATGATTAATAGGAGATAAGGATTGTATAAAAATTTAGACGAAGTTTTTTTTATTATTATTATACATATAGTCGCAAACAACACAAAATACGATTATTTACGTCTGTAATCTCTAATTTCTTTTTTTATTTGTCTACAATACTTAATACAATTCTTTAAAATTTTGTCTACAATACTTACTTATTATATTAATTACACATTTATCATTATTTCTTATTGTATTAATTACTTATTTATAATCATTAATTAATTATTGTATTCATACTTACTTATTGTATATTATTACTAATAAAAAATTCTGACCACAAACGTTGCTTTTTTTATACAAAAAAAAGCGAAAACCGTTTTTTTTCAAAAACAGGTTATTTTGAGAGGTTTTAACCGCCAGGTTAAACCAGAGATGAAAAAAAACGGTTTAACCGAAAACCGGTTTTTTCTGCAATAAATGCCATCCCTAAGGCAAAGAGAGCGATGGAATGAAAAGTTTAAATTTTTTCATTGTGAATGTGAAAAATGACATTAAAAAGATGACTATTGGAATTGCATGAAATTGATGAACATTTCCTGATTATTTAAAATTTACATTTTTGATGAAAAATAGCTGTCAAGATGCTCTATAATGAGCCATACATAAGCAGAAGAAAAAAGAAAAAGAAAGGAAAAAAATAAACCGTAATCCTCCTGTGAAGAGAAAGAGAAAACAAAAACAACAAAAGAGAGCAAAATTATATCTTTTTAACTTGGGTGTGTTCGTGACATATTTCTTATTAGAATCTTCAAACTAGAAAATGCCTTTCACTTAATAATAGCAAAGTACTTATCAAGCATCATGACAGTATAAAAACATAACCGCTCAATTATAAATATAATTAAATGAAACAGCCTTGAATTTCCGTAGCGAGCCAAAATGTCAGTTCCCACTATGCATTGTTAGTTTCTTAGGAGGTTCTTTCTATCTTTATATGTTTCAAAACATCATCTTCCTATTTGGAAAGCATGTTTCGCAATTTTAATTTACTTGATGTCAGCAATTAAGCGAAACCTTTCATAGAACTGACATTTATGGTTCAGTTGAACATGTCAGAATGGAAAAGTATCATTGCAGACTCTCTTACACCTTTGTTGAGCTGGCATTTATAATTCCGTAGCTAGTTGTAAATTTTCAAGAGAGCTCTTGGAATCAAATAAAAGATGTCCTTTAACTGAACGATAGTTATATATGATTCATAGTCGAATGCATCACGGAGAAGTATCTGTAAATTTTCCATATAGTTTCGAAAAAGTAGCCACTCACATTTCGCCTCCCACATTTCTCCCTCGGCACATTTCGGCTCTTGTAGATATAGCTTTGGCTACAAAAATATTAATAATGTAATGAATTTTTAATAATTCGAATTTCTTTTTGACTGACTTTATGTTGATTGTAATTGTTTGAAACCCGAAGTTCTATATATATTGACTCTAAAGCAATCAATTACTTCTGATATTTGAAATTCATTTACTGTGCAGTGTTTCATCCCTGAAGGCATATAAAATAAGGGAAATAAATTTGAATGCAGTGTGACAGTATTGACAAATAACTGTTTACCTTAATTGTTTTTTCTGAAAAATTAGTTATCAGAAGGTAAGCTCTAGTTCTGGTGAGAGTTTAACAATGAATCTCAACTACAGATCTCAATACAAATTCGAATTATCGAGAGTTGAGTTTTTGTAACTTACTCACCAGCTGTAGGGAGTCCTTTTTTTTTACATAAAACTTCACTCAGCCCCCCTTCGTTTTTGGATGCAAGAAATTTCGCAACCTCATTTTCTCCAGAAAAATCTTGCAGCGACATTCTAAGTTAAAAAGCAAATTTAAAAAAAATAATAACAGCTACACTGCAGTACCAATTAATGACAGCTATACAGCATTACTAATTAATGACAGCTATAAGGAAATTCCTTTTAAAAGGGTTTTTAAGCGAATTTAAATAAAGTATTTTAAACTAGTTCCACTTAATTGTCAAACAAGAGTTTACCTGACACTAAAATATTTCCCCACGACTGTCGGTCTAAGAAGCCCTGCTGTAAATAATTCAGAGGGTACCAAGAAGTTAAGCGTGTGCGAAAGAAATCTGCTGAAAATTGCCGCAGATTATTCACTTTTCTGGGAATTGTTGAAAATAAAATGAATTATTGGATGCGTTAATAATCGTTTTGTTCACTCATCATTTTTTGATGGGGTCATCTGGAAATAAATTTTTGTTTTATTGTCGATAGCTAAAGCTATTTTTCACTAGTTTTTTATTATAAAGAAAGAGGTAAATAAAATTAGAAAATTTAAGAATAAATTTTGAAGAGTTCACTTATTTTCCTAAATGACATAACAGAATTAAGATTCTAATTTCGTTTGCTTAGAATTTAACTGCAATCTAGTAATGTAAGCTGGACAGTGTGATGAAACCACTAGCATGATAATCAGGTTATTGGTTTATTAATTATTATTTTTTGTCTCTCCTTATACGTATGGTTAGTCTTCGAGAAGTAAAACATCAGAATCGTTATAATTTAGGCATTACGTTATACTGAAAAAAATTTCGGCGTAATTTTTCAAGCTCAATATGAGGTTTAAATAAATAATCATGCACAAGCGAAATGAAGTCATACTGAATATCAGAAATTAATAATTGAAAATTATATACTCCCGCCCTCGGATATCATTTTTCTTGAATTTAGGTATATATAAAAATAATTTATCCTATGAAAGGAAAAATATAAATATATTTCCCTATATCGTGAGAACAGAAAATTTTGAAATCATAAAGACTTGAGAATTGCATTAGAAATTAATGCTAGATTAAAACGGTTCGCTCAACAGGTAGGTATAATCTTGATTTTAAATAAGTAGGCTTCTTAATTCATGTAATTTCTTTCGTTAATTTCATAGTGGATTCCCCGGATTAATCAATTAAATAAAAATCAGTTTCATGACTGAATATGCTTATATTTCATATCATTTCCTTCATTCTACGAATTTCGAACAAACACTTTAACTCAAGTTTTTAAAATTTTCAGCGAGTATTTTCAATTTCTAAATTCTTTTCAAAACTTTTTTTAATTTTCCTATTGTTTCACATTCTTTACAGCCAGGGAAAAGTTTATGGAATGTTTTGAAGTTTTATTTTTTCAATAAATTAAGCAGAAATCTAATAAATAATATTATGAATTCAACAAGGTATTCAGTTTTCATTAGTTGATTTAATGTCATTTCTATCAAAAATTTGTAGAATATATTCCAAAACTTTCACACTAGTATTAAAAATTCTCCAAATCAGTAATAAGAAAATATTTAAAATTAACATAAAGGAATTATTAGTTTAGTTAAATTCTGCAAATGCACAAAACAGCATTTATAACAAGAAATAATTTGAAGTAAAATGATTCTATCGTTATCAATCATGAATTTTTTCACTTAACAGAATAATTTTAGCTACAGTGAAGAGTACTGAATAATTTTCTTTCTAAAGCCCTTCTAAGTTCAAGTCTGAAATTTCATCTTTTGGTTTCAACCAGGCCGTTCCAACCAGAACCTTTCCTTTGACTTTTACAAATTTTCTTCAAAATAAAATCAAAATGTATAGATACAAAAATTGCATTGACCTAAAATTCTACATCTTTCTTTTACCTTAGATAAAACACAATATGCTGAGATCCTTCCAGTGTATAATACTTTTGAGTACTTATTCAAGCAAACAATTGACAACCAGCCCAAATCCTTCATCATGTCATTATGGTGTGGACGCCGCAAGTGAACCGCTGCTATGCCATCATAGGCTCCCAGTAATCCGAGTTCATCAAAGAAAATGCTCTTCCAGTGAGAGGAGAAAGTCTATCAGGCACACACATACACAACAGCATATAAAATACATACCAAAATACGTAAATACATGTACCAATTGTAAAGTAAGTTTGGTAATAACTAATAAAAGTATAGAATTGTAATTATATACTATAACAAATATATGAAGTAAATATGTGTAAAGAATACACATTGAAATGTCTATGCATTTTCTTCTTTATCGAGGATATCAAAGTGCTCTACTTACAGTTTAAGTACAAAGAACATTGAGCGTATTTCATAATAGAATTTATCTTTGATTTGCACCAGCGTTGGCAGTGAGCGTTTTGTGCCGGACCATTTGGCTGGTTACATAAAATTCATCAGGGCTTAAGACAATGAGTCCCTTTCTTAATTGCTCTCGAGACTTGAATCCAACAAATGAAATCATATCTACAAAGGACAAAAAGATCTGGTATCTACTAAAGCTCTTATGAAAATGCAATAAAATATGGCTATTTGTAATACATAAAAGTACTTTAATAAGTATTCAATTTCATTTAATTGCGCAGATTAGTAAAAAGTTACAAAACTTCAGTTTCCGTGAAGTTTTGTATAAAAGTGCTTAAGTAAAAAAAAAATGCACTTGACTTCTCGCACAAAAATTTAATTTCAGCTTTATACATCCGGTTTTTTCCCATTAGAATCAAATTTTTTTTCATATAATATTTTGCTCATTATCACTAGATATATATAGCTTTTTTAGTTTAAAATTTTCTTTCAGGCAATTGTTCTAGCAAAGAAAATAGATATAATCTATGTGCATACCCTCCCACTCGCATAATAGAATACTACCGGATTTCAACGAATCTTCTTTCAAGCCAAAGCGATTATACTAATTTTGTTGTATGAAAAAATACTTTTTGTCATAAAATTATTCTTATTATAAATATTAGAAGTTATGAATCGAAGAAAAATTAGACATAATATTTAAATTTCTTTTAATGTATGAAGAGCACTATAAGAAGAAAGAAAGTAGTGCTTTTCCTGAAATAGCATTGCGAATTTTATCAAATACCATCATCAAACTGGGAACAGATAAGTGTACACTTCGGTAATCATGTGAAATGATTTGTGAATTTCTGTAGAGGGATTTAAATGTCTTCTATAAAGGCGAACTGAATGCTAACTAATATCATTAGAACTTCCATAAGTGACGTCCAATTATTTTCTAAGTATTCTTTACGGCGGGGGGAGGGGTCTACGCTTTTGCTGGAACATTATTTTTTATATATTTTATTAGTTAAAAAGAAAATCTCAGCATCAAAATGCAAAAAGACGGATAAGAACTTTGGTAGTCATGTGAAACAATTTGTGGAGTTTTGCAACCAGAATACAATTTCTTCAAAAGGTATAGAGAGGTAGAGGTAAGAGGAGAGAGAAAAGAATGCTAACCAATATTATTCGAGATCTATCAATGACACCCAATTATTTCTAAGAGTCTTTTTTATGAATAGGTGCTTACAAGTTTAAAGTATACTATTCACAAAAATGAAATCCACAGATGGGAGCTCCAAGGAAAACAAATTTTTGAGAAAACACTAAACATAAAATATCGTAAACTAAGGTACACAGAATAATAAATATATTTCGCCCAAATAACTTCAATAAATACAAACACTTTTTTTCACCATTAACAATAGCAGCCATCTCTGCTGGATAAGCTTTATAACTTAGTAAAGTGCCATTATATTCCCAAGGCGTTTTTTTATATTTGCAGAGAGAAACAATTTTTATTCATTTTCTGCTTACTTTTCTATTTAAGCAGGGTTAGGCACCCACTCTGCAGTTGCTGAGATGATGAATTACCTTCGATTTGAATTCGATTATTCTTAAAATTCATCGCATGAGAGAATGATAGTGAAATATAAATAAATCGTTCAAATGATCAAGAAAGAGTCCTCCTCCGATCTAAACATTATCACTCAAGATAAACAAATACATAAATGAAATGAATGAGATGCAATCGTAAACAATGAATAGCAAACCCGACCACTGGTATCAGCAAAAGTAATGAAACACTGGAGAGAAAAACTAGCAAAATCCAATCCTGCATCAACCTAAATGTACTGGGCCAAAGAAAAGCATGCTTTAGAAAATGAAGAGAAATTATAATAATAAAAACAGTTTATTTACAAACGTATTTTTATGAGAGTACTAAAAAGAGGATTTTTTTATTTTGATTATTTTCTACATTTTAGTCTTCAATTTATAATTCACTAGCTGAACCCGGCGATGCTTTTCTATTGCTAGATTTGAGAATATATATATAGATTAAATGAACACAATTGAAAGTTTGATATCAATTATTGTATTTATTTAAAATTAGATATCTATATATATATATATATATATAAGGCAGTGTTCGTACGTGTGTTTTGATGTGTGTGTATCTATTTACTTGATCACTTGAATTTCCAATGAAATATATTTACAAAAATTTGTGGTCAACATCCGTAAATGGTAACAAAGAGCCTGCTGTATTATATATTTGTCCTTGAATCTTGAATGTTGGCATATAATTCTCAGTTATTATATTCGTTTCACCAAACGAAGTCATTTGAAAGCATGTGTTATAATTTCGAATGTTATTCAAAAAATACTTCGGTTGTGTTGTAGTACCAGCGACCAATGAGAACAACGACTCAAGTGGTGCCTTCAATGGTGACAATTTAACTTTACCATTCAAACAACACATCTCAGATGCTTCATTATTGAATTTTAATGCCTTGAAATTTGTGCAAACTTTATTCATACTTGCAACAACCACAACCGGATGCAAGCTATATTCAATTTCCGAATTATACTGAAATGTAATACGATCAAGATTTATCAATTGATTTAATCGATTTATTTGCATGCGTAATCCATTATTGCCACTTTTTTCATTTCGATCACTATATGACGAAGATTGTCTTAATTCTCTAATTCTTACTCGACTTGCTTCATTTCGTGCTTCGTGTTGTTGGGATGATTCAGTAGTATGTGACTGTGACATATGTAATCTATTTCCTTCATTTCGTTGCGCTGTTTCTTTTTCTGTTTCATTTTATCTTTCTTCTCGTTTTCTGCATTTGTACGACGGCCAATATTTTGTCGTTTTGGCGGCCTTTTTATCAACAGAAAATGCACAAATAGGCCTAAAATCTCACCTCTGTTTAGGGTTGCCAGATCAAAATAGCAAAATAAATCCAAACCGTCTTTAAAAAAAGGCCAAATTTGAAAATTTGATTAAAGCACTCATTTCCCCCGATTTGTTATAAGAAAATGATTATCCTTGATGAAAAGGAATCCCATTAGAATGACATATGTATAATACTTTTTTATTAACCTAAAATTTAAATGAAATTTTAAAAAAACATCTACATATACAGCTTTGCAAAAAATGAAAGAAAGAAAAAAGAAATTCTGTCTTGCTGATGGAGAATGAAACGATCGAGTGAAATATATCAATTCCTGTTAACAACAATGTTTTATATTATTTTTGAATATGATTACAATACATTGAAAGTTCTTTCATACTCGTAGTAAATGTCTAATAGTAAAAAAATCCCTTAATATAAAAAAACTGATTTCAGGCTTATAATAGATGGCCGAGTTTCCAAACCGTGATAAAAATATCAAAAATGCACTACTCTTAGTTTCGATGTTAGTTAAATAGTTGACACCCAAATCCAATATGCTGCGTCGTTCTAAAGATTGTTTCTGAAAGCTTTTTTTCTATCCCTTAGATTTGACATTTAAACTTTTGTTAAATTGCTGGAGATAGGTATTTCGAACAATACCGAAATTACAAACATAAATGCTTTTTCTTCCCTTTTTTAAAAAGGTCTGTAATGTGATGTCCTCTTTCCATTCCTCTATCTCTCTCCTTTAAAAAAAGAAGATAAAAGGAATATTTTACGTGGAAGTTTTCGTATAAAAATTCAATCATGAAAAGAAAGAAATAAAAACAGAGAAAGTAGTTCTTATATGCTGTGCAGAGACAAACATAGTTACCGCTAGAAGCATTCTGAAGAAAGGTGACAGAAACTTTTCTTATTCTGAAACTACTTAATTGACAGCTCATTGTGGGCAATTTGAAAAGTGTAATATTAATAGTTTACTAAAAAAATCGTAAAATTATTTATTAAAAATCCTTCTAAAAGTCATAAGCAAAAATAAAACCAAAAAAAGACCAATGTGGCAACCCTGCCTCTGGTCCCGAGGTGACGCTGGAAAACAACCCTGTTTACAAAAAGCAACCTTACGCCCTCGTTAGGAAGAAGTTGCACCAATCATTTTCTCATTCTCCGCCAACGGTAGCCAAACATTAAAATATTATTAAGCCCCTAAATTTCTTTCTAATGGTCAGATCGACAATTTTAATAGCTTTAAATCTTCCCCGGACAACACGGATAATTTTGTAAAAAACCGCGCGTAAATCGGTCCAGTAGTTTTTTAGTCTATAAGACACATACATACGAACATTGCCTTTTATATATATATATATTATTATAAATCTTATGGAATCTTGTATTCAATTTCTTCTCAAATTCACTACCAGCTGGCACCAGGGGTGGATTAAAGGCTAGGCGAACCAGGTGCTCTCCTGGGTCCCCGAGCTGAAAGGGACCCCCGAAATGCAAAAGTTGTTTTTTTAATATCGGTATAAATTGACTTATTCAAGAATATCCCAAAATTCATTTCTATTTAACCAGATGTAAAATCCTAGTTCAGATAGACTGTTGTTTAATAACTGAAGATAGAAAAATAATACACAATCAGAACTTTCAAGCCTAAGGAAGAAACCCATTCATTATTAAAAAGTCTCACGTAGCTGCCATTTCACTGATAAGATTGAATAACGAGTTTTCATTTCCAATGATTATCAAATAATTCAATTTTCATTAGTACTAACAGATCAGTTCAAGTTAGTAAAAATTTTATTTCCAGAGAACCAATTGCATTCAGTGAGTTGCGAATAATTGCCACGGTGGTGATGTGAAACTAGCCACTCCCGATTTCTATTCCTTTCCTCTTCACACTTTTGTTAAACGCTTATTAAGGGTCATTTGACATCATTCATCACCGTGGTCTCCTGTTGTCTCTTATCTTATAATATGGCCTTCTAGATACACTCCTGAACATTGGAAATCTTGTTAAAGGATGAAATTTCTTAATGATCCTGATTTGTGTTACCATGGGCAAGTTTATTGCTATTAAAGATACGACGCTTTTCAAACCTGTGCGAGGCTCGAACCCCATCACGGCGAAGAAATTTGCCTCGATAAATTTTTGGTAGCTGTCGAGGGGAAACTTCCACTGCTGTGCTTTACATTAATTGTGCGAAACTAAATTTTTTTTGATATCATTTTAATTTTAAATATTTTACAGTGAGCGTTTCATCGAACAGCAGGTCAATTCCATGAGCTAATTGAGCCACAAACAGGAAAAAAAAACGTCCAAATTTTATAAAAGTTCGAAATAGTTTTTGATAATGAAGTTTAGTGCTACATTAATAGCTTTATTAAATAGAATGCAGCTTTTTCATTTAATATGAAAATAATGTTTTTGAAATTTAAAAAGACTAGTTTCTTTAAATTCATATTCAACATGGATGGAGTAAAAGTTTTAGTCGGTGTTCTAATCTCATTTGTTATCTTTGAAATTATTGTGAATAATTATTTCCATATATTTAATTCGTTAAAAATAAGTTATCGAGTACAAGAAGTGAAATTTTTTTATAAAAGCGCATATGAAAATTTGTTATTAAAGTATGCCCCATTTAATATCTTCAGCATACATTTTAAGTAAAAGTAACGAGAAATCAATAGATTGTTTTAATCTTATGTTTCCAACAACTGATTGTATTTTGATGACAATATATTTTGAAATATTTATTATCTTAAAAATATACCCTTAAATGGAATTTCTATATTTCTCAATTCCTTGTGTTTTCAATTTTCAAAGTAAAATAAAAAAAAAATAACAAAAATGTAATTTTCAATCTTGAAAAGAGTCAAAAGCTATTGTAGAAGTCCAACGACTTGAACTTTTGCAATAGTTTGTTAAATAGTATGACGCTTCAATACGTGGAACGTTAAGAACTAACTTTATAATTAGTTTAGAAACAATCATAATAATCTTCTTTCGAGGCAATGTGAACGAATTTTGTATAATTTAAAATTTTGTCGTCGTACTAGATATTCAACAGACATGGAGTATTTCAAAAACTTAAAAAGTAATTTACTGCTTAGAATTACTATATAATTTTATTTCTTATAAATTATTAAGGCATCGTGTTGATATTTTAATGAATGCATAAAAATTAAAATTATATTATTGTTGAATTTATGGGCTTGTATTTCATTATTCGAGTGTTTTTATTAAAATTAAGTTCATGTTGTATTCAAGCTGGTCTCCTAGACTTTTTAAGTTTAGCGATAATTTTAGGGTATGAGAAAGTATTTTAAACTCATCATGAATGATTAATAAAAGTAATCTGGTTCTGCATGTTTGTTGTTTAATGAAATAATCTGAAAAAGAGTCAGAATGAGTCCAATTTGTTGTTAATTTTCAATTTAAATGTACGCTGGGAAAAATAGTTTTAAATATTTTTCTTTCGTAAATTCGACCTCAAAATTTTTTAAAAATTATAAAATGGAGAGACAAAACGGTTTATAACAAATTTGTTCTTCAAGAAGTCGATTAGTTCTTCAATGAAAACAAGGATAGATTATATGTCGATTTAAATATTTAATACTAAATATCAAACTTTTCTGCATTCCCACTTTATAATACACAGTCTTTAGCATTTAGAGCTTTATACCTCACTAATGTTATTAGAAAATAATAAAAATGAGTTCAGTCATAGTGCAGAAAACAATTTTCCTAAGTAAAAGTTATCTACATTTTCTTTTATTCAATGGATTATGAGTTTATTTCGTTAATACTTAAGTTTTTATCTACTTATACCAATTAAAAAATCTTAATAATGATTAATTAAAATGTAAATCAAAGATTAAATATGCTGATTATAAAGTTACATAATGTATGAATTATAAATGTTTAATAAAAAGTTAAGCAATTATATTTATTAAAATGTATTTATATAAAATTAGTAAAAATTTTTTTAGGCATGAATTCATGTACGAAAGAAAAATGTTCCAAACTATTTTTTCGCATCACACATTAAAGGTATGCAAAATTATATTTTTATACCTAATGACTGGCAAGATGAAATGTAAAAGTACATATGCTTAAAGTTTTCAGAGGGACCAAAGAAATTCTGCGCCTGGGGCCCCCCAAGAAACTTGATCCGCCCCTGGCTGGCACCACTCGAGCGGCATCAAAATGTAATTAAATTAATCGATTAATTAAAAATTAAATTCTAAAAATTTTAAAATGGTGTATCTCCAACCAAAACACACAAGTGAACAAAATCTCAAATCTCTAACTCATCAGGGAGTGAATGAATAATCGATTATAAATTCCATCCTTACAAATATGAAACAAGTGAAATTAAAATAAAAGTGTGTAAAAAATTATCCTAAATTTTGAAAGATAATTTACGTCAAATGAAGAACAAATCGCTGCAAGGCGTAAGTACACAAGTGAAAAAGCATTAAACTATAAAAACTTCAGTTTTTGGAATCAAAGAACTGAAACAGTAACGGATGTAAAGATGAAATGAAAATTAAAATCTGTTTTCAAATTCAGGAAGGAAATAAAATATCCAAGCTTCGATCAAAAGGAAGGTGGGAGGAAAATGTGTAATTAAAACAATCGGAGAATAAGTGACAGTGAATTCCATTTTATTAAATTGATAAAAAGAAGTATACAAATGAATTAATTTTTTTTTAAATTCTAAAATTTATGAATAAAAAGTCATGAAAATGGAATCAGCATAATTCAAAACACAATTTTTAAATTTTGTGATAGCATATGAATTTACGTCAGTTTGCCCAACAATTACAACAAGAATGGGAAGGTCGAAGAGGAAACGAAGTTATTCAGTTTTAGGTCATAAGGGGTCAGCAAGTGCAACTAAAGACATTTAAAATGAATTCCCTTTCATGAAAATAAAAAAAGAATTACTATACATTATTAAATTTAATTATCATTAAAACTCTTTATAGCATTAGAGAAAACAAGACGTGGGAATGAAATCAGCATCAAAAACGCAATTTTTAAATTTTACGATAGTGAATTCATTTACGGTGGTTTGTTCAGAAATTGTTACTGGAATGGAAAAGTCAAAGAGGAAAATAAATTATTCAGACTAGGGATATAAGGGATGAAAAGGTGTATAAGATCTTTTAGACGAAATGACTGAAATTCAATTTCATGAAAATGAGAGAAAGAATTACTATAAATTATTAAATTTAATTATCATTAGAATTTTTTATAACATCAGAGAAGTCAGCATCCCAATTTTTAAATTTTATAATATTGTATGAATATGCCATAGTTTGCCCAAAATATGTAACTCGAATGGAGTGGTCAAAGAGGTAAATAATTTATTCAGATTAAGGTCATAAGGGATGATCACTTAAAAGCTTTTAGAGGTACTGACTGGAATTCCATTTTATAAAAATAAGAGATAGAATTACAATAACTTATAAAAATTAGTTATCACTTAAAATTTTGTGTAAAATTAGAGAAAACAAGTCATGGGAATGGAATCAGCATCATTACAAACTCAATTTTAAAATTTCTTGATAGTGAATACATTTACGATAGTTTGTTCAAAAATTGTTACTGGAATGGAAAGGTCAAAGAGGAAAATAAATTATTCAGGTTATAAGGAATGAGAAGGTGTATAAAATCTTTTAGAGGAAATGAGAGGAATTCCATTTTATGAAAATGAGTTAAAGAATTATTATAGATCATTAAAATTAGTTATGATTTAAAATTTTCTAAAACTAGAAAAAATAAGCCATGAAAATAGAATCAGAATCAGTATTATGAAATTCATACTTTATTATAAAATTAAAAATACAATTTTTAAATTTTATAATATGCATGAATTTATGATAATTTGCCCAAAAATTATTACAGGAATGGAAAGGTCAAAGATGAAAATAAATTATTCAGACTAAGGTTATAAGTGGCGAAAACGTGCAATTAAAAATTTTGAAATTCTCTCCGAACAATAGGGAACGCTTTCTCTGGATCTGTACCACCGTTGAGTTTTAGTGGTTACGAATGTATTTCCGTTGAAAGAACTTCTGTTCTTGTGCATTGCTGAAAATTTTATGTATACAAGATCTTAAGCTGTATTATAAGCATTCGAACCAAAGCTAAGGTTTTGTGTATATTCACCAAGATTAAAAATGGGCGTTTTTGCATAAATCTTCGGCCTTTCACTGTAACACAAACCAAGACTTCAAACCTGTTAGGCTTGTAATTCATGCTTCTATGAAAAAAGGAGGGTCGCGGTGGCCTGGTGGTAAGATATCAACCCCAGGGCCTGAGGTTTCCAGGCTCGAAATCCGATTCGACCGAAGAACCGCCGTGTCTGCTCACATGGTGCATGTTAAATCCGTCAGGGCCAAATGTCCTCCCGTTGGTATTGTGCGGAAGTTTGGAGAGGGGAGCCAACTCAGGTGTCGTCCTCGTCATCTGACCGCGATTCAAAATTACAAGGTCCGTCCCAAAATAGCCCTCGTGTTGCTGCAAAACGGAACATAAATATGACTAAACTAAATCTATAAAAAAAAGTGCCAACAAATATTCCTTATCAACCAGCGTTTGTTTGCTCTGTTTAATATGCCCTGCTTTTAAAACACTTTTTATTACTAGAGAAGAAAAATGTGCAGAGTAAATAGATTTTGTTTTATGTTTACATGTTATAAAACAGAAATTAAGAGGATCTTTTTCAAAATTTTTTTATTAAATGGACCAGGGCATGCGACTTGTATCTATCTTTATATTATTACCTTTGTGAAAGCGCAAAGAATATATGTAAAAGTGAAGAGAACATTAACTTTCCCATAATTTCCTATTCAGACGAGAAGACATCCAAAAATATGGGATCCAAAAAAATGTGTGGTTCTCTGTGGTACTGTCCGGTGATTTGTGTGTGTGTGATTTTGTGTGCGTGTGCGTGAGAATGTGTATGTGTACGCGTGTGTGTGTGGGTGGTATGCTAGGTCAAGCGTCATGACATTGTGGCGTTGAAATCTTAATTGCTCACTTAAAAAACAATACTCCCCATCTAAAGATGTGAATAAATTTTAATTTTTGTAAAGGCCAAATGTAGAATCCTCTAGTTAGATGTAATGATACTTTGATATCTGTTTATGGAAAATTGCAATAAGGAAATAAAAGACTATAAGAAATAAATAAAGCAGCAAGAAAATATGCTTATGTTTAAGCCATTATTCCAATTTACAAGACCAACTTTTACCTACCATTAAAGAGTAATATGACAAATTTTCTAATATTGAATGAAAAAAGAATATAAATCAATAAAAAAAATTCTACTTTCAAGAATTCGCCTTTAAAGTAGCGTAGCAACACAATACAATGGCATTTGAAAATTGTGAAAACAAAATCCAACTAATTTTTAGATCACGGAAATGGAATGATTATTATTTTATTTCTCACAAGATGAAAAATAATGGACAGAAGTTTCTTTTAATTTCTAGTTTCAAAAGTTTAATATACTGTAAAAGATTCGTTATATTCTGTCGCAAATCGTAAGGTCACATTTGAATAATTGATGGTTTTTCTTTATCGAAAAAAAGATAAAACCAATTCGACACTCTTATATCGCTTTCGTGGCGAACAATTGTTGGTACTCTATCATTAAACTGGATATGCAGTCTGTGCATTCATTATGCTTAAGGTACCCAGGTGTAAATAAAGAAATTAAAGGTTCATTCAAAATTCCAAACTATGTGTCGATGGTAAATGATTTTGACAAAATTCTCACGTTTATTTTTTATTTTGAGCCAAAGCAATTGTTTAAAATGAAAATATGTGAACAGTTCCACAAGTTAAACACTAACTAAATCTTTCTATTTTCTAATCGGAATAAATACGGAAGTAGTGGAAAGATAGTTATATTTTTTGTTTCTTTGTTCGAGAGAAATGCTTTTGAAAACGTTCATGTGAAAAACATAATGTACTGCGGATAGAAACAATTTTATGCGTAATATAAATTTTATCTTCAACTTTTTAATTAGGATGCCTCGCTCAGTGTAAGTGTAAGTTAAGAAAGAAAAGTCGTGAATTTTATTTCGTAAAAGAGAGAAAAGGCATTTATAATAGAACCTCGGTTATCCGATCTGATTGGGACCATAATCCTTTCGGATAATCGAAAACTTGTTGATAGAGACTACATTTTAAATCACGACTTCTTTTTTGTCAACAAGGTTTTCCAAAATTGTTTATTTGATATTATAAATAAGTCTGGAAGTTCTACCACACGTATTAACATTTTAATAAACTCTTTTAGTAGTTATCAAACTTCTTACATGTAGGGGGAACACGGGGACGTTGATATAGTTTTTATTGGAAAGCTAAAAAATGATTTTACCAACGGAAATAATTAGAACTAATACACTATATTTATGCATTTGTTAATCTAATATAGGATTTCAATCGAGTTTTGGTCGAAAATGAAATAATAAAATATTTATTACACTTTTTTTCCTAAAAATGGATTTGTACCCATACAACGGGTACATTGATACACATGGAAATATCGAAAATAATTATGGTTAATAGGTCTGGGTTCAAAACAAAATTTGTTTTATCAATAAACTTTATATTCCAAATCAAGTTTAAAAAGTTTAACAAAGAAACAAACTTTTATTTTAATAAAATTTCAACATTTTTAATGAGACTGGAAAATTGAAACAATAATGCCTCAGAAAATAATTTATCTCTACAAATAATACAAGAGAATGTGTGTCTCTGTGTGTAAATATACTTTGGAGGGAGAGAATGTGTACCTCGAAGCCTTTTTTTTTTGAAATTTTAATGAATTAAATATTAAGAGAAATTTTCGCGTTCTTCCTTGATGACTTACGAAAAAAATTAACACAAAAATAATTTTCACATCATCTAAAAATGCAAAAAATTATCTTTTTGATGATATTAATTAAATTTCCGTAAAATTTTTCTATCCAATTTTAATAAATTCGTAAAACAATATTTTAAACTTAATTTACAACAGTTCTTTTCATTTTTATAATGAAATTCAAATCGTGTTCATTATTTAAACAAATACTTAATTGCTTGTTTGTCTAAGACAGTTCATTTTTATGTTTTTTCCATTTCTGAAGACGATTTTGAAAAGTAGTTGTTGTTAAGGCGCATTTATACACACAGAAGATGCGTATCAATGTGCCCCTGAGTCAACTGTATAAATCTGCCCCAAGAGAATTTCTTACTTAAAACAGGTGGTCACGCAAAATCAACGCTAAAAAACCTCAAAACTTAATATAGTTCGGAAAAATAAATGTTTTATCCTACCTTAGATTCCCTGGCAGGAAAACGTAATTAGTGAAAGAAATCACACAACACGTACTTAGAGTAAAATTTACTTCGACTAGAAGATTAGCGGTTTGATTCATTTGTAAATTAACTTTTGACTTAAAATGGCCAAAATATTTACCGTGTTGTAAGGGTTACAGTGGCATATATATGAGGGTAAGTGAACATCTTGAGTCATTCCAATCATTAAAATTTAAGAACTGCATCAATGTTCCCGCGTAACAATCGACCCCAACTCCCCCTATGTTTTGATAAGAGGGTTCGCGAATGTTACTGAATTTCGCTGCTCCCTTTGCATTTCCCCAATGATTCTTCAAGGGTTATTCTCAAATGAATATTTTCCCCCTATTAACAACACGAAACTTTGCGACAAATTTAATGGGCCATTTTTTTCCCCATCAAAATGCATGGAATTTCCTCACATCACTATTGAAGTGTTTAAGAATCAAAACTGTGTTGTTTTTCCCCTCAAAGTATACTTCTTGTGTTATGAAAGATCATCTGCCGATAACGACATTTTACAAGCCTTCGCATCGTGAAAATTTGCGAAAATCGGCTCCATTTCCAACTTTGACACACTTTTCTGAAAATTTCGTTGACTTTATTAAAAAAATGAAAAACACAATTCAATTTTCCGGTTAATAGAGTTCTCGGTTTACAGAGGCCGGATAATCAAGGCTGTAACTGAAACTGAAAATACAATTAGGCCAACGACATTCGGATAATACGGAGCAAAAATCTCTTACAACTCGGCTTTTGACAACTAAGTTTCATATAGTACGACTTGCCAAATTTGGATTTTTCTCATGAAGCAAAAATGCTTCATTCATATTCCCGTAATACTGTTTAGTTTTTAATTTAAAAAATTATTGAATGATTACAGAATCCCTTTTTTATAAAATGAAAAACGGTCAAACTTTAGAGATTTACTTCCCTTTCAAAATTATGCTTTTTTAAAAAAATTCTTTTGAAATGAAATTAATGGTAATTTTAAAACTCAAAATATCAAATTAAATGAAAAATACCCTTAATGCTTATGACTAATAACACTGAACAACATGAAAAATGTCCTTTAGATAAAAATATGTGTTTCTTGTATATTTTTGGCTGAAAATAACGAATTTGTAATTATTTTTTGTTTACCACGCACCATTTTTCCAAAAATCCACATTTTAGCTCCAAAAATCCACAAAAAGCCACATCCGTAAAAAGTGGCCTCCAAGAAAAAAATTCATTCCTGGCACCAAAAACATATCACATGAACCACTTGTGAATCCGCAATGTGTCTTTTTTCCACCATTGCACATTAAATTCGGTTTGATGGAGATATTTGTAAAAGCTCTGGACAGAGAAGGAGTGGCTTTCTTGCATCTCAGGAACAAATTCAAACATTTAAGTGAGGCAAAGGTAAAAGAAGGGATGTTTATTGGCCCACAAATTAAAGCAGTCTTTCGTGATTAAGAGTTTGGGAAAAAAAAACTGTCAGAAGCAGAAAAAGCAGCCTGGCTGGCATTCAAATCAGTGTGCACACATCTCCTTGGAAATAAGAAAGCTGAAAACTATGAAGATCTTGTTGGTGACATGGTGAAATGCTTTCGTGTTATAGGTTGTAATATGTCATTAAAACTACACGTTTTGAACTCACATCTGAACTTCTTTCCTCAAAACCTTGGCGCAATTAGTGATGAGCATGGGGAAAGATTTCACCAGGACATCTCTATGTTTGAAAAGCGTTTCAGTGGACGATGGAATCGAAGTATGCTAGCTGAATATTGCTGGTCTGTTATCAGGGACACATAATCGGATGCCTGCAAAACGAAACGGCCAAAAAAAATAATTTTAGTGTTTGTGTTTTCTATAATCAAGCCTCTGTTATATTTTCTGTAACCAATTTGTATAAATATAAGAAGTATGTCTCCTACAAAAACGGTACGTGATGGACCATTTTGGTTTTGATATGTGAATCAAGCACCTTTTGTTTATACAGAATCACATAGTTTCATACACTATATGCCCAAAAGTATCCGGACACTTGCAGATTTTCACATTTTTTAGAATTTCTCCGGAATGGTTTAACTGACTGCCTTTAAACTTCGGACATCTAAAGAATAGATAATAACTCACATTTTACATTGAAGATTTGGTTCTGAGGGCAATTAGGGGTCCGTCTACAAACTGATGAAGACAAAAACGTATTTGGCCCACCCCGCTTTACAGAATACTGATAACAAGATGAAACTTTCAGGAATGGTAATGTTTAATGTGCATAATATTCATAGGAATTTTGTAAACTCAACACAGATATTTGGGAAGATATAAAGGTTTTCTTAAAAAATCCCAAATTTTCCACCTGTTTTTTTGCTTATAACATGCAGAATTTTCTTTTATATTATAGGAAACTTACAGAAAAGATGACAATATGTTAGAGAAGCATTTTGTAAAAATTTGGAAAAGAAATCTTGAATATTACAGGAATTATGAGCATTTTTAGTAAATAATGCTTTACGGCGCATGCGCGAGACATAGTGTAATGTTTCTTTCACAACTTTAAAGCCAGATATATAGGGCAACTTTTATTAAAAAATTCAGTTCCATATAGCAAGTATTCAGAAAGATATCGGCATTACAACGAGCAGAATTTTAGCTCCTGTCGAAGGGAAGCTAAAAGATGAGGGGTTGTACACAAATTGATATTTTTAAACTTATATCTTTAAATAGTTATATTGAATTGTATAGTGGTTAGAATTTGCTGACTACCCATGAAGAATTATTACGTGCATAGCTTAAATTCCAGCTAATAAGGCACTATAAATAACAAAAATTTTATTACTTTACTTATATAATTTACATGATTATTAACAAGTTACATATTACAATTTTACGGCCAAACGATATTTTTAAATGTATTTCTTTTATGGCGAAACGATTTTTTATCTAATTAATTTCTTTTCTTAAAATATTTTAATAATTCTACATATATATTTTTTTATTCGTTACGAATATTAGATGTGTTCATGGGTATTCAGCAAATTCTAACCACTATACAATTCAATATAATTATTTAAAGACATAAGTTTTAAAAATATCAATTTGTGTACACCCCCTCATCTTTTAGCTTCCCTTCGACAGGAGCTGAAATTCTGCTCGTTGTAATGCCGATATCTTTCTGAATACTAATGATATTGAACTGAATGTTTTAATAAAAGTTGCCCTATATATCTGGCTTTAAAATTGTGAAAGAAAAATTACACTATGTTTCGCGCATGCGCCGTAAAACATTATTTACTAAAAATGCTCATAATTACTGTAATATTCAAGATTTCTTTTCCAAATTTTTACAAATGCGTCTCTAAGATATTGTCATCTTTTTCGTAAGTTTTGTGTAATATAACAGAAATCTCTGCATGTTATAAGCAAAACACAGGTGGGAAAATTTGAGATTTTTTAAGAAAACCTTTATATCTTCCCAAATATTTGTGCTGAGTTTACGAAAATTCCTGTGAATATTACGCGCATTAAACATTACCATTTCTGAAAGTTTCATCTTGTTATCAGAATTCTGTAAAGCGGAGTGGACCAAATACGTTTTTGTCTTCATCAGTTTGTAGACGGTCCCCTAATTGCTCTCAGGACCGAATCTTCAATGTAAAATGTGAGTTATTGTCTATTCTTTATATGCTCGAAGTTTAAAGGCAGTCAGTTAAACCATTCGGGAGAAATTCTAAAAAATGTGAAAATTTGCTAGTGTCCGGATACTTTTGGGCATATAGTGTATAAAGGACAGAAAAAAAGTTCACATTTGTTGTACAGTGTAATTTTTCCGTGTCGATCTTGCAACCATGTTTATATTACGAGAAAAACTACTTTTAACCCAAGTTTTCAAAAATAAACGCATATTTTAAAAACATACTTTTATTTTCGAACCGCAAACAAGATTTTATTCAAAAACATTACTGCGGCTTTTGTAGATAAACCCTCTGTTTTTCGTTTAATCAAGAGATTTAATGAATGATGTTAGTACTAAACCTTCGAAAAATGATGGAGCAGAATAGTAAAGGTGTATAAAACAAACTTATATTCCCTTTTAGTGGTTTACCAGCATGCGCTTAAAAGTAGAAAGTCCATGTAAAATGCTCTATAAAAACCTTTCTATTGACCATAGTGTAATAAACATCAATCTACAGACGAGTTTCTTGGTAAATTCAAAACAGGTAGATTTTACTTCGATACTTAGTTGTTTTATTTACGATTCTTTATAATTTTTTACACTGAAGAATGTCGATTAAGCATCTTGAATTTCTTCCCTTTCATGGATTGCGTTCAAACTTTGACGCAGATCTACAACTCTGATGATAAAACTATATACCAAATTTCATCCGTCTAGATTGTTGTCATCATCGCAGACATAAATCCTACCTTTTATTAAATTCAGGGAGGTCTAAAAGGAGAAGATTCATCATAATCTCGAGGTCGATTTTTTTTTTACAATTACTATACTTTTTTTGTATACTCCGTGTACAAGAAAGAAAAAATAAAAAAATAATTCAGTGTCCTCATTACTTGCTGAGTAACTATGATAAAAAAAATAGATTATTGAAGATTTTTATGTATAATTGAGAGATAAAAATTCTCTCAACAACAATTTCACCATCGCATAAACTCTCGCTTTAAGAGAAATATGTTATTTAGTCTAGTCAATGCAAATAAAGTCCATCAAAATTGAATATGCACCTATTTATTTTTTACTCTCGTTTGGTGGCGAAATTCAATCCAGCAAGGCTGCAGTGTAATATATGAATGTAAATGAAATACGTCTCGTATATCCTCAATTCACGTAAGGAAATTAATTCCTCTTTCGCATTTTACTCTTGATTTATAAACTCTGTCACTTTCCTTCAGTCTGAGAACATCATATATTGCCCTAAATGAGAAAATGGAAATAACTTTAGTTTTCGGATGAAAAATTTAATCTTTTATTCTCTTACTACAATAGAAGATAATGAATCCACTTTTCAAAACAATGAACATTTTCACGATTTCGACATGCATCACCGATTTTAGAAAATAAATTACAAAATGTGTTCTTTTCTTAAAAGTGGAGTCTTATTATTATCTTCGGATTTTCTGATTCAGGTCAAAAAGTTCTAAATATATAACTCGCAATCTATTAAAGCGCTGATGAAATTGCAATTTTCTATTAGTTTGTTTATACTATTCGATTATTCAATACCTTATTAATTTTTGGAATGGTTGGTCTTAAAACTTAAGACAATTCTGAAAGCTCTTCCATTGTTGATTTATCGATGAAAAAGGAACTTCAAAAGAATAATAACGGATGATGAAGCATTCCTACGATCTTTCAACAGTATTCAAGACATCACATTTGGAAGATTTTGCACAGTTTTCAAATCACGATTTGTTATTCGCCGCTTTATTAAAGGAAAATATAAACTTCCTAACGAAGTTTATAAAAAGGTTAAAAATCATAAGCTGTTCTTTGAACTTTATTATAAAATTAAATGTTATTAATCTTTCGTACTACTTTCTTATTTTAGCTTTACACTTGTTTTAGAACAATTGATTATTGTTTTTTTCAAGTTATTATACGTTTAGCCAAAAATGGCTCTTGCGCAATTAAACCTCAAACAACCAACCAATCAAGTTATTATACAATTTTCAGAAAATTAAAATAAGGATATTAAATTACAAAATAAAAAAAATTCCTATCTAATTGGAAGCTGACCAATTTGAGAATTCTATGTTTTTGGTGTTTATTTTTTAATTTTTTTTTACTTCTTTCGAATTTTGTATTAGTTTTAGTTTTTAGTCATTTTTTAAGATTTTTTTGTAATATTTTGCTGAATGAATATTTTACGAATGCTTTTTAAAGGGCTTCAGGACGTTTCAAGTTTCTAATTTTTAGATTGCTTTTGTGATTTTATTTGAAAGTTTAAATAATCATGAGCATTTTAAAGTATTACACATGTGTGTTCTTTAAATAGTTTAGAAGACATCATCAAAAACCATCTCAATGCATATAGATGTTTAGTAAATGATTAATTACTTGAAATACTTACATTTCAAAGCTTTTTTAGAAAGCTCGCACGCGGGATTTTTAAAATATTGTCCATAGTCTTCCAGGTATGCTTATATAAACACAATGAAAAAATTATTTAGATTAGAAATTATTTAGATATTTTCCGTATTGCAAGATTTTCCAGATGTGCTATTTCAGATTCAGAGGGAATTATAAAAACATTTGTTTTCATGACTTGCTTAGTCTTTTTAAAATCCTGCGTGCAAGCGAAATCCATGTTCGACAACTTATTATGCAGAGTTGAAATATATACGTTTATATATACGTTTGAAAGTTTAATTTATTACAGTGGTTTCGAAATTCATATTCAGAAAGGAATCTTTCTTATGTAACTGTGGTAAAAAGTCTATCAAATCCTTTAAATATTTGTTCCGTCATAAATATTTTAACTTTTACTACTTTTGAGTTGTTTCTTCGTTGTTAAAGGTCCTATAGCCTTTAATTTTCTTAGAGTTTAATCAATGTAAAATTTTTATAACTTATATCAAAAAAAAATTTCGGTATTATGCTCAGTTTGCTACACAATTATTACCATTATATTCAAAATATTGCTCTAGATTAGGACTGTTTAATTTTATATTGAGATCAAAAGTGGTAACGCTTAGAATGCAAATCCTTTTTCTTTCGGGTTCATCAGTGTTGAAAGCAAAAACTCGAGACATCATTAATATTTCATGATAACTATTTTAAATTGAATTTAATTGTTATTTATCATTAATTTACGTTTCATCTTCTCATTTATTTCATAATTTTTGGAAGCCACAAAATTTTCGCTCGAAAACAGTGTTCTCAAAAAACTTTTTTCGATCAAAAAAGTTTAAGAAGCTCTGATTTAGATGAAAATAATTCTAAAAATACCAATAACAGTCTATTAATTGCATTTTTTTCTGATAAAATAGAATACATTTTGTTTCAGGACTTTATAGACCCTTCTTTGAAAGTCATGATCTTTTGGGGGGGAAATTATATTGTGTAAATAATGTGGAAAACTGTTTGAAAAATTACATAGATTTTCTGCTTTTTTCAGTTTAGCTACCTTAACGTCCCATTTTGAAGCAACACAAGGGCTATTTTGGACGGACCTCGTAATTTTGAACCGAGGTCAGATACTGTGGACGACACTTGATCTGACATCCCTCCTCCAAGCTTCCGCATCACACCAGCCGGAGGTCGTTTGACCCTCTGCGTGTGATTTAGCTTGCAACAGGCCCACATGCAAGGTGGACCTTCAATGGAATCGGATTTCGTGCCTAGAACCCTCCGGCTCCGAAGCTGAGACCTTACCATTAGGCCACACACACAATGGCTCCATTTTTCTGCGTTAAGGATATATCATATAGGGTTTTTTAAAATCTTTTTTGAGAATGTGACTGACGCCTAGTCATTTAGATATGCCGGGAATCTCTTCCCGCATACTACATTCTGAGAACCGTATTTTTATTTTTGCGAAAAAGAGATGATAGATGTTGTGTTTATGATTTTAATCAGGATCTCAAACTTTTTCTTCTCGCTAGCCTACATAGCATGGCTAATTCCAGATCTTGCTCCAAAAATTCTCAACCAATCAATCAATCAATATCACGAACCATTTTCATGCTAAAAGTCTCATCAAGACCAAAAGTTGAAAATAATTAACAGAATAAAATACTAATAGATGATAGAAAACAAATATTTTAAAACTGCTATTCATCAGCTTTCAATAAAATATTTTCTTTAAAGATTTTCTTACAAATATTGAGGAATCTAAAAGACGTTTCCTGAGTCCAATTGGGGGTGCGACAAAGGACAGTTGTGGCAACCTTGGCTTTGGAACAGGAGGGTTGTGATTCGAGATACCATTCCAATAAAGATGCGCCGTCTAGGCAGGCCTATAGGAGGAAAAGGTCCTCCCGCTGGTGTGGTATGGAAATTTTGAGGGGAATGTCGTCGTTTTGCAATACAGGGTGGCCATAAATTATTAGACCCATTTCAAAAATTAATTAAAAAAAATAATGTTACATCTAAGCTTTTTTTTAATGAGAACGTATTTTAAAAGTTTTTTTTCAGATTAGTAGCGCGCCGTTACTGTGGTCTAGGTGGTCATAAATTATTGGCTCAATTGTTTAGAGCCAATATCTGCAAAACTATTAAAGCTAAAAAAAATAATAAAAGCATGCATTTGTAGGGAATTTTACGCTTTTTAATTTGTTTAATTAATTGTATTTCGAAAACTGAATAGTTTTCGAGTTATTAAAGAAAAACTAAAAAAGTAAAGCAGAAAAAGCGCATCAGCTTCTGCTGATCGGTAGCCATTGCGTATGGAAATATCTCGCTGTAGCAAATTTAGAACGCCGTAAGCCTCCTATCTGACAAAAGGCTTTTTTATTTGCTTTTTCATGTACTATAAAAAAACCCGTAGCTTTAACATTATTAGTTTTTTAGTAATTTTTGAAATGGGACCAATAATTTATGACCACAGTGCATTTCAAAATTATGAGTTCCATCCAAAAATGTCCCTCTTGTAGTCTCAAAACAGGAATGTTAATAAAACTTAACTAAATTAAACTGACATCTCGACTCACAGTTTAATAAGTCTTGGCTTTGATAATGTACGTTTAATATGCAGATGATACTTTTTATCAAATCACTACGACTAGAAAAACTGTAATATTTTCAAACAATACTAATTCTATATTTGTATTATTTATTTATTTATTTCAGTATTATTATTTTCAGTGTTGGAAAATATATCAGCAAACTTGCAAACTCTGTTTTCATGAATTTTTTACGATACATACAAGTTTCGTGATCTTTGATGTATTGCAAGATCACGAAATGTTCTCAAAACTGCCTTCCCTGTAGATTTTGCAATTTTCATTGAGAGTATTCAAGTAAATCTCTATTGACTGTTCAAACCCGTTTCTGGGTACTGAGCTACTCTGGTACAGGAAAGATAATGCACGTCTGTATTAATTTAACATTAATTAGACTATGATATATGAATTAATCCAATTTAATTATATAATTAACGTATAATTTTAATGAATTAATTGAAATCAAAATAAACTGTTAACATAGCATACAGATTTAGCAAAATATGATTAATTAATTTTTGATTTAAATAAGTTAAATTTAAATAATTATACAAACATCATCAATTATAATTTTATTTTCCGTAATTACGAATTAGGCATTAAAATACCGTTTTTTATGTATTTTAAAATACTTGATAGTCACAAAAAATCATTTATTATTCTCATTAACCAGAATTTCGCATATGATTAGCAGTATTCGACCACTTTGAAATTATATAATGCTTAGTCATACAAAAGGATTTATTATCCTAACTAACCAAGAATTTCGTATATGATAAGCAGAATATGAAAGGCCGGAATTCAGTCAAACCATTGAGAGTACACCTTCTTCACCCATATTTAGGACGGTCCAAAACATGCGTATCTCTTAACATTAGCATAAAATCTTTCGAGTTCCTTACGCGGATAATCCTATTCCTAACTACCGAAAAATTTTGCACTTTTATCCCTGAGTTTATAAACTATCGGTTGTATATAATGACCAGTTTTTATATTGTTACAGCATCGCTTGATGTAAACTATGATTTCCAGCTTTTCGCCGAGACTTTCCCAAACTGCAAAATCTGCATTTCGGTAATTTTTAAGAATTGATCTTAGCCGTTTTCAGGAGATATTTTTTGAATTCCTTATCAATATATGCCCTACCTCTTTGGCAGGCATCGTAACTTGATTTAAAATTCAGTCTCATATCCGTATTCTTCATATAACCAAAGAAGTTTAGCTTTATGAAAGTGAAAGAAGTTACATTAGAAAGATACTCAGTTTATTGGACTATTTACCATGCAAAAATAGTTTTTTAGAAATTCTTATAGCTCCAGGCTAATAATTTTAGCAATATAGAATAACGATGCAAAGAAAACATGTTAAAAGAAACAGTGCTAAAATTCTGTAACGCTTTCATTTCGACTCAAAATTCTTATCAGGAAACGTTTGTGAAGTCTTAGAAAGTACTTGACATAAGAATCTACACTGTTTATCTGTTTTTAACAACGGAAATCTCAGATTTGTTTGAAAAAGTCAGGAGTGTTCTCCCCACCAATTTCTCGTATACTTCCACAATATGACCGGAACGTCGTTCTTGCACTGCTTTTTTTACGAGAAATAAATAACAGAAAATTGTGAAAACATCCTTAAAACAACACGATTTTTGTCACCCAGGTTACAGCTTTCCGCCACTGCGTTTAGAGCATCCCGCCACTGATTATTTTGTGACTACACCACTTCTCATCATATAGTGAACTAATATGCATTTTGAAACGGAACCTCTTCCCATTCACAGATTTGGTCTGAAATTTTATAGATATCTACCCCGGTAGATACCGAATTTCATTAGTCTAGCTAGTTGCGGTATCGAGTTGTGTTCATATACACAGAGAGATAGATGGACAAACTCTCTTGAAATTAGATCCAAAATATGATACAAACCACAATTTTGATGTAAATGCCATATGTTAAATTTCATTCATCTAGCTCTTTGCGTTTTTTCAATTATTGTGTTCGAATTCACATGGATAGGTAGACAGTAAATATTCCCTTTCACGGAAGATATTCACAATTTAATATAGATATACAATTCTAATGTAGAGAACAGATACCAAATTTCATTCACCTAACTTTTACTGTTTTTGTCCGTCTGCGTTCACATACACGCAGACAGACAGTCAGGCAGAACACTGCCTTATGCTCCTAGACGGAATTCAAAAAATGAGATTTTCTGACTTAGGGAGCTAAAACGTGGAGATTCATCAAAATCTCGAGATCAAATTTTTTGACGATTATAATATTTTTATTTGTATATTTTGTAAACGAAAAAGAAAAAATTGATATCTTTGTCTCTTTATGATGGAAATGCGTCAAAAATGTAGACAAAATTATCCATTTGATAAGTCTTTTTGATATCTTTTTTTGCTTAGTACCAGAAATGCGTCAAAAATTTCAACAAAATTATTCTCATGTTGAGTCCTCTTAACAAGTCGAAAATTTTCAAATTGAAGACGTTTTCTGTCAATCGAGTTTGCCTTTCAGTTTCGTGATTCGGAAAGGGTGGAGAGACGATAACGCTCCGAAAGTTTTAAACTTCCTTTAAAATCTTATTAAAGGAAACCCAAGTTATAGCTGCTTCTATGCATAACCACTAAGGTAGGCATGTCTATAAATTTCAGTTAATCTTTTTGGTGTGTAGTTTTTTTGTAATCGACTGAAATTATTGCATCAATATCAAAGTGTACAGAACTGCCATAACTTTCTTTCTTTTCGCCGCAGTATGCCCCCGAACTTGGAACCGTGAAGGTTCAATCTCAGTTGAATGGGCATACGCATAAAGATTTATTGAAAATCAAAATAATAATAATAATTACAAAACAAAGGCTACATCACAATGCACACAGTGTATACAAAGTTTCTTGGTTATAAAATATGAACTAAATGCTAATAATAAAAGTACGAAAACACAACTCACTAGACATAAAATGACATGAAAACATTACAGATGATTAAGATGGAATGAACAGTAGTAAATCAGTGCGTTAGAATAATATATGAATGAAAATTGACAGTAGTACTTGTACAGTTAACGGTAGTACCAAGTACGTTGAAAAGCTACAATAAAAATAAAATGAACCTTGTCGTTAGTTAGTTATTGTTCGACAAACTGATGACTGCAAAAAAAGACAAACATATAAATAGGCAACATTAGTATTCATTAAAACTGAAAAGTTGAGGTTGGGGGGGAATAACATAGTAGCAGAGTCTTGGCTTCAGCACTGGAGGATAGAGGGTTCAATATTAAAGTTCATCTAATATTCGCCGTGTATACGATACTGCTACATGCTCACATCTGTCGGAATCAAATACCCTCGCGCTATTGTGGCATGGAAATTGGAGAGGTTGCGCCGGCTCAAGTGTCGTCTCATTACGATTCAAAATTACGAGGTCCATTGCAAAATAGCCCTCATTTAGCTTCAAAATGGGACGTTAATTTACCACACTAACATATTTCCATATTTTCCAAAAAAACACAGAAATAATTTTTATGAAATTTTCTTTAAGCTAAATGTCGGAAATTGTGTTTAGGAATAACAACAAAAGAATGCAAAGTTTCGAAAAACTGCCATCTCATAAAGCAGTTTCATTGAGACTACCGTGCAGACACTTGTGTGATTTTCCGTGCTGCATGACAAGTTACTAGCAGGTCTAAATGACGCCGGGATCAGTCACTTGTCACTAAATTTAAAGACATTTAGCAAGGTAAAAAATCGTCTTTAGAACAGTTTTCGGGATTTCAAAGCGAAACTATTTTGAGAGAGAAATATAATCATTTTTTTCTTATCATTGCAATGCTTATTATTTCCAAAAAGTGCAATTGCATAGTTCGGAAAACTGCTATCCTATAAATGTTTTAGTGAGGCTGCCTTGCAGCCGCTTGTGTGATTTCCCATGCTACATTGCAAGTTACTAACAGGTCGCAGTGACGCCAGTAACAGTCACTTGTCACTTATTTCAAAGATAGCCGAGAAGATCAAAAAGATGTTGTTAGAACCGTTTTCATTTTTCAAAGTTAAACTATTTTGAAAGAGAAATCTTATCACTTTTTTCATATTATTACTGCATTTTTTTTCCTTGTGCGTGCTCGTATATTTGAATGTGAAGTGCCATATAAGAAATCCGAATGAAAAATTAATTAAACTAGTTGAATTATACATTTAAAAAATGTTTGCTTAAATTTTAAAGCTAGAAAATAGAAAAAAAATAACGCCTGATATTGATTATTTGATGATGCTGAGATTAAAATTTTGATGTCTTGGCTCAGTATAATTAAATAGCCATTTGAAAATTTTGGGAGTGTGAATACTTTCTATCAGCTTATATGACTGAGGTGATAGGAGAAGCAACTTAAAATCTTTGTTATAATAAAAAATATCAAATGGGTTGTCTCTTTATCAAAACAATTATGAAGATGAAAAACAAAATAATAATTACATAATAAAATCTGTGATTATCGGTTTGTTATTTCTAACAAACATTTAACTACTCGCCAAACAGTTATTTTAAGCTTCTGTCATTCTGTTTTCAAAACCTTAAATGCTCAGGTGTCGTAAAGGAAAATCTTTGAAATATGAGATGGTACTAAAAGAGCGTGTGATGTTTTGATAAATATATATTGTTACACACAAATATAAACCGCTTAAGTAATAAAATCTTCTAAACTTTATAACAAACAAAACTGCCGTTATACGATTCAATTCAATGAGGTGGGAAAGGTCTACTAGTTGAAAAATCATCGTATGTTTTGTTGGACATCGGGGCGATAGAAGCGATGAACGATGTTCATGTTAAAATATATTGATGTGTCTTATTGCAATTTGGTTATTGGTAGAATAGTTGAAAACTTTTTTTTAAATTCTACTTAATTGGATGTCAAGGCTCAGATGCATTTAAAAGAATCAATTTACTGGCTGTCGAAGTCGCATGGTAAACATAACTATGCGATGTGTGTGAGATGTTTAGACCTAAAATATTTCACTTACAGGTCTGAAATTTGGCACACAGGCAATCAGGGCCGACCCGAGGGGGTTTGAACGGTGCGACCGCACAAGGCCCCGCGCTTCTGAAAGGCCCCCGCACAGGATTTTGCAAAATTCATTAAATTTTTTTTATCCTTTTTAAAAATTCTTTCAACCAACTTTTATGTGAAAAAAGCATAAAATAATAATTTTTCTAAAAATAAATATATTGCAATTTTTTTCTGGTTTTTAAAATGAATTTCCTTCAAAGATCTTTTTAAAAAGTAATTGGTGGATCTAGTGGATAAGAATCCAACAATTCCCTTTGCTACCTGGAGGTCCACGTGTTTCCGATTCCTGGGCAGAGCAAAAGGTAAAAAGTTATAACACTGTTCAGTCCTAAACCAGGTTCGATTGCTCCAGGCATCATATGGTCACTCTCTTTTCGGTGCGGGGGAGGGAACACCCTAAAGTGGTTGTCCGTCATTTGAAGATAAATTGCAGGTGATAACTTTCAATACATTCCTCGTTCCCGAGACTATTACTTTCAGGGTATACAGGGGGTAATGATTTTATGCGGATCCACATCTGTTGCCCTAATGGCCAGCAGATAGTCTTTCCCCTCTATTCACTTCTAGAGGAATGCTTTTTCTGCTTATATAGTTCTAAATTGAACACATCTGTTCCCCTTGTATTCAGCAGGACTGCTAAGCGATGATGAAGCATATATCTCAAGGGGTTTCTCGCCTTTCTTGTCAAAATGTGGTTTTCCAGCATCTATGAGTTCATCGTAGGTACTTGTAAAAAGGTAGTCTGTTACATCTATTCCTAAGAGTTTAATCAATAGAAGTGAATCTGAATATTGGATTGTGTGAAACACGACAGGTAACCCAAGAAGTTTTCTCAGAAGCCTAATTTTCCATTGAACACTTCATTCGCATTCGGAGTATCAGCCGCACAGCAAAATAAAATATTCTGCATTTGTTCTTGGAGACAAATTTCAAGTATGCTAATTTTTGTCTCTTTTCTATAGTTATTTATTAAACAACTTTCCTTTTATATTTCCAAAAAGAAAATTTTAATATTATAACAGGTTATCAATTTATAAAACAATGTACTTCCCCTTTGTTTTTGTATTTCAACATTTTTGCTATTTGTTATTATTGTATAAATTTCAGATAAAACTTTTTATTAACAGACGAAAATTTGTGTTTTCTACTCTTTTACACTGGGCATTTTTCATTATAAAATGCTACTTATTTGGAACCTTTTATTGTTTTGGGAAACTACATATCAAAGTTATTTGGATAAGTTTTAAAATATAAGAAGTATTTTGAAGATTGATTCAATTTAAATATCCTAAAACCGAAACTAGCAGTAGGTTGTGTATAATTGTAAATATGTTTGTGATCAGTCGATTATCTTTTCCTAGTTTTATTTATTATTTTTTTTGTATATGAAGAAATAATGAGTTCAACTTTCTTTACTGAAGAAATAATGAGTTCAACTTTTAAGAATTCACTTGATAATCCAAAATACAAGAAAACCCCATTCATACAGTATAATATTTTATTTCAGTACTGAATGCATTGGCTGGCATCGTAAATCGACAGAAAAATTGAAAGGGGGATATTTTCTCTTTCAATTGACTGCAAAGTTAAAAGTTATTTTAAGTTTCTTCAGCTTTCGTGTTTTGAAACTCTGTTGTTACTAATTATGGTGTCTAGCGGCAGCTAGACACCATCCATGAGCCCACTCACCCTCAAGAAATCGAGAGCAAGCAAAGGATCCGTCTCGAAAGTCTCCCTAGATAGGCGAAGACAAGAGAGGATGTGCTCTGGGGACGCACTCGCTACTCCACACTTTGCGCAGACCGGAAAAACTTTGTTACCGTGGCTGAAGGAGCAACTCCTCAGGTGACCGCTGACAAATCTGGACAGCGCCGTCTGGTCGGCTCTGTCACAGGCAAGGACAATGGAGCCACCAGGACTGCTCCGCTTATACCAATCATGGGATGGAGGGACCCTCCACGTCTTTAAATCTTTGTTTTTTCTGATGGAATAAATCTCGTCAAATGTTAAGGAGGGGGTTGAACACAAAGGTTCAGCCGTGCCCTGCTTCGCCAAATTGTCAGCAACCTCGTTTCCATAAATATCCACGTGGGAGGGTATCCATTGGAGGTGCACCTCATGATCCACGCCTATATGTCTAAGTAATTTGAGTATAGATATGCCAGTACGATCGCCCACGTTGTTCCAGTCTTTCAAGTGTTGTATTGAACTTCGACTGTCTGAAAATATCCATACCGCCCCGTAGTTGTTTTCATTCAAAATGGCCTCGAGTCCGGCCTCAATAGCCAACAGTTCACTTCTAAACACCGAGCAATTATCCGGGTTTCTCAATTTAATTTTTCTGACTTCTCTGGGAGTCTTAATATATATCCCACTCCCGGATTGATTTTCTTCATTTTTGCTCCCATCTGTGTAAATCTGGATATCCGCTCCAGGGATTTCGTTGATTAACTGGAGCGCCATCTGCTTCATGAGAGCCGGAACTGTATCAGCTTTGTTTACAGCCTGCTGTAGTTCTGTATGGAAGAATACTCCCAATAGTCCTTCCGATGGACAATTTTTTAGGGAGTGACATTCAACCTCCCGGCTAATTAGATTGAACTCTGTAGCTAGGCTCATAGGACTGTTTTTCTTCAACCTTTGGTTGCTCTTCCACCCTCGTAAAAACAACGAGGTGCGATTGTGAGAACTGTAACTTATAATTTTGTTAAAATATTTCTCCAAGCCAGCTCCTCCTCTGAATCTCAATGGCTGCAAATCTGCCTCATACAACACAATTTTATTTGGACAACTGTTTCTCAAACCTGTGATGATGCGAGCCGCACTCAGCTGCACTCTTTCTAGCTTCTGTAAGTTGGAATCAGAAGCGCAAAAATAAACAGGCAATCCATATTCCAAAATAGGTCTAATAAGGGCAATGTAAGTAGTCCTAAGTGTTTCAGCATTAACGCCCCAATCTCTACCCGAAATGTATTTGAGAATATTAAGTTTTCTTCTACTCTTAGTTATCAAGCTCTCTATATGTTTAGTACAGGTGAATTCGGGGTCTAATAAAAACCCCAGATATTTAGGATGTTTTACGGTACTGATATTTTGTCCATCGAACCTAACTCTAGGTTCGTAATTATACAATTTTTTATTTGTTGTAAAAAAACTGACATATGACTTATTGGCATTTAAGATTAGTTTGTGATGATCAGCAAACTCTCTTAGGTCTCCCAAGGCCAAATTCACATCGGACTCCATCTCTTCTACTTGAGCTCCCGATTTCCATAAAACTATATCGTCCGCAAATATCCCAACCTCACACCTTCTGGTTAGTAACTCCTCAATACCAGTCAGATAAATGGCGAAATCAACACCGACCCCTGAGGGACACCCTGGCTTATTTTATAGCTGTCAGAGAGTGTATTATTATATTTAACCCTAATGGCTCGTCTCCCCAGGAAGTCGTGGATCCATGCCAGTGCCCTGCCATTGATCCTTCCATATTCATGCAGTCTGATAATTAGTTTGTGCTTCCACACTCTGTCAAAAGCCTTTGACAGGTCCAAGAAGACTGCTATAGAATGATTTGTGGGCTTATTGTTTTGTGCATCCCTGATCTTCTGGCACATATAAAGGACCTGGTCTGTGGTGCCATGACCTCTCCTAAATCCGTACTGGGCCCCATCCAATAGGTCGTTCAAATCGAGAAAGTATTTTAGCCTAGCCAGAATCATTTTCTCCATTATTTTACAGATGATACTCGTAAGGGCTATAGGTCTATAGCTTTCTGGTGAGCCAGCCTCCTTTCCTGGTTTTTTAATAGGGATTATAATGGCTCTTTTCCAATCCCTTGGAAGTCTCCCATCTCTCCATGATAGGTTAAAGATGTCCAATAAACTCTGCCTTCCAACTGGTCCCAGATGCTCAATCATTCGTCCATGCAACCCATCCGGGCCAGGAGATTTAGTCCAATCCATCTGGGACAGGGCCTGCTCCAGCTCCTGCAATGAGAATTCCTTGGTAAAAATGACCTCTTTAGAGTCAGTGGTACGGCAACCGTGGACCACTACTCTAGCCTTCCTCTGAGTGTGCCTATCCGTCTCCGAGAAATACAGCGAGCCAATCTTTTGGTAATGTGTCGCCAACGCGTTGGCTGCGCCTTTATCGTTGTGGGTCATATAACCTGCAGGGTCCAGAATTGTATTCGTTCTTTTCGACATAATATCTTCTCTATTCAAACCTTTAGCAATTCTCCACAGCCTGGAGTCTGGCGTTTTTGGGTCTAAGTTTCCACACAATTTCTCCCATTTCTTTCTTCGACTTAGCGCATATGCTCTTTTAATCTTTGAAACTCTAAATGAAACTATTTTCGCATTTTATAATTTTAATTTTAGCACTGAAAGTTTTCAAACTGAACAATTTTTAATATATCCTCATGAAATCAGGAAGACAGGACACATTTCTACAACATGAGTTTGCAAAAAATAATGGGAGGAATTTTATCTCTTATTTAAAAAGGAATGCTTGAATTCAGGGCCAGACATAGGGGGTTTCGAAAGGTGTGAGCGCACAGGGCCCCACGCCGCTGTCAGATTGCACAAAACGAAAATGAATTGCATTAATTTATTTAACGAAATCAAAATTTGGCGGGCTAGTTTTACCTTCCAGGTCACAATATTGCAGATATTTACAATATTTATTTAAATTGTATCCAAATTTTACTTCTGTTCTAAAATTATATTGACCTTACCAATAACGCTCGCGTCTGCAGAAAAAATCTTCCTCAAGATTAAAAATAATAAAAAATTACTTGAGATCTAGCATTAGAGGCGAACAATTAATTTGCTTAGTCATTTTATCTATCGAATCCGCATTAACCAAAAATCTAATGGTATTATCAACGTATTTGCTATAAAATTTATAACAAAATGAAACAAAAATCACATATTGTAAACTTATTTTAGTAAGTTTAAAACCAAATTTTATATATGAAACAATTATTTTTGTAGTTTGATTTATTAACGATTTTTTGTGTGTTTAAAATATTAACTTTATAAAAATAATTTAATAATTTATTATTTTCATGTATTTTCTTAGTCTTTACTTAACCAAATTGTGAAATGTAAGAAATAGCAGAAAGCAATAAATTATTTTCTTGGAAGAAATTATCTCAAGGCCCCGCAAGTCAACTTTACACCGGGCCCCGCTTTTGTTCGGGCCGGCTCTGCAGGCAGCACTAATGGTGACTCAATGCACCTGGAAGCCCAATTCTTAAAATTCGATCTAGAAAATTTTGTATTTAATATTTTGTGGTTTTGTAAGTGATTTTTCATACTCATTTATCCATTGCATTTTTTTTAAATAATCGTATCAAGAAAATAGATACACCATGAGAAAGAACAAACAATTTCCGTTCTAATTAAGTTTATTTTAAACGTCTAAAAGTTTGTTTTAAACGGAAAAAGTGGCCATACAATATTATCTATAATTTTAATAAATTTTTAAAATATTTTTTATATAATTTACAACAATACTTTTAATTGTTCCAACGCAATTCAAACCGTTTTTATTGTTTAAAAAACTATTTAATTACTTTTTTCTTTCATTGTTGAAAGCTGAGTTAATATCCTAATACATTTTGCTTTCATATCTTATTTTACCAAACTTTTTGTGGAATTGAACCGTTTCATTTCTCTAATCGACATTGAGGATAATATTATACTGGGGGGTGGATCAGATCTAAAAGGCTTTGAACTTCCACAACACTGTCTAAATCGTGATTCAGTTCTACCAAGTGAAGAACGTACAGAAAGGAATTATGACACAGATGTACTGTCACAGCATACATAGAGGAAAATGAGCCAAAAATGGTCCAAGATCAAAGGGAATCATTTGACAAGATTTGATAGGCGCTGTGGCATATATATTTTTTTGATGCTCCTGGTGGTACAGGGAAGACTTTTCTAATCAATCTTCTTTTGGCTAAAGTGCGATAAAGAAACGAAATTGCCCTGGGCGTTCCTTCATCTGGCATTGAATCAAAAACTTGCAAATAAATTTTATCAAACTCTCCCCCACTCTAAAATTCAACAATCTTTAAAATTCCAAACTACTATATAAATGACAGTTGAAATAACAAAACCCCTATTTCACCTTCAAGCCGTGCGTTCCGATAGTACAGTTATCAAGGCATTACGCTTCCAATTCATTGTTCCGGGATTCGGTCCCTGGGTGACAAACTTTTTCTCCGAGTGTTTTCACTCACTATTATTACCGTCTTCTGCCTCCCATAATTATCTCATCATTTTAGTATCACTTTAATCGATTTATTTTTACTCCTTGAAAATTAAAAACTTTCAAAAAATCTTTGCACATTTTTCTTACATATTCCTAAGTACTTTTTTCCTCCGTACTCTTTCCTACATGTCCAATATTTTGGATAGTTTCAGTTTCAGATAATATTCTCCTAAAACTTATTGGGAAAATAAATTTTTTATTAGATTTTATTCCTTTTTCCAAACATGGTATATTATCCGATAAATTTAAAATAACTCCTAATGTAAATTCCATCTCCATAAAAACTATTTTTAAAAACACTCTTTCATTAGTGTACTAAAAAGTAATTTCTTATTTTAATTATTTTCTGCATTTTAGTTTTTAATTTAGAATTCATCATTATAAATATAAATTTTTTAACAATTTTTTTCTTAAATTCATAAGCAGATGGCGCCACTGGCATAAAATAAGTTAATTGATTAACTAATAATAAAATTCTGAAATAATTAAAATAGTATACACTATATGCCCAAAAGTATCCGGACACTTGCAGATTTTCACATTTTTTAGAATTTCTCCGGAATGGTTTAACCGACTACCATTAAGCTTCGGACATGTAAAGAATAGACAATAACTCACATTTTACATTGAAGATTCCGTCCTGAGGGCAATTAGGGGACCGTCTACAAACTGATGAAGACAAAAAGGTGTTTGGCCCACCCCGCTTCACAGAATACAGATAACAAGATGAAACTTTCAGAAATGGTAATGTTTAATGTGCATAATATTTACAGGAATTTTTGTAAACTCAGCTCAAATATTTGGGAAGATATAAAGGTTTTCTTAAAAAGTCTCAAATTTTTCCACCTGTTTTTTGCTTATAACATGCAGAGTTTTCTGTTATATTATACGAAACTTACAGAAAAGATGACAATATGTTAGAGAAGCATTTGTGTAGAACTTTGGAAAAGAATTGTTGAATATTACAGGAATTATGAGCATTTTTAGTAAATAATGTTTTACTGCGCATGCGCGAAACATAGCGTAATTTTTCTTTCACAACTTTAAAGCCAGATATATAGGGCAACTTATATAACAATATTCAGTTCAATATCAGTAGTATTCAGAAAGATATCGGCATTACAACGAGCAGAATTTTAGCTCCTGTCGAAGAGAAGCTAAAAGATGAGGGGTTGTACACAAATTTATATTTTTTAAACTTATATTTTTAAATAGTTATATTGAATTGTATAGTGGTTAGAATTTGCTGAATACCCATGAAGACTTATCAATTGCGTGCATAACTTAAATTCCAGCTAATTAGGCACTATAAAAAACAAAAATTGTATTACTTTATTTATATTATTTACAGGATTAATAACAAATTACATATTACAATTTTACGGCCAAACGATATTTTTAAATATATTTATTTTATGGCGAAACGATTTTTTATCTAATTAATTTCTTTTCTTAAAATATTTTAATAATTCTACATATATATTTTTTTATTCGTTACGAATATTAGATGTGTTCATGGGTATTCAACAAATTCTCACCACTATACAATTCAATATAACTATTTAAAGATATAAGCTTACAAAATATAAATTTGTGTACAACCCCTCATCTTTTAGCTTCTCTTCGACAGGAGCTAAAATTCTGCTCGTTGTAATGCCGATATCTTTCTGAATACTACTGATATTGAACTGAATATTGTTATATAAGTTGCCCTATATATCTGGCTTTAAAGTTGTGAAAGAAAAATTACGCTATGTTTCGCGCATGCGCAGTAAAACATTATTTACTAAAAATGCTCATAATTCCTGTAATATTCAACAATTCTTTTCCAAAGTTCTACACAAATGCTTCTCTAACATATTGTCATCTTTTCTGTAAGTTTCGTATAATATAACAGAAAACTCTGCATGTTATAAGCAAAAAACAGGTGGAAAAATTTGAGACTTTTTAAGAAAACCTTTATATCTTCCCAAATATTTGAGCTGAGTTTACAAAAATTCCTGTAAATATTATGCACATTACACATTACCATTTCTGAAAGTTTCATCTTGTTATCTGTATTCTGTGAAGCGGGGTGGGCCAAACACCTTTTTGTCTTCATCAGTTTGTAGACGGTCCCCTAATTGCCCTCAGGACGGAATCTTCAATGTAAAATGTGAGTTATTGTCTATTCTTTACATGTCCGAAGCTTAATGGTAGTCGGTTAAACCATTCCGGAGAAATTCTAAAAAATGTGAAAATCTGCAAGTGTCCGGATACTTTTGGGCATATAGTGTAGTGTCATCAAGAAAACACGAGTGTACAAGTTAACAGAATGGAAAATATCTCTAAATAACATTTTATCCGTTATTACTGTACTTGCAATTACAGTACATACAAATAACGTTTTATTCAAACGCACAGTACCTGCAAATAAAGTCCTATTCGATCACAAATATCGTTTTATTCGAACGCACCGTACCTGCAAATAACATTTCACACGCTGGTTCGTACTTGTAAAAAACGCTTTATCCGTTTGCACCTAACCTGCAAATAACTCTATCCTTAAGTAAAAGCATAAGAAGAAGCTGAACCATCATGTTTTTTTTTTTATATAATAACTCTTCTAGGACGCAAAGCGCCCACATTATAGTGAGCGAAGCGAACCTCAGAGGATTGCATAGCAATCCTCCTGGTGTTTGGCGAGCTTCAGCGAGCAGGGGGCAGAGCCCCCTAGTTTCTGGAAATTCAGGAAAGGCAAAATACGTTGAAAAACATCAGGCTTAACAATAACAGAATGGGAGGCGTTACCATGGTGCTAGGTGGAGATATTTGACAGACACATCCAGTGATTCCCCGTGGAACCAGGGCGGATGAAGTGTAGACCTGTTTTAAATCATCGTATTTATGGAATGGCATTCAGAGACTTGGACTAACAACAAACATGTGAATTCATCTCATGATGGTGATTCATCAGCCCAGAAATTTGCAGATGACCTAGTTCAACTAGGAAATGGTGCCATTACTCTGGATAATCAAGATGGATGCGTACCGATGCAGAGAATGGGAAGGATTGTGAAAACTCAACAGAAGCTGAAGGAAGTAGTGTTTCCAAATGTTTCACAGCACTTTTTTGACTACTCATGGTTGCGCCAAAGAGCAATTCTTGCCCCAAGAAACGAAGATGTCAGCGTCATGAATAAGCAACTTTTACAAGAATTGCCTGGCAGCGTTCAAGTTTACAACTCTATTGACACTACATGTGATTCGAATGAGGCTGTTAACTACCCAGCAGAGTTTTTACAAACATTCAAGACATCTGGGGTACCTTCGCATACATTGGAGCTTAAGATTGGGGCACAAATAATGTTTCTCAGGAATCTTCATCCGCCTTCACTTTGCAATGGAACAAGACTCTGCATTAAGAAACTGATGCCGAATATCATTTAAGCCACAATTAAGACTGGACATGCTGCTGGTGAGGACGTTTTCATTCCTAGAATCCCGATCATACCTTCGGATTTCCCATTTCAATTTAAACGCATTCAGTTCCCTGTTCATTTAAGTTTCACCATGAGCATCAACAAAGCACAAGGACAATCCTTAAAAGTTGTAGGGCTCGATCTCCTCAAGCCCTGTTTCTTTCATGGTCATCTGTATGTGGGTTGTTCAAGAGTTGGAAAAGCTGACAATCTGTACATCCTAGCTCCAAATGGAAGAACAACGAATATTGTTTATCCCGAAGCTCTGTAGCGAAACATTTTAAGCAAGAAAAGATAATATCTGTGTTGTGATCATTCAGGAGGAAAGAATGAGGCGACATGCCCGAGTCATGTCGGGTAGTGGTAGGACTCGATCTTAAAGCTAATTTTTCCTCTTCGATGTTTTCAGATTCCGAGAACAGACATGATAATAACCATGTCAAAAGCACTTATTAATATCTCGGGCTTCTCTTCCTGACGAGCGGCTCGCCATGATATTTTTCAATTTATTAAATTTTTGTCTTCTTTTCTTGTCCTTTTGTTTCTTGTATGTTTTGAGATTTTTACCCCTTATATTTAATACCAATTTTTAAATCGTAGAATAAACAGAAATAACCTGTCCCAAAAGTTTATAGACAAATGCAATTTTATGCAAATATGGTATCGGTAATCATGACGTCGATTCGGAGCCTAATAAATATGTCGTAAGAAAAGGAAAGCGGTCGTTTGTTCTGCGATTCAAAATGCCTAAAGCTTAGCAGCTCTCTAATGAAGAAGTGAGTAAAATTCTGCATTTGAAATTGCTCGGTAAGACTGTTAAGAAAATATTGAAACTTTTAAATCGTTCTAAAAGTATGATTTATCGTGTATTAACTTGTAAGACGCCATGTGAGACAAAACCTCGTTCGGGAAGACCACGTATGACGGATATTCCCAGTGATAGACGAATACAAAGAATGTCTTCCAAGTCTGAAAAAGCCGTTTCCCGAAATTACTAGGGCTTCCCGGTTGCAATTCTCCAAGAACACTGTTCATAGACGAATTATAGAATCTGGTTATATGATCCACGCAAAAATGGCTCTCAGATTACCATTCTCAAAGCTTCACATTATTAAGACATTACAATGGGCTCGTAATCATATGTCATATCATGATAAATGGATGGCTGTCCTTTTCAATGATGAAAAAAATGGAACCTCGATGGACCTGACAGGAATATAAAATATTGGCATAATTTACGAAAAGAGCCCAGCTGCTTTTTCAGTAGGCAAAGTGGTGGTGGATCTGTGATGGTGTGGGCGGCTTTCGGTTTCAACGGTAAAATGGCTTTTGCCTTTTTACATGGCCGACAGAATTCTCCTAAATACATAGAAATACAAGAAAATCATCTTATGACATTTGCAGAAAACATAGAGGGAGGAAATTGGGAATATCAGCATGATAATGCTCTCTTCCATACCTCCAATGCTACGAAAAATTATTTAAACTCGAAAAATGTTACTGTTCTTGAGTGGCCACCGATGAGTCCTGAACTAAACCCAATTGAGAATGTGTGGTGCATTATGTCTCGGAAGGTATATGAGAATGGAGGGCAATTTTATTCAGTGAATGCCTTGAAGACATCCATTGAAAGTGCATGGTTTAACTTGGAACCGGATAAATTACAAACCTTAAATATGTCGTTGGAAAAACGTGTATACGATGTCATACTAAACAATGGAAAGACTTTAAACTATTAAGAACATTGTATTGAGCACCTTTTGTTGAAATGTCATATATTCTATAAACTTTTGGGACGCCTAATATTTCCATTTTTTTATATAATTTAAATAAAAATTGCTATTTTTTCTAAATATTTCGTTGAATGCAAGTCGCATATGGCTGGAATAAACATATTTGTAATTGGTATTTGTGTATGCCTTTCCGTTTTGCTAAAACATTTATTTTACTAAAGTCTATAAACTTTTGGGACAGAGTGTATATATATATATATATATATATATCGATTCTTAATGTTATCCAAAATCACTTTTCTTAAACTCTAGTTTCGTTTCATTTCCCACGCGCTGGAGGATTAAATCTCTCGTTTGGCATATTTAATACTAAAAGAATATTCTAATTACTTCCACGCGCACACATAAATCGCGAATTCGTTTCCAGACTTTTCCCTAAAACACTTACGTAATATACTAAAAATAGCTATTATTCCCTTCACTTTGATCACGTGTCTATATGTTAAATCCCTACCTGAGGAAAAGCAGGGATTTTCTGTTCTCTTTTGACTTGAAACTTCAACTAAGATGCACGTACATTCCGTCACTCTCCCATAATAAAAGAAAATTAGTTAATAACTCGGTCTGTTTTTTGTTTAACGATTACAACAAAGAAAACATTTCATATATATTTTTGTAGCGCCAACCCTCTGCGAAAGCCAATTGTTGGAAAAACGAAAAAATAGGGGAATAAATACCCCAAATCTTTCAAGATTAGAAACGGGAAAGTATATAACTTATAACATACCAATTGAATAGTTATAAATATTGTTAGGACTTGAGAATTATCCTAAAGACAGTTCCGCATTTAAAGTGAAAATATTATATCTAAATTAAGCTTTTAATACTATAATAAAACACTATAAAATATTAACTATATATATAGTAATATAAACCAAAATATAACCTGTTATATATGAATATACAAAACAAAATAAACAAGACATATCAAAATGAAATTCAAAAACTAAAAATTTATTAATTAAACAAAATTTAAATTATATATATATATATTATTTATGCATATTTATTACTTAATTTTACTTTAAATTCTAATATTATATATTTTAAAATCTTAGTACAATATTAATGTATTCCAAAATAACTTTTCTTAAACTCCAGTTTCGTTTTATTTCCCGCGCTGAAGGTATATTAAATCTCTTGTTTGGCATATTTATTACTAAAAGAATATTTTAACCGCTTCCACGAGCACACAAAAATCGCGAATTCGGCGTCCTTTCAGCGCCAGACTTTTCCCTAAAACACTTACGCAATATTCTAAAAATATCTAATATTCCCTTCACTTTGATCACGTGTCTATATGTTAAATCCCTATCTGAGAAAATGCAGGGATATTCTGTTCGCTTTTGACTTGAAAACCTAAACTAAGATGCACGTATGTCAGCCACTCTCCTGAAATTGACTTAAATATTTCGATAATAATAATAATAATAATAATATATATATATATATTACCCCAGTCGTCATTAATAGCTTAGCAAGCGTAAATGGCGCCCGGGGAATGGTATTATTTTTATACCCTCTCATCTTATTTTACTTTAAAAGGAGACTTAAACGCAGTAAGGTTTTGACTCCATAACACCATCTCCTGTCCCCGTGCCTAGATTCCTTATGACTCTTTATGAGCGGTTTGAATGGACAGGAAGTGGAAGCTTACTGAGACCACCAAGCAATTTTATTGAAAATAAGGGAATGGTTACATGAGGGATACAGTGAAAGGTCAGGACCTTTGAGGCATACTGAATGAGATGGGTGACAAACAAAATTTGGAAAACTGTTACAAAATAAGAACGCGGTAAAATAGCTAAAGTATTAAAATGAGCATGACAAGCGATATTATATAAGAAACTGTTGTACACGAAAGAAAAACATTCTAAACACTTGAATAATAAACAAATATATGCAAATATATACAACACTTGGAAACATATTGCACTGTATATTTCTGTTGTACTGTCTAAAGGTAGAAAACTTCAAAGCATGCATCACTTTGGAAAAATGTTAAAGTTGTGGAGTATTTGAAGGAGTGATGTAAACGAGGATATATTTTGTTGAAGGAAATACAACACTTTACTGAGCGGTGAGAAACGAAAACCTCTGCCAACTTACGATGAGTCGGTAATTTGACTACTAGTAGTGTGTACGTGATGAGCGAGATGATGCAGTGATGATGGCTCTGAATGGACAGCCCCTAAGACCTCCCCATCCATACCTCCCTTTGCTCCCTCCAGTCGCTGCACTACTGCTACAGAAACTCTGGGCACTATTTCTAATGTGCTACTGCCAGTTTCGCTGAATTATGATTTACGTCCTTTTTCCTCCTGCAAAATACAGAACTGACCCCAAAATTAAAACTGGACATGAAAAATCACCTGACACACGTCAAGCGCGACGCATTTGATGTGTATGACTTGAGCATGAATTGACTCAGTTCTACATGCGATGTGATTAATGCATGAAACACCTCTTCAAGAATTTCCTCTAAACACTGAAATTTTATTTTTAATCCATCCTTAAATTATGCAAAGATTACTTTTTCTGAGTGTGTTTCGGTTACGCGAGTTAGGAATGTAAGTTATTGTAAAACAACCTCCCAATTCGCAATTTTTTAAGGATCCAATTATTTACCACTTTTGGTAACCAACAACCTAAGGTGAGGGTGAAGGCTCGAAAACTGATCGCGCCATTTGTTTTTCACAACAGCTTTTGAATGCAAACATGTAAAACACGCAGAAGAAGTTTAAATATACAATTTTTCATTAAATATGTTGACATCAAACTTTACTGTATATTTTATGATTTATTTTCCAATGCTATAATTTATTTCTCTATATTATGGGAATATTACGGTGATGTTGACTTGACAAACAGACGAGACAGGATGAAAATTATCCACTTCTAAGAAATAATTCCCTCGTTCTAAGAAACGGTGAGCAACGATAAAAAAATTGAAAAATTTAAAAAAAATGGGGAGAGAAAGCTGGCGAAAAAGTTAAGAGAAAACATAGTGGAAGACTAAAAGTTGTTATAAGGAAACATGTATGCATGTTTGTTTTTTCAACGAATATTTAATTCCCCTATCATTTACTTGATGGAGCCATATGTGAAAAGGAGAAAAAAATGTGAGAGAATGTTTTCATTTCAAAATGGACTGATTACTTTACTTAAACTTACAGAATTCTCATAACATCCTTTCGTAATACAGTAATCATTTTTGTTGACATAGAGGTTAGATGTTTATTTTCATAGACGTACAGATAGATGATTACTTTTGTTTATATTTGATTTATTTATTACCGGTTACTTTTCGCTTTGTGTATACATTAAACTGGATAAATATTACGGACAGTCCATAATTTCAATCTGATTCTTCCAAACTCGTCATTTTAGGTAGCTCGTCTTCTATTCAGCCCATTTTCAGTAGATTTTTCTGGACTACAGTTAAATTTTGTTCTCATGTGCTGTAATTTGTAGGGCTCTTTAAAATGAAGAAGCTTTACTATTTTCAATGAAAGTGTTATTCTCCTTCAATCTCTAATAATGAATAATTTGAATCGAATATCAGAAAAATATTTCATAAATGCATTTTTAAACAGGAATCGAGTCAACTCATACCCACTTATACACCTCAAATGTGCCACGTCAATTTAATATTGGAATCCTTAGCATATCTTACAAGAGGGTTTTAGTTCTAGTTATAGTGACGACCCGTTTTGAAGCAATTCAAAAGCTATTTTGGAATGGACCTTTAATTTTGAACCGTGGTCAGATGACGAAAAAGATAATGCGCTGGCACCCACTCTCAAAACGAGGGCCGTGTGGCCTTGTGATCAGAGAGTTTCATATTTGAAACCCGATTCCTCTGAAGATCCATCGTGTTTGTGGGCCTGGTGCACGTTAAATCTGACGTCGTGGGTCAAACATCTTCCGCAAGTTTGGAGAGGCAGGTACTTGCTCAGGTGTCGTCCTCGCCATTTGACCACTGTTCAAAGATACGAGATCCGTCCCAAAATAACCCTCGCGTTGCTTCAAAACGGGACGTTAAAGAATTATCTAAATCAAGGTTGCTTTGACAAATAGAAAAAGTTACGCTCCCGCTTTATCATGGACTTGGCTAGATATGCTAAACCAAGTGGGATGCCACGTGAATTTTCTTCATTAAGAGTGCACCTTTCGCCGCAATGTGTGTTAACATAGAAATACAAATTTTGTATCGTTCGGATTATATTTGCTAGGCTACTAAAACCGATAAATTACAGAATTTTAACAAGAGTCATTGAGAAGTCTGCACTTAATATTCCCTTAATGATTATTTAATTTGCTGTATTAAAAGGTGATATCAGAAATGCAACTGATTCATAAAATTTTCTAATATATAAAAAATGAATTCACACAAAATTTTGCAATACCCAGAAATAACAGAAAAGGACATCCAAAACGGTTGATTTTAACATTTTAACCAAAAACCATGAAGGAAAAATGTATTAGTAGTCTGTGCTTCCATTTATCCATTCCAATTTAACAGTAAAATTCTCATTAATGTAAAAAGAGTTTCGTCACTGAAAAAATAATCAATATCATCAGTTGTTACACAAAAGAAATAATTTGAAGAACTCTGATGAAAACAAATCTGCCGACGAACTGGTCGAAAAACTAATTTAGGAAAAACTTGTCTCCAAATTAAATGCTCTGATGATTTTTACTCAATTAATCTTCCTACAATTAAAAAAATCAAATCATTCATTTGTGATTCGATAGTAAGATTAAAAAGCGTTGTCGAAAAGTAAGTACTTCAAAAATCACGATTTTAGAGAGAAGTTTTTCAAACGATATAGGGTTTTTCGTATTCAGCTACAAAGCTTTCCATACATATTGGAGTCTCAAGACTTGTATATTCTTTTAAAAATATATTGGATCATGACAAAATAGTTCAGCTCAAAATGGGTCGCAAGTGAAAAATTTTAATAAGCGTTGAAATAAAACAGTCTGTATCGCAAAAGGACGTGAGATTATGCCAAATGAGTTGAGAAAGTGCTTTTTGCACACATTTTCTGGCATTTTGCATACTGGCTAACAGTGAAAGCCAGTATTTTCTCGAGTCAACGCTAATTCGAGTGTCATACTAACAGGACCGCCGAGAGTCGAGCCGGACCCTGGAGCAAAGTACTGACCCCACTTGCGAATTATAAATCTGTTGACTAATCAGCGGACCGAAGTCTTTTTTTCGGTTGCCTGGTCACGTCATATATTGTCTTGAAAATCTGACTTCTAGCTACCTGCTATAATTTCGATTAATGAGTGAGTGAGTTTTATTATTCAGAGAAAATAAAATGTAGAATTATATTTCAACTCATGCCGGGCCCCAATTGCGATGGATAAAATTAAATTACTCTTGGAAATAAGAACAAAATATTTTTCCTTATCCAGGGCCGGCGGCTCCCTCGCTGTGCCCGGATTCAGGGATTTTCGCCCTCCTTCCCTCTCCTCTCGGCGAGATGCCGACCAATAAAGAGCACATTTTTGGAAAAAAAATGTTGGAAATTTCTCAACCCACTGGGTGTAATCTCATTTTATGATACAAAAAGTTTTATTTCAGCGTTTATTGAGTTTCCCACTCGCCTTTACTCCATTTTACAAATGAAGCAGACAGTGTGCACGCTGTACATGAGTGCAAAAAGACACATTCTCATCTCATTCCAAGGTACGTAACTTTTTTTTTTGTTGAATGAAATTATCATAGGAACATGCATGCAAGTTCTTGAAAATTCACGATAAAAACATGCTGATACACCAGCATAGATGAGCACATTATTGTGACTTCAGAATTTTTAATATGTTTTCACCGACGATACATTAAATTACAAAAAATATACCTTGCATGTGTTGACGTTTTCCGGTTTGATGAAAGGGTTAAAGGGTTCGCAACAAGAAGTGAATTTTCACACGACCACTCGAGACTTTTGAAATATTAGCGATCCAAGTCACAGCAAGACATCCATTCCAATCATGCAAAATATGCAAACTGAAGCAATAAAAAATTTTAAATTAATCGCCTCGTCTTCAGTTTAATTCGCCTGCAGTCAGCTGATGAAAAATATCGCAAAAATAGTTCCCATCCATTTTGCGAAGAAAATATGAATATTTGACTCGCAGCATTTGTTATTGACAGGGTAACAAATCATAAAGCCTTAAACTGCCAGTCACCTGGACAGGAAAACCACAGACCATGGGTCAAGCAGCGTTGCCTTCGGGAGCTGAGAATGTAGGAAGGAGAATGACCGTTAAACCTCATCCTGTAACCATAACCAAATCAGTAAGCTTTTCACTTCTCTTGATGATTCATACCAAAGAACCGAAGTGAGAAGTGTTAAAGGTGAGGAAATTTTTGTTTAGACGTGTTCTGCATAATAGGCACGGTAATTTATTCAGAGAGATGGCAAATGCTGAAATGATACAAATTTACCCATAGCATTCTCACTTCTCCTACATTGAGGAGGTTGACCTGGAAATGATTAGTTTATGCCCACAAAATACTTTAGCTATTATTAGTTAAAAATTAATATTAATGCACCAAATTAGGTTCTTGCAAAAACATTGCCAGCATTCAGTATATCAATTTGAAACTCATGGATGGCGTATGTATATACATACAATGAGTGTTCTTATCTACAAAATGCATCATCTATTATTGGTTAAAGATTAATAATAGTGAACCAAAATAAGTTCTTGCAAAATCTGTACCGGCATTTCGTTATATCAATTTGATATTCTTGGAAGGCAATGCATAATTTTAAACTCTTGCCTAATAATTATTGCTTTTAATTCTCTTTTGCTATAGACGGGTTTTTTGAACTTCCTACACGAGCTGCCCCGTTTCGTGTGGAAAGAATTTCGCACCCCCGTCCAGAAATAAAAAATTGTTCCACTTCCCCAAATGTTTTGGTTTATGGTTGTTCACGGTAATGGAACAAGGGACATTATTTGGTAATGCTGGCCCAAACGTAAGTTCGTAAAATTGTGGAGAGATATGGCGGTAAAACAAAGATCGTTAAAACAATCTGTAAAAGTTTAAGGCAAAAACTTAAAATTTTGACATTCTTATCATATAGGAGAAATTGAACGAAGTTTAAAAAGTTCGAAAGAAATTGTTTAAATTTGGAAATAAAATCCATTGAATTTGAAAAAATAAAGGTGTCAACCATTTGGTATGGTCAATGGCGAAGAAACCGAATTAAAAAATCGCAAATGCCGGATTTTAAAACTTGGATATTCCAAAAGTATGTGTCTAACTGACGTAACGCATTAACAGTGAGAACAAATAAGAGGTGGTTTGCACAGCAAACTTATTCAATTCCCCGAAGTGAATAAATGCTAGAAAGAAAACAAAATTGTCAATGGAACGTTCATTAATAATAATTCGAATTAGGTAGGGAGACTGGGGCATATTTACACACTTTTTAAAATTTCATTTTTATATTTTTATTCATTACAATAATTTTCTCGTTTTCATTGCTAATTAATTAGTTAGGCTTTAAGACATCTGGTGCATAATTTTAAATACTTTCAACTATTATATTTTTTAGTTATATTATTTTCTTTACCACGTGTCCCTGTGTAAATTTACCCCGTGACCGCGGCACGTTTACACCACTGAAAATGATTAAATATAAGGATTACTGTGATTAAAATACAAAAATTAAATCCAAAGAAACCTATTTTATTTCAAAAAGTACATAATAGATTACAAACATTAATCTTTTTCGAAATCGTTATCACAATTTTCTGCAAGCAAATAATTTTGAATTACCTTTGGTAAAACAGTCCTCATGAGTCAACCTCTTACATTCGGTGCATTGTAACCACTATTCGCCAGGTCTTGAATCTTTGTAACGTTTTAAACAGTAAATACACAGACAATTTTCATCGTCATGCTCTTTATCAGAATCATAAGTATTATTAGTCTTTTGTTTCTTTTTATGCTCAACATTTCCCACCTTTTCTTTCTGAATAAGCTGTTTCTCATAAAAAAAAAACTCTGCTCCAGGTGCTAGTTTCAATCCCATAACCCCCAAAAGATTTACAGATTCCTCTGGGGCATTGAATTTTTACCGTAGTTGGAAAGTGTTTTGAAATTAAATCCTAGCCGCAGCTACCTTTCTCAGAGATTGACCACTTTTTACATTTTCAACTACCATCTTCATCACGTGTGGATGAATATTATAATTTCCTTTATTTTTCTTTTTTTATTCCGAATCATTTTTAAACTGAAAAAAATAATACAATGAATAACAACTAGCAATAAGAGGCCAACAGAATATTATTACGCAGTGTGTAAATCTGCCCCGTGTGTTGTGTGTAAACTTGCCCCATCGTCTCTTTTTCGTTATTGCTCGGCATATAAACTTTATTCACAAGGAAAATAATAAATTAAATAGCTTAAAATAACCACAAAAGAACAATCTAAGAGGGTAATCCATAATAAGTTATAATGTTCTAATAGTACGAGCTCTATTAAAGCCAATTAGTAGGGGTAAAAATTTACAAAACTGGTAAAAAGTCAGTAAAAGTTGTCCTCTTCACGGTCGGCTCTCAAGACAAACTCCAAAATGGCGTGAGTGCTAATGGCGACCAAGACGCTTCTCCTGGAACGACATAGAGCGCCCTCCGAACAACGGTATGTGAAATACAAGCGTTGTGTAATCGTGTCCCTGTATTAATTTGAGAAATTGTAATAAAATACTTCAGGAATTTCATTGAAATTGTGCATTATATAGTTCTCACATTTCTTTGCTATATACAAGTCACTTAATCAAATCTCGAATTCAATCATTCCCACTTCCGTAATTTAAATTCTTTCACTTATTGTATATTCTTTGAACAGAATTCATCAAATCTTTTTTTAGAACGTTTTTCACAAATTCAAAGCATTGAAAATAGCGTGTAATAAAAATTTCTTTCATACAAATCTTAAAATAATGAAATTTGAATAAATCTTTTAATACTATTAATTTATTTAAATATTTCTTTGATCTTATGCTGATTTTATAGCGAATAAATTTTCATCTATCATGCTATTTTTCCTTGTGATTTTAGGTAAAAGTTCAAATTATTTGACTGAAATTCTCTTTGCCTGTCTTTCGGATAATGTGAATTTCTTGATAGTTTTATTTGCAAGAAATATGAAACACCTTGCTAATAATAGTTTTTATTCCTTGAGTCATAAATATTTTCCATGGGAATACATATTTTAAAAAGAAATTAATTTTAAATTTGAAATTCTACCCGTTGGGTATAAGTTTATTTTGCTGATTCAACCATATTGGTATATATATTTCAGAGTTTAAATACTTTTTTTTGTATGAAATATTAGTTAGTATAAGCATTTATTGAGTACAAAATACTTTCGTCCTTCTCATTTTTTGTTGTTTTTTGCCAGCCAAATCCTGTCAGCAATATTCAAGAATTATGTCTAAATCACAGTTCATTAAAATAGTATTTCGAGCATTGGATTGATTTGTAAAGAGACATATTGGAATGAAATTTATTTCTCTCTTTTTTTTTCCACCACATTTTTTTTTTCATATTTTTGAATTATTTTCTACAAAAAATAAATTAATAAAGAAAAATTCATCTGAAATATAAACGATAATAATAAAATTCCTTTTCTGTTGAATGACTGACCAAAACCTGTAAACCTGTAAAACCTGTAAGTAAGTAAAATATTAATACATTTCAAAAAGTTAATGAAAAGCGCTTTTCTTGCTACGATTCTTTTTGCTACGATATTCTTTTTGGCTTGTTTCAAACGAAATGAGGTCTAAGACTAACAAATTAAGCTATTTAATAGTTGCATTTGTGTAAATGATGACAATGAGAGGGAAATTTAATATCCGATTATATCCGCTAATGAATAACTATTATGAAAAGCCTTGAATAGTGCCTTATGAAAAGCAACCAATATTTTGAATCATGCCTTAGCATTAAATATCAATCTATCGTTTTATGGCCGTTTTGTATGACAAATTAAAAAGACAAGCTTTTTGATTTTGCATGTGCGTAGTCTGTCCAAAAAGAGCACCAACTCCGTTGTAATGCCGTTATGTAGCTTTAACCTGGAGCTTGCATCTGCACTTTTTTCGAGAACGCCACGTCATTGAAGCACTGTTTTATCACTGATAGAGTGAACCACTATATTGTGTGTTTGGCGATTTTTTGCATTTCGAAAAAGGAAGAGCTATGAGTTTGTGAGACTTTTGCATAAAATTGACTACTTGAATGGCACTGAAGTTTTAAATCTTGCAGAACATCCACCAAAGATGATCCGAAAACTGTGTGCTCTTCCACGTCAACGGACGAGCTTCACGGCAAGGAAATATGTGTGTAACGTCGTCATGAACACCATGAAAGCAGGACTGCATGATGAGTCTTTTTATAACTCTTTTAATTACACACATGGACACAGTAGACACACATGGACATTGAAGACACACATGAACACAACACAGACACTACTTATACAATAAATACTATTAAACAATATTCCGAGCGAAACATGAATTTTCGCGAAAATAGTTACGGCCGGTCACGCAGTCACCATCCATCAACTCCCAAAAATCATCCCTCGAGTTCAGAGGATTTTTGTTCACCAGATGGCGCAGTTGTTACAGTGCTTTAATTCGTACAAATCATCGTATTTGAAGATCTAGGCATCAGCAAAATCTCCTTTCACCCAATTTTGACTAATAACCTGCAGACATATAGTGTTGAATCAAAATCTGCACCTTGTTTCTTGACTGATGAGGACAAACATGAAAAGTCTCACAGCTAGTCAGGAGTTGCTAGATCCTTCAAATATGGATCAAAAACATGTCGTAGCAGGTCGCAACTTTCCAGATTTGACCCTGTGAACTTTCTTCAATTCCCAAAGTTGAAATCCACATTGAAATTCATTCATCATTTTGGAAGGATTTTCAGATGAATTGACATTGGTTTGGCTTCCCAATCCTTGTTATTTTGATTGGTCACAAAACATAGTTTCTTATCAATTTTACAGCGACACATTTCTCAAAAAATGCAGTAGAATATCTTCATTGTCTTTTTAATAAAAGGCTTTAAAAAGTTTTTTTTATGTGATAATTTTTACGATTTTATGTCTGAAGTAAAAATAATATTTCTTGTACTAAATGGAATAATTAGCTTTATATTGTTCTTTCTCTGTTTCCCGAAATTCATGTAGAATTTTAAGTCATATATGAAAATTCTGCGTGTTATTTTATTTTTGATCTTTAAAATGGCTTCGTGAGTTTTTTTTTAAGTTACACATTTTTAATTTTAATATCGAGCTAAAAAATACATTAAATTCTTTTAAATTTCCCGAGAGTTGTTTAATAATACTTAAATCTGAAAATTTATTGAATACTTTTAATCCGTTCGCCCTTCCACAACTCAAAAATTCTTATCATTTTTTATATTGTTACGAACATGGAAAGTCGTTTCCCAGCAATGTTAGTCTTATGTTTCGGAAGAGAATTCTACAGAGGTATGTATGGAAATTCCGGGGGAATGGAGCCTTTGACCCCCTACCTTGGCGACACATATAGAACACAAACAAAAATCCTTCTAATTTTTACGAAAAATTTTCTAACTTTTGCAATAATCATACACGTAACTTCCACTAGAGTAACCAACGCATTCTGTGTGAGCCCATTCTTCAGTGCAATTTAGCAAATAGTTAAGTCATACGGAATACTAGTCCATATCTGTCACCCTTCTGGTATTCCATATTTATCGCCTACTGGACATTTGTTTTGGGAGATATAAATGTGGATTCAGGAAACGAAACATGGATGGATTATAGACAAAATAAACCTCAAAATGTGCCCTATTTGTTCATATAAGCATTACATACCAAGAAATAAAAGTTAAATGCGAAAATACTAAGGATGAGATGACTTGCCGAAATTTATACTTTCCAAAAAACGCAAAAATGCTCTTAACAAAAACGTGGTTATAGTTACAACAGCACAGCCAACATTAAAACTTAATAGGGTACACTTAATAATTAATTACACAGCACTTAATAGAGGATAAACTGATCTATTCCATATTTGTCGTTCTTCCTCTACGTAAGTGATGCTTTTCATAAGATGGCACAATATAGCAGTTAGAAAACAGTGGTCGGCAAGGAAGCAATTTACAATTACACTCAGTTGTCTTTATTTATTCATTTTAATGCTGTTTGGAATTTTTTATTAAGATGGGGTTAAATGATTCGATTCTTGATTAACTTCTCTTTTTATCTTGAAATATAGAATATCATAAAATATATTGTTCAATACTCGGTAAAGGCTATTTCTTCAAAAAGCGCCCCCTGCGTTATCCTACATCTTAAATTTCCGTTTATGTCGGGCAACTGAGACTCCACTGTAGTTTCAAATATTACTATTTACAATTCTATAAGAGTAAGAAAATCAAGAAGAAGCCATTTGAAAGAGTTTATAAACGTTTTCCGACTTCACAACGGCAGTGGATTTGGAAATCGTCTTTCATTTTCTCCGTTTCGATGTTCTTCGGCAAAAGCAAAACGCAGACAAAAGAATGGCATGACGAAACCGACGTTCGGACCTCACTTGAAACCAAAGAAATATCAGGCCGTCCGTCCAAATGCAGGCATTCATTGGGAGTGAGCCGCTGCTTCCTGTCTAATTTATGGGGAGGAAAGCGATGATTGGTTTTCTCGGAATAGCAACGGAAAGCTCATAGGTAGTGTATTATCGGCGTATGTAAAGATTTTTTGGTGCAAGTATATACCATGAAATAACAAAATAATGAATAAAAGAAGTAAATAATGTAAAACGAAATTTCATTCTGTAAATGTTTATTTGTATCCAGAAACTGATATGAAAACCGCTCTTTCGTTTTTTACTTTCTCCTATACAAAGTATTATCAAAAGATTCGTTCTTGAGATTTTGAGGAATCTCCACGTTTCCAACCTCTCTGAGACCGAAAAAAACCATTTGTGGAATTTTATCTGTCTGTCGATCTGCCGATGAACACGATAACTCAAACACGCAGCAACACTCAAACTACATGCATGAAATTTGGTACGCCTTCACACCAAAATGGCAGATTTCTGTAAAATTTTGGGCGAAATCCGTCAGCAGTAAGTCTTTCTGTTTACATTCAACTCAATAACTCAAAAACACAAATTATCATACACATGAAATTTAGTATGAAATTTTATCATTAAAGTTGTAGATTTGTATCAAATTTTGAACTAAATCCGTCAACCGTTGACGGTCTATCGGTCTGTATATTTGCATGTATGGGAACGATAGCTAACAAATGCAACGACTTAAAAAAATGAAATTTAATATGTTGTCTTGTCACCAAAATTGTAGATTTTTGTGAATGTGTCTGATTTTATGTACAGAAATTTCAAGAAGTTTCTGAAAAATTTTCAAATTCGTTATTACTGCTGATTTAGGATTTGTTTGATACAAATGGATATCTTTAGTGGTTGGACTTTTAATATCGGTTAAACTTAATGCCAAGATGTCATGTTTTGTTGTTTCTCCGCTTGCATTTCCTATCTAAATGGACGGGCAGGGTCTAGTCATCTTATTTGGTATTTTTTTCCCACTTTGTATGAGTAATCAGCAAAAACATAGGAAAATAAAATTGAGTAAAGCTCACAAATTACTCTAAGACACAAAATTGTGGTATGTGAAATTCATTAAATATAATTATTGGAACTCCTAAATAAAATCTGTGTTTGAAATTGAAATAAAAAACTGATGCAACATTAAGGCTAGGCGCATACATGCAATTAGTAATCGGGCAACAGTTTAGTTGCATGGTGAAAGTTAATGGGCTCAAGTTAGAGCGCGCATACAAGCAACTTTATAGTTCGGAAACTAAACAGTCGTAAAACCCTAACGAAAGCCTTTTGATTAAAAAATCGCGCAACTCTCGTAAAGTACACGAGTTTCTACTGGTGCGCGCACACATGCAACTAAATAGTTGCTCTGAGCTGTTCATGCAAGGGGTGAAAGTCAAGTCGTGCTCTGAAATTGGCGCGTAAACTATACGAAGCTTTGCTTGGGGGGCGTTTTAAAGAAACGTGAATTAATTTTAAAGAATAATTTAGCCCTAAAAATGGCTGTGATTAATAGGAATGATATGGAATTATTGATTGAGTGTATAGACAGGAGGCCTGCGCTATATTTAATTATTTGCTATTATTATTACTTGTCAGTTATTACTTTTAAAATAAATAATTTACATACTTTTAATAAGCTTTACTCCATTTTTATTAATAATGCATGTGTTTTATTACATAATTTTAATTAGCTTAATTGATTTTTTCTTTGTTGATATTTCAGATGCCCTAAAATCAATAATTTTTTAATTTTGTCCTTTATATTTTTTCTCTCTCTTTGTCAACTTCCCTTTTTCTCAACTAATTTTTAACAACTAAGCGATGAATGAGGTATCATTGAATAGGATTTTTTAAAGACTTAAATGAAAACGTAGTCATTTTACGTTAAACACAATTTTCTGTTTCAAAATTTGAGTGAAAAGAAAATTTTTAGTTGCCAGAAAAGTTGCCTTTTCTGCCAACTTAATCCAACTCATGTGACCTGCGCTATAAACACAAATGAAATATTTATTTATTCAATATACTTCAATAATAGACAAAATATTTTAATTATAGTGATGTGCGCTTTTTTGGAATGAGCTCCTGCTATTTAGAATCGTGTCGCATTCTATGTTTTTTGTATCCATTGTTTATTTACTAGATAATTTTGCTTTAATATTTCTTTGTCTGAGTTCTCTAAATTTCCAGAAATTTGTTTTTATTTGTTTATTTGGATATTTTTTTAATGTTCTTTGGATGTTATAAAACGGGAAGGCCGGATCCCCCCGTTTTCCAGATTCTAACTTAAGAGTGAGTCCTCGAGTTAAATTATGATCCTTAAAGATTATTCGCTAGCACTCATTAGATACGGACGTATTTAACTAACGAAAACAATTCAGAAATGAGCACAGTTTTCAGTTTTGACCTCATATTAACCAAAATAAATTCGAATTATAGGCTTATGTACAGAACTCGCATATTACTAGTAATGATCATCAAAGAATTTTATAAAGAAAGATATGAATGAAAACGAAAGTTCACCATTCATTCTAATGATTGAAATGATAGCTTCGTGAGAGAGTGTTAGCTGAAAATCAATTTGAGGAATTTTGAGAAACTAAATTGTATCAGTATAAAAAAAAATCATTTTATTGGCTCCCATCTCGTGCGTAGTGCGTTTGAAAAGACAGCGAGAGCATCCAAAAATGAAGAATCGAAAGATTAAAAATCGCATGTTTGCGCACTCCTGGCAACTAAACAGTTTAGTCGCGGTGAAATCGCGCGGTGCAGGCAACCCGATGAAACTGTTTAGTTGCCGAACGAGTTGCATGTATGCGCCTAGCCTAAGACGATTGACGACCTAGTTCGACCAATCAAAATCTTTGTAGTGAAAACAGCATGGCCCAGTACAATTTTCAAATATCCTTGAAAAGAATTCATGATTTTATTTCAATTTGTGGTTTAATGCAGAAATTCTTAAAAAATGATTGCATCGATTGTTGTATCAAAAAAAAAAGGAAACTTCAATAAGATTTTTAATTTGAGAAAAGAACCCTAAAATTCTTTATATCTGAGAAATGCTAAAAGCATTTGTTTATGATAATTTGTCAAACTTAAGTTGCAAATTAACAGCGACAGAGCAAAAAAAAAAAAAAACATCTTTAAGGAAGTTATAGATGAACAAATATATCAAGTTATTTTTTAAATGCACGCATGCTATCCGATTTTGCATTTAAATTTATCATCGATTCGAGAATGCCAAAACTGAACTAATAAAATCTTAAAAGAACACTGCAAAACAATAATAAGTAATTTTGACATATTTATTATTCATATGACAACACATAAAACAATAATCGATTACTTGCGAATTGCTGGGTAATTACTTCTGGGTACATTTAAGCTTATTTGAGAACATTTTTTAATTGACTGAAATCATTAGCTTAAAATAAATACGACTGTTTATATTAGCCTGATTAATGATTTATGAATTAATAACAAAATCATTTATCAGGTTCTTCTATTAAATTTTACTGTATTATAAGGGAAGATCTTGAAGTGAAATACAAGTTTGTTGTACTAGCGGTGTTATTAAACTGGTCTCAAATTTACTTAGTAAAATCTTTTCAAAAGGAGATTTTAATTTTTTAAAATTTATTTATTTAAAATTTTTGCAACTTCCAAAAAATCGCGGTCATTTTTTAATTCTAAAAATATGCTGAAAGTCTTTTAGTTTCTTCAGAAATTAATGAAAATTCAAATTTGCAAAATGGAATATTGCTGTTCCGTAAAGTGAAATATTGTTGTTCCTTTATAAACTGTCTAAATGGATTTTCGCGTGAATCAATCATTAAAACGACTATCGAAATAAAAAATGATGGAGTAACATCTACCGAAGGGATTATAAACGCCTCCTAAATTCTCCTATTTCAATTTTCACTCCTTAACTTTTCAAAAAAATCTCCTGAGCGTCAGTCTAATTCTTAATGTTACTGAATGTCTACTATGATTTTCTTAAGAAATGAATACATGTTCAACAAAGTGTATAGAGTTCTATAATGTGAAATAACGTGAATAAATGTCAGAAATTTACGAAGAAAGTTATTGAATATATAAGTTAAATAATGTGAAACCTCGTTAGTACTTCATTCTCGTCATGTACGCCGTTTTACTTTGGTTCGATACATTCCTATTCATTTCAACGTTAAAAAAAATTTCATAACTTCGTAGATATTTGATAGCACGTCGCTTAAAACCGCAAACAGAAACAGATTTTTGAGGTTATAAATTCAATTCACTATGATTTAATTCGAGATCAAAATCAGACATCATTGAAATTAACACAAGTTTTCTCGAGACAAAATTAAAATTTGAGCATTTCCTTGCTAACTTCCCTAAAAAGAAAGAAAAACGAAGGAGTGCTATTACAATAAAAATCATTTTAATTTCTACTTATTGTAATAAAAAGAGCTAAAGTATTGCAATATATCCAATATAATGAGAATTACATTTATTTATATGTTTCAAGAAAGAAGAAATATCTATAATGATTATTCAAGAGCGGTTATTGCAACAAAAGTACTATAATTATCATTACGTACTGTTCAATTATTTTTAAAAAATGGAATTTAAAAATTTTAAATTTTATTAATATTGTCTGAAATTATAACCCTAATAATAAATTAAAATGTCATTAAAAATAAACCTATATTCTCATTTTTTACGTCAAAAGTAAGTATGTTATCGCTTTTTGAACCAAGTGTCGATACTACGTCGTTCTTGTTAATACGTCGTTTTGGAGTGGTCTCTTGAACGACGCAACGTACTGAAGAAGTTCTATTTTTTTTAATAAGGTGTTGAAATAAGTTTCTGAACGATTTCATTTAGCAAAGACTCAAAAGTCAAAATGGCAAAGGAACCGAATATCACGGACAAACAACTACGAAAAGGCAACATATTCACCCCAAGTTGTGCTTCCTTGCATAAAAAATCGTAAAATGGTTATGAAATCTCATTAAAAAGTAGACCTATATCGTCATGTTTTACGGCAAAAGTGAGTAGTTTATCGCATTTTGAACCAAGTTTCGATGCAACATCGTTCTTCTTAATACATCGTTTGGGAGTGGTCTCTTGAACGACGTACTAAAGTTCTTCTGTAGTCTCTTAATAAGTTGATGAATGATTTCATTTTGTAAATGACTAGAAAAAAAACCCCGGACCTGTAACCGAAAATTACAGACAAACAACTACGGAAATGGCAACATATTCATCCTAAGTTCTCTTATGTGTTTCCTTGCATAAAAATCCGATCCTGTCAGAACGATGGAACAAAAGTTGAATTTATTTCAATTCTCTACGTAAACAAAGAGATAAAAATTACTACCAAGATTGCGAGCCGTGGTCGTATTTTAAAATAATCCCTTGTAGTGGGCCGGGGAAGGAAACAACAACAACAAAAAGAAAAGAACATTATTTCCTCTCACTTCTTCCAAAAGATTCTCGTGTGTGTGTCTGGCTTTTTCTTTTCTCTTCCCTGATATCCAAGGAACATTAATCACAGAATACCTCTCCGTGATTCGTTTTCGAAGAGCCAACACGCAGCGCCCTCTGTCGGCCGACGTCCCTCAGCAACCTGTGCAGGTTCCGGTGATCAGAACTTTTTCAGATGCTGATCCCGAGTGGGAACAGTTCCGAACTCTTTCTTCTCGCTCTCTGAACGTGTAGAGAATCGTTTGTTTTGAAACACCCCGTGCTTCCTGGATTCCCCCCCCACCCCTGATTCTGACAGCATGAATCGCACCCGGAGACTATTTTGAATATCGGATATTGAATTGATCAAAATCTTTACGTATTTGCTAAGCTACGATGGTAGATGTCCTCATCAACCATCTTTTGTAAGTTTATTTCAATTTTTCATTGATTGTTTAGATTATTTTTGTGTTTACATAATTTTTTTTCTTCTGATTTTGTTGCGATCAAGTTGAAGGAGTTTGTCGTTTGAGATGAAGATGTGAAGAGAAAGGTTATGGAAAAATCGGAGAAAAATTAAATTTTGTTTCAGAAATAAAAATTTCTTTTTGAATTTTTAAAATTTTAAATTTCTTTTCCATTTAGATCAGATTTTGGATATTTCCTTCTTTTTTTGCCCTCGAATATTAACTTTATTGTTTTTTTTTTGTCCAGTATGAAGGGATGTCATCATAAATAATCTTTTTAAGTGAATTTGAATTTGACTTTTCATTGATTATTTAAATGTTTTCAATTTTAATAAAAAAAATGTTTTTTAAATTTAAATTTTCTCAATCGAAATTCTGGGACTTAGTCATTTGAGTGTAATGCTTGTAAACTGGACTATAGCAACGGAGGTAAATGTATTTTACATTTGATTTTTTTTTAATTTCATTAATTTTAAGACTTAAAGATTTTTTCTAGCTCCTAAGCAGTGGGTTCCATATCAAGACAAAGAGTAAAGTAAAATTAACTTTATTTTCATTCATTTTTATTACCTTAATGTTTTTGAAGTCCCATATCTAGTATGCCTAAGTGTAATATGTAAGTGGCGAGTGTGTTTGAACCGATTTTTTGCTTTATGATTCAAATAAGGATGTAAATTCCTGCAACTTGATCCTTCAAATTCTGATGAAATGTATTGTGTGTATATGTGTGTATGAATACATGTATATTCTTAATTCGAAGTTTGGAGAGGGCAGGCAATATGTTCGCGTATTAGTCTCTGTCATATTTTCAAGTAAAATGAACTAGCTTCTAGACGAAAATACATGGTAACAAGGCGATAGTTTAAATTAATTATCCACCTAAGCTATATATTGTGTTATCACTTAAATGCACAAGCTATTCTTTTAATTTATAGGAGTTTTTCAAATTCCTTTTAGCGGCGTGTGGTTAAACAAGATTAGTTTTTATCTTTATAGAAAGTGTAATTTATTTACTTATATTTAAGCACTCTTATTTAACTAAGCATGCTTCCTGCTTGTAAAGATGGAATATTTTAATCGATATTTTGCTCACTTTCTGATAGGTTAGAACTGTGAAATTTTGTAAACTTGAGTATTTTAGATGACAATTCACTATTTCAATATTTTCAGAGCTTAATTATGAATTACTTAGTTAATTTAATTTAATTTTGATTCCACACCAGTGTGGCTACCTGGTAGTGAATTTAAGAAAAAATTGATTTCAAGGATTCTGTAAGATTTATAGTAATGAATTATAAATTAAAGACTAAAGTGTAGAAAATAATTAATTTTTTTTAAAAATTCCACCTTTTTAGCACACTAATAAAAGTATTGTTTTAAAAACCGTTTTTATTTATGGCTGCTTTTTGCAGCAATTTTCTGCAGGACATAGCTAAACGCTTCAAACTGCGCGCCTGTTTTGTGATGCATGAGACGACGTCAGAAAACCGGCAGTTCGTAGGCATCTTTTGTGTTTCTTGAAAGTTGTGTTGCAAGGCAGTAATGCAAACTTATTAAATTGGTGGAATTAAAAAGAAATTTGGGTATACATAAATATGACTCATAAGTAAAAGCAGTGTGCGTGGTGCAGTGATATCTAATACTGCACTCATCATTCACAAAAATTGAATTGTCTGTTAATGGGCTTGTAATTCCTTGCGGTGAAACGCTTAATTCCTACCAAAGTGCTTCTAGATTTTTTTTTCTCCTTGAACAGGCTTGATGTAGATATACATTCATCCGTAAAATAGCTGAGATATTTGTATTTAGTTCTGTTAAACCAATTGATGATTCACACATTACGCTTTAGATAGCTAATATATTGACGAAAAGAGCTTTTAATACTGTATGGATCATTCTCAATATTTTAATTCGGTAGTTTGGATTCACAGCTTAATTTGAAAAATGTTCTATCGTCTCTTTAATTTATAGGCTTTCTTTAGCAGCTTAATCCCCTTGCCTCAGGAAACATAGAAATCACATCTCAATTATTTCGTATACTTTGGTGGGAGACATTATTAAAGCATTGCAAATCTTCTTTCCAAATAGATTCGGACTTATTTTCTAGCGCTGCATATAAATAATGATTAAAAATATCTCGCGATTTATGCTGAAATATTTTTAAAAAAATCTTTTGAGGTTGAAGGCTTAAGTTACAGACAACTTAATCTCTTAAAAATATATATGAACATAATTTTTTTCAACATTGCTCCAAAACTTTGTGTGCAGTATTCTTGATATTTAAAAAAATATGCTATCATTTTCTAAAACTATGCTTGGAAGTGTAGTAGAGAGCTCTCCCCATTAAGTCTAGCAAAAATTTTAGAAAAATATCAAGATATGTCTGGATTTTGTGACGATGTATGCAAGTTAAAACATACAACCTCTAGTCTAAAACATAGTTGAATGATAAGGTTTTAGGGTTGATTGTATCAATCGTTACATTCTGTGAGTAAAGATTTATATATCATGCAATTTGCAGAAAGAATGTCTGTCTGTCTTATAGAAACTCTTTATAGTACTAGTTTCTTTTCTTTGTTTTTTTCAATGAATGATTTTCGCATCTCGCAATTTACAGTTAGTATACAGACGTATAAAAATTATCATGTTAATTGTCCTTTACAGTTCCAAAAACTAAACAAGCGAAGAATTTCCCTCGGTTTTGGACATGCCTTCTCAACTTACGATATTAGGGCATCCCTAGAAATAGAAATGTAGCCGGAGTATTTCTACTTATTTTTTCACTTTTTTGAATTTTTCTATTTCTAATTAAACAATGAGAATGAATTTACAATTTTAGATAAATTATTATTTATTTTGTCTTATGTATCATATAAGTTATGTACCTTGATAAGCTCAAAATAGTTTCGTTTATTTAATCTAATGAAACAGTTTAGTGACAAACTCTGTTTCTACCTTTTAAATTCTACCCCATAAATCTATGCAAAGACGCGAAGATCTCACTTTGAGAATTATTGAATTATCGAAAGAAGTGGAATATACTATGTTCCTTGTATATGAAACCGATGTATTCATTCAGTCTAATGTCTTGAAATAAATTCCAAAATCCGCATTAAACAAGAGGAACGGTTTATATCTTTTTTAATAATTAGATAAATAAGAATGATCGCCTTTCTTTATACAGGGTTACAATTAATTTAATTTTTATATCAAAGTTATATTATTATGCAATATTGAGATAATTTTCATTAATTTGTTATACTCTGGAGAATGCAATAATTAGCTAAATGGTACATTTTCTTTAATATTATCTGAAGTTGTATCACTTTTCTATGTAAGGATTCAAACACAGTAATGCGAAATTCACGAAGTGTATCCTTCTAGATGATTTAATTTTATATGTTGGTTTAGCGTTGAAATATTTACTTCGATTATAAAACGTTCAGTTCCAAAGACGTTCTTAAGCTGAGTTCGAAATGGAATAAAATAAGAGTTTTAAAAACACAAATTTTTGTCATTTAAAGAGAGTTAAATGTTATATATGTATTTATGATAAGAATAAGCTATGGCTAATTTAGTGTATGAATGCATAATACTTTATGAAAAATCTTTTCAGCACATATAACATGATTTTAATTGATCCGCTGATACTGAGTATTTTAAGTATTTATCACACATACAATCCTCCCAACGCACACATAAAAAGTCAATTTTTTTATTCGTCAATATTTTATTCCGATTATCATTAAAAATATTTTTTTAAAAATAGTTTTGCTGTTACGTCATTTAAAATTTTTAATGTAAAAATTCCATATAGGACTTTTGACTGCGGATATCGCCAAAAAATTGACCCACTTTCTGATATTTCTTCGCCTAAAATGCTATATTTCTTATCGCTAATAAAAGCAGAAGCCTAGTAACCTTGACTACCGTCATCATGAAATCGCAGCATCTTCTTCTATACAGACCACCTATGAGAAAGTGTTTTTCAGCGATCGGGTTAGTAGCGGCAACGGCCGAATCTTGAGCTAAATCCACTGAAATCCGTGACACGAAAGTTAAATCTATCTGAGAGAGGGAAAGTATGGACAGTTCGCCTTAAGGACAGTGATAAAACAATCATGAAAAAAAAAATGTTCATATTTTGTATCTTCCATAAATTGTCATTTTGGCATCTAACAGAATGAGCCCTGGGGCTCGAATGTCCTTGAAGAAGTCCAACCATCATGTAAGACCCTGATAGAAGAAATGTGTTATCAGGATCAGATATGTCAAGTGAGAGCTTTTAATGATAAGTTGAAACGCCTAGAGACGTTTCCTAACCTGCTAGTTAGGACTTAAATAAAGTCTTTTGGGTTGCGAGTTGGTCTTCTCACATTCGCTAGTATTTCCGTTTGCTCTTTGCATTAAATATGCATTAGGAATTTGGTCGTATTTTTGGAGCGAATATTGGAATATTATACAGGATTGATGGTTATTAGTTTTTGATATTTTCTGGGAAATTTGAGATTTGGTTATACTTATGTCAAATTATTAGGCGCTTTTAAGCCATAATAGTATGGTACCACTCTGCATATAAAAATGAATACGCCAAGAATTATATGTAGTTTGTTTGATAAATTTTGCGTGCTATTTTAGGAGTAAATTTAAATCTTTGCTTATTTTTAGTGTAATTCATTATTGGCACAGTACTCATGCTAATATAGAATTACAAACAGAAAGCCCGATTTCGGTCGACTCAAAGTTCGTCCCGGGTCAGCAATTTTAAAGGGACTAGAAAGAAGATGAAACCTTTTAATACATAAAGATAAAATATTTTGTTGATTAAATTATTCAAAAAATTAAAACTGTATAAAGTTATTTTATACTTGATGAGAATCACAGGACAACAGTTACTAATTTTACTGACGTAAGCTAAATATAATGATTTTTTCGAATTCACCCGTTTTCATTTGCACTTCTTTTAGCATTTTCCAAATAAAAAAAAATATTTAACTTTAAGATATTTCGGGCTCAGATTGGATAATTTCAGAGCCTAAATTGCAGCCAAAATCTAACTTAGATAATTATTTATCAAAACTTAACTTATCAATAATTAATAACTTGGCAACAAAAAATACAATTTTCTTCCTAAATTTAAATACTTTGAAATTCATCTTATCTACCGTAAAATGGATTTATTTCCACAATAATAACATTTTAGCGTCTACAAAGAATACATTTATTAGTTCTATGAAATATAAATTTCAAACATTTAATTAAATAAATTTTTCCTCGACTGCTCGTTAAAATTTCTTTTCTTTCTGCGAAACAGAATTTCCACTATTATGTCTCTCAGATAATTGTTCTTGGGCCTTCATTTATATTTGTATGAAAATTCCTCTCGGAAAAATTTAAATGCGAATTTTTTCGTTAGTTCATTATCCATATACAAAGCGGAGTTTGAACTTCTTCAGACATAACAGTACAGTTATATGGCTTCAAAACAATTACAACCTTCTTGTTTGACATGGATCGCTGAGTCTCTTTTCTTGAACATTTGTTTTCTTCACTATACTTCTTCTTTCACGCAATACACCTCTTTTGTCAGTTAACTGTACGATAATTTCCGTTTATTAGGAGGGAAGCGGCAAGTGGTCTTGCGTACAAATCAAACGCATCGTTGCTTCCGTTTTCTTTAGTATGCAAAGCTTCCACTTATCGACATTGCATATCTTTGATCATCAGAATTCTGTCAAATTCAATTCAATTTCTGGTATAGCTTTCGTTTACGTCGTATGAAAAAAAATTTTGTCATAAATAAACAGGATTTTTATAAGCCTTTTTTCTTCATTTATGGCAGGTAAATTTTTAATGTTTTTTTAAAGCTTTCTTGATCATTTATATCAGGTTCCTTTTAAATGTTAAAATATCGGGATAGGAAAACCATACTTTTGTTTTAAATACACTGTGACAAGTTTGTTCGAAGCTTCGATATTCTCTTTTCCCATTTGTGTTGCTTCTTAGAGAATGCAAATTCTTCTATTGTATTTGGATACGAGATCTTTTGTATCTGAATGAATCATCCCGTTTTTTAACAATGCAGGATTCATATTTTTTTCCGAGGATTATTAATATCGGGTTAGTTTTAAATGGAAGACTACGAGAAACTATATTTTTGTTTTAATTTTTTCCAAAAATGTTTATTCGAAGCTTTAAACTTGTATCTTTTCTTTAACTACATTATTTTATTACAGTTTTTAGAGAATCCAAATTGTTGTGGTGTATTTGAAAGCAAGATCGTTTGCAACTGAATGAATCATTTTATTTTTTATCGACCAGTTTTTATTTTTTAACACTGCAAGATTTGCATGCTGTTCGGTGATTATTTATTAATACAAAATTTGAATGGGAAATACTGGCTATATAACTGCTTTCTCCTGCCTCATTCTTTCATTGATTACGAAGCTCAATAAACAACATCAGCATCCAAGTTTGAATGTGAAATTATAACATAAGCATAAGAATGCGATCATGGTCAAACAATAGACGCTAAAAAAATATTCCTCAAGACAGAAAGTCTTTCTAGTGATCCCATGAACTCTTCTGTTATTATTTCAGTTTTCTTGTTTTAGTTATATAATTTATTTCAAAATTTTTCTTTTTCTTTAGCTTGCTAAATTGCTTTTTAAAATTTTTCTGGTACGCTTCCACTTCATGCCCACCTAAACCGATTACAAAGAATCATAATTATTCTAGATCCGGGGACATGAAGTGGCGTTATTTATATACAACGAACCTCTTTTTCTCATATAAATTTATTTTTCATACTTGACCTCTAATGAGCAACATCATTACTCTATAAGCGCTTCCCTTTGGTTAAAAATAAATTTGTATTGGCAATCGCAATTTTCTTCCCATTTTGAATTATTTTGTTGTTTATTGTAAATCATATTCATTTACACATTCTCTATACGTTAAACACTTCACACCCGACAAATTATCATATATTGTCACGTCCTGGCTTACAGAAAGATAAAAATGATCAAGTATTGTGTGATTTCTTCTGCTTGGTTGAAAGATCATCGGTTCAAGTTTCGATTTCATTGCGAGCATGGAAACCTTATCTGAGGAGCTTGCATGACTTCTTGTTGGCATGGATTGAAAGTTCGAAGAGCGAGGTGCCATCAGTTTAATCAGATCTCGAATTAAATTACTACGTTGCTTCTCAGGAACACTCGCGAATCTTTAAATCAATGTATTAATTTTTAAAAAAAAAATTACTTCGGAAGTTTTTAAGAGCTTCTATTGTTGTGTTTATATCGTTGGAGCGCTTACACTGTAATATTGATCAAAAGCTTTCCAACAGATTTTAGGTAGATTTAATGTAAATATCTAATAAAATGATTGTCTCAGCGCTGCACATTAATTTAAAAGAAAAAACAAAGTTAATGAATACATTGAAGCAAAAATCGAAGAAAGCAGTTTCAAGAAGAAAAATTAATATTTTTTGTTTACCATTTTATATTAACGATACGGTTTTTGTTTAATGAAGTGCTGAAACTCTTTTATTATATCAAATGTTTTGTTCTTGCAATTTATTCTGAACTTTCAAAACTCACAGGGAAAGTTTTAAAATAACTTTAAAACCTATTTTCATATGCAATTTTAACATAACTAACAGTGAAAATAAATAAATATCTTATTATTATCATATACAATATAATAACTAAATGATATCTAAAATAATAAATATAACAAAAATAAATAAATTATAAATATAATATTCATAAGAATCCAAATCGCTGAATATACAAGTTTTCTTTAAATAATTTTCATTAGGAAAATCTTTCTCGCTATGTATAATTTTTCTTTATCATCTTGAAATCTGAATTTTATTTTTCCTTTTTCTGTATTATCTTCAGAATATAAAACTAAAAATAACTATAAAAGGAATTATGTTAAATATCATGTATCATAGATTTTCTGCATGACACCACACTAGTAACAAAGTTGCTGCTACGATAACGACAGGAGAAAAAAAAAATCTTTTTTAATGTATTCCTTCATTTTTCTTGATCATTTAGTGCAGAACGATTTAAATTACACCAGATTCAGGAAATGGCAAAAATCATTCAAGCTTTATAGATTAATTGAATTTTTTAAGTGTTCGTTCCTACGTTGAATAGGAAGCCGAGCGCTATTCGAATACGATTATTTGTAGAAACGACCCATTTTGATTCGTAATAGGATCTAGAGGATTAAGTTCTTCGATAACTATACGAAAGTGATTGAATTTTCTTCCTCTTTCTCTCCACCATCAGACAATGCGCAGTTTCAGTGCTAACCTAACTGAATTGTAACCCGATTCTGCTTTTGTTTCTCAAAAGTTTCTTTCAATCGATTTCTAGCTAGGATGTAAGTCTATATATACTCCTGCATTCATTGTCTATAGCGATTCGCAGGCTATTATTTACAGAAAGAGCTAAAAAGATAGATAAAGTTGAGAGGCGAACAAAGGCGAATATCATTTCTTGTATGGTTTGTTTGTGTTGTTAAAGAGCTTGCATGGAATTGATTAGAGGAGATGTAATGGTCAATTGAATTCTTGTCCTTTATATCAATGATTGCTAATTGGGGCTTATTCTAAGTATCTCTTCTTCTTGGGTTACTTGGTATTGTGTACAAAGAGAAGTGTTGACTTAGCGAAAGAGTGTTAGAGAGTTCGAATCACTTTCGGACTTAAATTAATTTTACAAATTTCTCAGGAAGAATCGTTTTTAATAATAGTACTATTAAATATTATCCTTTAACATCTTGACCTACGAATTGATTTCTTCCTAATTAGATGACACATCCTATTTGGGACATTTATTGATATTTTAATTAGTGCAAGAATATAAAGGACACTCGAGATATTTATACGTGCCCAAGTGATTTTTATCTTTTAAATTAATTGTTGCTTTGACTTAACTATAGAATTAAATGTCAAAAATTCTGTAATTCGATACACGAGGTAGGCACGTCATTGCATACGAAGGGGTTGAGTCAGGGCTCTTTAATTTCTTTCATTCGCGCCCACTAGATGGAAAGATCGAGAAAATTTTAAAGAAAAATTTTTCCCACTTTTCCATTAGAAAAATTTTGCCTCTACCCCAAAGTTGTCATGTAAAGAGCAAAAATATCATTAAATAAGAATAAATAAAAGAAAATTAAACTTTATTTAGCAAATTTTAATGAAACCTTTTAAGTCTGTAAAGTGCTAATTTTATAAGATGAAATTATTGATTTTATTAATGAGTAACGTCTAGAAAGTTCTCTTATTTAAAATTTATTGTGCAATTGGAACTCAGTAAAAAGGCATTATTATTTTATTAAAGTTTTGACACGTTCAGAAACATATATGCAAATATCTAATATATCTAATTTTCATTGAGAATTGATGATATAGCCTAAAATTCTGAAAAATGAAGCAACTAAAAGAAAAATATTAAATAAAACTTTGTAATTCATGAATAAAAGTGCTAGTCTTGCTACTCATTCCTTCAAAGTTACTTGCAGCCTTTTGCATGAACCAGTAGCAAAATCGGAATGCAAATGACCCAATCTGAGTGACGTGTGATTGAGTTTTTACTATAAATAAATTTCACTATATTATATTTAACTAAACTTTATTGGACTTTTACTATTTACTAGTAGACACTACTACCAATAAATACTAAAATTTCTGAATTGAAAGTTGTGCTTGACTTAACAGCCTTCATAAATTTAAAGGCTCGCCACTATTTCCTATCTACTGCGAATTTATTTTAATGTGCGTTCTTTTTCCCATCGAATATCTCGAGATAACTTTTGATCTTAGTGGACACACACGATCATCTTTCAACCTCTAAATGGCCTTTACCATTAACTGTCAGTTGAAACGAAAGTTTAACTTTAGAAACCTAGGGTTAAAAGTTTTGGAGATATTTCGAAATGTATTTTACTGTTCCTTGAGCTGTGAGTTCGTTTTTTTTTTATTATTATTATTTTGTCATCTTTTTATGTATGTCACTGCCGGATATAGCTAAGGGCACAACTGATAATTATCAATAATCGTGTATGACTTATTTCGCAACTTGCTTCGGGTAGCATTGGGCATCATTTTTCACAATCGTTTTTATTATTATTATTTAATGTAATTTTTCTTTCGTTTTTCATTGACAGATGTGTTCATTTTTTATCATAATAAATTGTTAATCTTCATATATTTCTATAAACCGTGACAACAAAATGATGAACTGCTGAAAAATTCACAGGAAATTGATTTTATTTTATTATTTAATTATTGTATTTATCAACTGAAATCCAAATAAGTATTTATTTCCATAAATTTCCGCTGAATAATTGACTTCACAGCAGGTCTACAGCCATTTTTAAATCATATTTTAGTTTCTTTTTTATCTAAACACTTATTCGTGACATTTTTAGAACATTTTTTTCTAAATTATTAATCTCGCAAAGAAAAGAAACAGCAAAGCAGAACGTTTGAATTGTGAAAAGTTGTGTTCGGCAAATATAATTGAAAAAAGCTTCTAGAATATATGATCAGCAGAGAAGGAAACGTGAATTTTATTATTCAAATGTTAAACTCATTCACACATGTAAAAGTAAAATTGCATGATAACTTAACGATAATTTACTTAATAATCCCATGAATAAAATTCATTTGCGTTTATGTCATTGAAAGAGATTTTATAAAGTTAAATGCTTTTATCCAATAATTAAATCTATTTCGGAATGGGAAACACCATTCTACGAAAAGGAAAAGAAAAAAAAACTAAAAAATCTCCAAAAGTGTTGTTTTTAAATTTATCTCCGTGTGTTGAAACAAAAGCGTAATTGTTTACGTCTTGATTTAGTTAAAAAGACACGAAAAGTTCTAGAATATTGGATAGCATATATGAAAAAAAGCTCGAATAAATATATAATAAACCTTCTGAGGAGAATAAATTCGTTAAATGTGAGTAAGAGTAACTGGTTAAATATTTTTTTTTATTTATCCTAGCAGGAAAAAATAAAATAATATAAAATAAAAACCATGCTGATTTTTTTAACTTCATTTTTATTTTTCAAGTACAGAAGAAAATAGGAAATTTTTAATCGTTGAGTGTAGCTCATTTCTTCAAATGCACCCTTCTTTATTTTAACTGCAATTTTTTCTTTTAATTTTATGACAATGACCACAGAAAACAATCTGCGCAGATTTACCTATACTATCAATCAGTTTGTTAGCTTTTGCTTGTTTCTTATACTTGTATTCTGAATTCTCTGGTTCTTTAATGTCTATTCTTGTATTCTTAAATCTCCAGCCTACCTGAGTTAAATGTCAACTGAAGAAACTTCCTTTCTAATAATCGTAATTAATGCTTTCTGTCCAAGGTGAAACTCAAAATAAAGAAATAACAGGAAAGATTTCTTCACAATTAATTACTTCCCATTAGCACAGTAAGAACAACAGTAGTCAATGTACCACGATTGTCCACGAGAAAAGCTTCTAACCTTTCGAACACAATTCGCAGTTTCTCTTTATATTACTGATGAGAAACATGACGTGCAAACTTCTTCAACTCATCGAATTATCGTTATCTTTCAGTGGATCAATTTTCTTATTTAAAAAAAAACGACCGGTGTCATTTACTTTTTCATATTCATTTTGATAGAGCAAGCATGGTAGGTACACTATATGTTTGAAAATAGCAGAACGTCGAACAAGAGATACACAACTTCTCTATGCGATATTGATATGAAACCTGAATTATAAAATATTTCAAGCACATCAACGAATCGTTATATTTGAACGTAGCCGTTTCCTTTCATGAATAAAAGAACCATGTCCCTTTACTTAATTAGCACAGCGATTCTCAACCTGTGGGGAGTGAAAACACTAAATGGGGGTGCGAGGATATCGAAAAGAAAATATTATTAAAAAATTGATTAATTTACTGACAAGAAAGTAAAACAAAATACATTTTGGCAAAATAAAATATACATTCACAAAGATATAATGCACTTATAAATAGGATTGTATCAGTACTGCATAATGTATTTAATTAACTTATCAATATTAAATATAAAACAAGTTTAATAAATATTAGTGACTCCCTTGGGCCTGTCTTGCAGAGTAAAGTTTTTCGAAGGAAGATTTACTATTAGAAATAAACACTCTGAGTTCTTTTTCTCGCGAAGCCGAGAGAATGTTGGACATAGGACAGGACAGAGTATGGAAATGTGACGTAGGACAGAGAGCAATAGAGAGGCATCGATTCTGGTTTTTTCAATGTAGCGGATCGGTGTTGCTAAATACCAATAAATTTATTTATTCTTGGTAATTTGTAATTTTTGTAAGTAACATCGTAGTGTAGCTTTAGCGGCAAAATACCAAAGATAAAATTATTATTATTATGCACATTGTTACTGTATGAGAGAGAGGGGGAGCTCGATGAAAATTATGATAGAAAATTGGGTCGCAAATACTGAAAGGTTGAGAAACACTGAATTAACACATTTTAACCCAGAAAAACTAGTCAATGAATGGGGTTAACACTGGAAGAGAGGAAAGAAAGGGAGAGAGAGAGAAAAAAAGGATAAAAACATTGCTAATCTCTCCATAACACATTTACAACTTCTCTATATAGAATTGATACGAAACTTGAATTACTGAATATGTTAAAATTAATCGAAATCTCTCTCCTTTTTCCCCCAAGTGATTTATATTATATGAAGAAAACGAGCAATGGCCTTTCACATTTCCATACTCATTTTAGCATGGCAAACCTAGTTGATGCACTATAGTTGACAGCGGGAGGGGAAAGAAGGAGGGAGAGAGAGAAAGAAGACAATGTTGGTATCTCAAACACAAAATGTGCAATTTCTCGATGTATTACTGAAGAGGAATAGAATAAATCCTAGAATATATGAATATATCCTAACTCATCAGTAAATCATTATTTTTCAGTGCAGCCATTCCCTTAAATGAACATGAAAAAGAGAGAACTTTCTCACCCTAATTTTAACATAGCTAATTTCGTCAATTCATCAAGATTGTGAAGGAGAAAAATCGCCAATATTTTAAACACACAATTCGCAACTTCTTTATACATTATTTATCGACTACTGATTTACCGAATCCAGCCGAACTCATCAAAGAATCGTTACTTTTCAATGCTGTCTTTCCCCTCCTTGCTCAACGAGCAACGTTCTTTCACTTTCTTTCCCCGTGTCTCTTTTTTTATATTATTTTATTTTTGGATTTTGAATATCTCCTCCCTTTACCCGAAGCTTTACCGCAGACAGTTCAAGTGATAGCGTTGTAATTGAGGTGTGATAGAACGTTGGTCGTTTGCCTCAGGTAATGGCTGAAGGGGCTGCCAGACTAAGCAAGTAGGTGTAGAGGCCTCAGGCTAAAATTCTTCCCTCCCCTCCTCTTTGAAAGAAGGGGGGAAGGTCCATCCGTCCGAAGACCACGTGATTTCAGGAAGCAGGTAAGAGATGGGACAAGCAACAAGTGCCTTTTAGCCCGTCTTGATGGAAGCAAAAGGTGTTTACCCTGCGCTAAAGTTACAGGTCTTCTGTTTGGACAGTCTCCGTTTCAGACTTGCTGTCTGCTGTTAGGGGTCGGATAGTGAGGAAGGGGGGATTTGAGTGGCGACTTGTGCCTTTTATCGCGCAGGTATACAATGGGGTCTGCGAGGAACGGTTTATGTACAGAGCGAAATTCCATGAAGTCTCTCACGTGCCTCAGTGGGGGGTTTGTTTCTGGTGGTAGGAAGGTACGTGTACGGAACAAATTATTCATCCTTTAAAATGACGTTCGTTTAATCCAGTCAACCTTTGCGGTTTCGTTGGAAAATGGACCTGCATAGTGGCGTGGCTGGGGGGAGAGGGGGAACTCCCCTAGGCGCAGTGAAGGTTTTTTTTTTCTTTCCTGAGGATTGGACATATAGATTTGAAAGTGACGTTATCGTTATGTTTGGCGTGATGTAACGAAACGTGATGAACGTATGGAATTTCGGAGCTCATTTTCAGGCAAGTTTAAGACCAAATAAATTAAAAATTGTTTGAGACCGCATCGCATAATATGGTCGTAACGTCTCGAGATTATACGGAAAAATACTTTTGGTAGAAAATGTAAGGAAACCTTTGGTACTTAAAAACCACCTAGGATCGAACCTTGGAAATTGTTTATTTGTTTTAATCTGTCCCTAACTCTAAATATTTTTCAGCTGATTATGTTCGTAAGATTTTTTTTGAAAAAGAAAAGTATGTTTTTGGCAGCAGTTAACCCCCCCCCCCCCCCCCATCTTTTCTCCTTCAAGGAAGAGTTCCAGAGTGGTAAAAATATTACGGTGGACTGTCATGAAAAATTTGAAAGCACGTACTTATAAAGAAATCTAACGATCTTTTCTTACTACATTGTGATTCAGTTCTTAACTCTATATAAAACTAGAAGAAAAGTATTAGTTTACAATAATCCTTTTAAAATAGTGAAACTCATATTTTTTAATTTATTCAAACTGTTAGTACAAACATTACTGTTTATGTAATTTTATAGATTAATTCATTCACACCATGGGGTCATAAGCTATAGCTTACAACGCTTTTTGTATAGCGTGGCATAATTTTCAATTCGTTGAAAATTATCTTCTTAGACTACTGTCTTTTTTTTTTTTTACTAAAACACAAATTCCAAATCCTTCAATGTCTATCCATCAGTGACAATTCTGTTTTAGTAGTAATACTCATATTCGTAAAAGAATATTTTTATACCAAAAAAATGTTTATTTCGCTAAAATATTCACAGATAAAACCACTTTAACAAGAAAAAGGTCGCTGTAGCTACTTATAGCTTAGCACCCTTTTATAATCCAACCTACTTGATGTAATCGAAGATTCCAGATTATAAATCACGAACCCACGGATTGATAATTTAAATGATCCATTTAATACGACTCGAAACTGTTCAATTAAGGGCAAAAAAAGTCTGCGTAAAAACTTGGTAAATATCTACGAAATCGAAGGCCACTGAAGCAACTGCTGCAGGAACTGACTGTCAGAGTGTGAGCTCCACATCGTTTAATGTTTTTGAATATTTTGTTTCCAAGGGCGAATGACCAATGCATATCAATTCCAAGTGTCGCCCGAGTTTTTGAATGTCACATGAAAGAACTGAATGCAAATTAAAGGATTGACAGAAGAAAAAACCCCACCCATCCTCTACCCTCCAACCTTGGGGGCTGAACAATTCCTTAATGATATCAGTCACCTTGTCTTACGTAGAAGGTTGCAATCTATATGTAGCACTCGGACAAATAATTATGCTACAACACTCCCTCCTCTTAGCTGGCGGTGTCAGGAGGGAGATTTTTATTATTTTTGTTCTGCAAGAAGACTGTGTTCTTTCACCTTGACACACATGTTTTTTTCCCAGACGAACGCGCATATTTAAGACTTTTTCTTGTATTTATGGGAAATTCGATTGTTGGTCAGTCGAAAATCGACACGCTACAGATTCAACACAGTACTGACGCAAACCGCAGAATTTTTTCCAAAAATATTGTTTGTATACATTCGCTAGTCAATTTTGATAAAGCGATTAGTAGTCAAGGTTGCGGTGACTCTGGCTGCAGCAAAAAAAAAAAAAAAAAAGATTCATCATTTACTTCTTCTAAAGAAACTTCATCAGTAAATAAACAAGTGAATGAGATTGATACCTTTCAGGTCGTATACGCTCGTTTGTTGGAGTTGTATAATTATTTAAAAAGCATTGATGAAGTATTTACAGTACGTTAAATGAATCGCAAGACAGAAAAAAATGGGAAAGACTAAAAAACTGAACCTGACGCATATTATTTAAAGCATGGTCTTTCTGAATTAATGAAAGCCTTTGTCAGGGAATAACAGAAGAAACCAAAATCGGTTATGGCTTCAACATGGCCACCGAATATCTTTCTGTATCCCTCCAGCGTAAGAGAATATATTTATACCTATTTTTTGAAATTACAGGAAGGAAAATGAATAACAGAAGTTGTTAAATCTGGAAAACAAAGTACTGGTTTAGTTTAGCTACATTAACGTCCCGTTTTTGAAGCAACATGGGTTAAGTTAGGACGGAGTCCGTAATTTTAACCGCCCGTCAGATGATAAGGCCGACAACTGAGTTGACATGTCCCTCTCCAAACTTCCGCACCACGCCAGCGGGAGGACGTTGCTCCTTCATTTATAATTTAGTGGGCAACTGGTCTACATACACGGCGTATCTTTAGTGGAATCGCGTTTCCAACCTAAAACCCTGCGACTCCGAAGCCGAGACCTTACCACTAGGCCACCGCGCCCAACAAAGAGGTGCCACTCGAAGCCAGATTTAATGTGCACCTAGCCCATATACACAGCGGATCTTTGGGTTTCGAACCTGGAATTTTCGAGTTTCGAAGCCGAAACTTTACCATCTGGCTACCATAGCCTCTGGTGTTCCACTGCAAAGGCACCTAAAGGAATTTATTATATAACATACCCTACTGCAAAAAAAAATAATAAACTATACATACCGCCAAATACGCTTTCTCCTATTCAAATTCAAGTAATACCCTGGTTAATTAAATCTACTACAATTAATTCTTCCCCAAAGCGCGTTCAACCCTGAAGCATCAAAATACCCCACAATTCTATAAATTAGATATTCAGAATGACATATTCTGATTCGTTCCATCAGTCATTCCGCTAAACAATAAAATAAGGTTTTCGTGGAATTGGTAAGATCATTTGGGACTATTTCTACATCTCGAAGTAAAAGTGAAAAAGACATGCAAACACGGAGGTCCACAATTAAATAACAGCCAGTTTCGACATCATTCGACTCTATTATCGTTTCATTCCACCTTCTATAAATTTAAAGTTGCCTAATTAAGATAAAGACGGGTTGTAGTGGTAGATAAAACAGTACAGTATTTCTTATTGTCTGGAAATTTCCGGAAAGGACGTCTAGACTCTTAACTTAAGAAGAACAAAATTAGGAAGAAAAGACAGTACTAGTAGTTAATTTTCAGTGATGTACAGAGAATATATGTGTGAATTAAATTTTAAATCATTCTTCTTAAAATTCAACGGATGAATGTATTACTGATATGGCAAAGATGAAGATAATTTTTATCTCTAAGACTTTAGCAGATGCTCTCCTGAACTAATGTGTATTATGAGACATTCTTTCGAGATTCATTGTTCCAAACCTGGTCGCAAAAAGATCCTAAATGGCTTTAAAAAATTATCTCTGGCTTGTAAAAGAAAGAGTCAGACAATGGAAGGAAAAAGAGGTGGTGGTAATCGCTTTGATATTATCATTCTCTGTTCCAAAAAGAAGAAAAATAAATATTGCTGCAAAATTTTGTAAATATTTATAGATAGCTGATTGTATTTATTTTATATCAATGTTGTTTTCTTTCAATTTTGGGTGTTATTTGTTTGACTGAAACTATCATCTGCTTTTGTTCTAAAGGAAGAAAAGTAGGGAAGTGTATCCACACGATTCACCCACAAAAATTTACAGCATTGATAGGGAGGAAAATGCAACAAACAAAATTAAATTGTTACTTCCTTTTTTATAAAAAAGGATTTATTATATAAATATCGACGTTTGCATTTAGTTTAGTTCTCAAGATTGGCTGCCTTGCGGCTAACGCCTTTTTTCATACCATTGAAACAAAGGGAGAAATATTCTCAATAAAATGTGATTCCAAGCATTACTTTTCATAAAACAATAATTTCAATATGTAAATTTGCAAAGTTAAAGAATAAAGTTAATATTGAATTGCACACGTTTTGCTGTGGTAAATTATACGTAAGATTGGCATGGGTGCATCAGCTTTCAGTCTTATTATGAACAACACAATCCTTACGAAGGAAAACTGGCATGTAAAATGTTTTGTAAATGTCCCTACTCTTACAGTTTTATTATAGACTAGGGGGCTCTGCCCCCTGCTCACTAAACCTCGCCAACCCCCAGAAGATTGCGTTGCAATCCTCCGGGGTTTGCTACGCAAACACTGCTCGCTTCGCTCGCTGCAATGAAGACACTACGTGTCCTAGCACAGTTGTTGTAAAATCTTTATATATATATATATATATATGGGGGGTGTAATATATATATATATTACACCCCCTGCTCGCTCCGTTCGCCAGTCTCCAAGAATCAAGCTGTGATTCTTTCGGGATCACAGTTTGATCCCAGCTCACTTCGCTAGCCGTACAGTTATGTGTTTCTGCTAGTATTAGGAAATTATAAGTACTTTAATTACTAAAAGTAAATTTAAAGGATTTGAAATATATATATATATAATATATCTGGTATATATATATATATATATATATATATATATATAAATGTTAGAAAGAATATTATTATTTATAATTCAAATATGATTAAAAATCAAAATAATTTTCATCAATCAGAAACTTATTTTAGTGTTTTTCTCAGTGTAGTCATTTGTGTTTTAAATCTCAGAAAATTCTAGTTGTCGCAGAATGATGTAACCCATCTTGCAACCTTTTAGCTAAAAAAGGACAGTTTAAAGAAAATAGTGGCTTGAAACATGTTCATATTAACTATTCAAAATTAAAACCCATGATAATTATATACCCTTAGTATTTTAAAATTGATTAGATAGCCTTTTTCAAAATTTTCACGCATCTTTTTTTCCAGAAAAATCTTAAACATGCACTTTTTTAAACGAAATGTTGCTTCCGCACATGTAAACACACTCACTCCACTATTTTCCCCTGGATAGATGGAACTCAGAAAATTTGAGCTGTCGAGAGATGAATAAACCAATTTTTCAGAAACTTTTAGCTAAAAAGGACATTCAATATTACTTATTTAATTCAAACGATCTAAACTCAAAAAAAAAAAATTGGTTGTTTCCGACTTCAAACCAATTCAAGAATCTCGGCATCAGGGTTGAGATTTGTAAACAAACTGATCGTTGCCAACGGGAAGAAAGAAATAAAGGTCCTTTTAGCGCCACTCATAAGCGTTTTATATAATATAGACAAGGTCTTAATGCGTGCTTGTCTTTAACTAAAAATGTACCATAAGCTCGATTTAACATTTCATATTTACTAAGAACTTCATTATAAGACAAATTACAACAGTCTGGAATCCCCCCTCCCTTTTTAATTTTTCTGTGAGAAAATGTTGTAAAGATTTTGAATCATTTAACACTAAAAAAAGAAATCGTTTATCATCATTTAAAAAATTGACTCATTAGCAGTTTCAAGGTCCGATTAAACCTCATAAACTAGTCATTATAACAAATGGATTTTAATCCATTTACCATTGAGTATTGCAATATACTGCTAGTAAAATTCAAGTTTCCTGTACTAATCGTTGCGGTATAGTGACTCTTGCGTACATATACGTTTCCGTACAAGTCATAAAACTGTCCATCAACGCTCTTTTGACAGACGGTTTTGTAACTGATAAGAACAAGTTTCGGTAGTGGTTGCAACACTTTAAACATTATCTTCAATCGTGACATTTGGCGAAATTTGACATACTCTTTAATAAAATTTGGATCTATTTGGATAATTTCCACATTATGTGTTTTATTAGAGATAAGGCTGTTAAGGATTAAGTGTTAGTTACTTTCAGTCATAAATCCTGAAACTTTAAGTCTTCAATAGTTTTATTATAGAAATATGTGACGTTGTTTATTAACATAAAATAAATCATTTCCCACCTATATAAAATATATAAAGTTGTTGGATAAAAAAAACATACATGGAGCTGACTTGTAACACCTATACTTTTTTCCTTTAAACTGGCAATAAATAATTTTTAATCACTAAATTTGTAGGAGTATTTAAAAAAATTCAAGCTTATAATTTACAATTCATAAAAAATAATTTAAATTCTTTTCTACTTCAAATTTCAGTTTTAAAATAGTTTTCAAAATGACTTCATACTGAGTATGTTAAAGGTACTTGGAAATGAAGTATAAAGATATCACTTAAAATGTAATCTTTACGCTTTCTGAGCCATTTCAGTTTAGCATGTTTTCAATTATTGCAATCTGAGCTGTTGGTGATTGCAATAATAGACTGAGATTTATCTTATTTCCATATAATAAAATATTTATTGAAAATTATAATGTTGAAGTTTATTTATTATATTTCCAAAATTTCTAATATATATATACTTTTCTTAAAAATATTTATTAGGAGAAGAAATACAATTCATTTTTTCTTTCACTCAGAATTATAGTGTGTGGCTTGTTTACATTTTTAAACAAATTGAAAATTACAATGTTAATTATTTTTTAAGGAATTAATAGCTTAAAATACAAGAGAAGAAATAATGAATCAGATAATGGGAAAAAGTTATGTGCAATCAAAACTCCATAGTCATTTTAAACTGATTAGGATATTTAACTTTATACATTTTAAATGCTAACTTTTTACTTATGAAAAGAACATAGATGTATTTGTATGACAAATGCTTCCATTCCACAAATTCAGCATTGATATGTTATGAAGACAGTAAATTAATGATAGAAAATAACATCTGCATAAGGAAGTGGCTCCCTTCTCCTAGATTTTAATATAAGGATACAGTAGGAGACAACACAGAATTAAATAAAAATTGAAGAATACATGAAAAGTAGTTCAAAGTAAATCCAGTTTATGCCAATCGTGTTGTTACTCGCAAATCCGTATAAAAACTATTTATTATTTTATGTATTTCTTTGCAAATGTCAATTGCTAAAGAATTACAACTAAATTCTTTTCTTCTTATTTAGGAGATCAACTTTCTCTCTGATAGATGTTCAAAGTTTCCTAACAGAAATATAAACAGCTTGACTTGAACTACATATGTAATTTATTCAAATAATCAATACAATTTTTTTCAAATGAACAGTTTGTCTAGAAAGATTTTCCTATCGTTTTAAAGAAATTAATATTATTTCTAATTTACAGTTACTTACAGTTTCAAATATAGTATGTTACATTTTAAATATTCTCAAATGTTAAATACATATCTCGCTTTAAAAGTAAAGAATAATTAACATCCAGATATTCAATATATTTTAATGCAGAAGAATCTTTTATTTAATGCTGATTGCTGCTCATGAAACATAATATCACATACAAGAAACTTTTAATTTCGATAATACACATTTTAGATAATATTTTAATTTGTATACAGTTGTAGATTAATTAAAATAAGATATAAATTTAGGTCTTTTAAAAGTTTTTTCCCCCAATGTATGTGAAACCAAAATCCTTTAAAATAGGCTGAATTAACACTGCTTCAAATAGTTTATTCAAAGAAACTTCAACAGTTTTAAATAACCTTAAAAGCTTTACTACATAAAATTTCAGTTATATTTCTTTGCCTATAAAGTATATATATTATAGGAATAACTTTATTAGATCCAGATATGTTTGTGCCAAATTTCAGAATTCTAAGTCCAGCAATCTGCCCTGTAGGGTCTCAACACACAGACAGATATATAGAAACACACACCTCATTCTCCTTTATTATTAGAAGAGATTTCATCATGCAAAATATGCATTTGATTTCACCATTAAAATGACGCGCCACATTTTACATCCAGGAGCATAAATAAATTAAAATATGTCGATAAAAAATTAAAGATTAAAAACCATGATCTTTGAGGTTACTGTATATATTTACTAAAATACTTATTATCTTAGAGGATCTGTTTACATACCACACAGGAAAATGAATGAAACAAAAAAGTAAAATCCATTTAAATATTATCTTAGATTTCAACAATGGAAGAGAAAACAAGATTAAATATTTGTATTAAAAATGAAAATGGTTTGAATATCATTACAACAAGGAAAAGTATTGTTGAAATTATGTCTAAAAATATATTTAGAAATTTATTATAATAAGAGAAAAAATTGCACTACTACTACTAACTAGAATCATAAAAAAGAAAATTTTTTTGAATTTCTGATGACTCAAATATGTGTGATAATATTTCCGGAAATTATGAAGAAAAAATGCCAAAATTTTGCTTAATCTTTAATTAATTAATATTTAAAAACCCTCTCTGTGGTGCATTTTCCCATCTTTCAGGGTATATCTGTGCGAAAATTGATAACTCTAAATTTGACGGTCTGTCATGTAGAACGCCAACAAACGCACACACATTTGCTTTTATTACTAGTAGAAATGTTTGAACTTTCAGCTTACCAAAAATTATATGAATTCATAATTAAATTATAGTTAGTTTATAGAACGAAATTAATGCTATTAAAATAATGGCCTAACTTGCTGGTCGCCGAAAGCGGCTAATATTATTAAAAATATAAATAGCTTAATATTAAAGATCATATTTTTTTTATGAAAAATAAGAAGGTTTTATTTTTGTTTCAATCTTTTATTCACATTCAGTAACCTGATTTGAAATGATTTAGTGTTCCCTTTGTATTTTGTTAAAAATTAAGGAAAAAGCTATGTAAATTAAGAATTTCTATACCTTTGGGCTGTCCGATCATATTTTGTCAATATGTTAACTAATTCAGAAAAGTTCTCTCAGAATTATTTAAGAGACTATGAAACATCAATCACTATTAAGTCCAGAGAAGTCTTTTTTTCTGTCTGCTCGCCAAACATTCTTGCCAAGAGCCAGAAGTTCTAGCAAACCTAAACTAACTTCTACCTAACCCCTCTTGTGGGATGAGCTACAGAAGATTTATTGCGTGTTAATGAGTTGTGCGGAAAAGTATATGTACGCAAATGTCATACAATCGTCGTTGCGATGGAAAAGTTTGAAGTACTTTCGAAGTAAAATGTTTTGATTTTTTTTTAATCTTTAAATAGTGCACATCGTCCTATAGATGGGAAATTTAGAGAAGCTCCCTGAAATTTAGAATGGTAATTTTTTTAGGGCGAAAAAAAAAAATAAGCGACAAAGACGGTTAGGATTGCAGAAAAAAAATTAAAAAGTTCGCTAAGGCGAGTTACCAAAGAGCTCTTTTCTGAACCAGCAATAAAAATGAACAAATTATAGATTTCAGTTTCACATTATGAAAATTTAAGAAAAAAAATATCTTAAAATGTTTACTGAGGCAAGTTGCCATGGAGTTCTTTTCTAACCCAACAATAAAAACGAATAAGTTTTATATTTCAGCTTCACATCATGGCAATTTTAGAAGTTAAATATGTTCCATCAGTAATTTTGTATGCGAAAAGCATCCTTTAATAGAAATGTTTCCGTCTCAGCTATATATCCACCGATAGAAAAATAAAGAAAACGAGAAAAAGAAAAGAAATTCATAAAGTGATGTACCTTTAAGGCTAAAAGCGGAAACACAAAATTTCCCTTTCTGATTTTGAGGAGGGTAGTAGAATAATGGAGAACACTTAAAATGCGATTAGTAGGTCATTTCGTTCACTTGAAATAATTTTCTTTTTCTGTTTAAACACATGACGACAGAAATGCGCTGGAGTGAAAAGCAAGATGAAAAACAAACTACCGCTAAATCGAGTTACGTTTTGCTTCACCATTTTTTTTTATTTAACTTTTATTATTATTTTTTCTTTGGGATAACTACGAAGCATAACGCCAGAGAAATCTTGACTTAGAAATGGAAGGTTCCCTGTAATTGTAGCATTTATCGATCGCCGCCGGGAACAGAGTGTTATTGTTAACATCGCCATTTGCCATTAGGCTCCCCTTTTTCTTTTATTTTATTCGTTATTTTCTTCGTTTTATTCGGATTTCATTCTTTTTCTGTTTCTAACAGTTTTCTGAGATTCGTTTCGGTATGGAAAAGTTTTTCGCGCTCGACTTTAAATTATAGTAATAAAGATAGAATTTGTATATATGTATAGATAACCTAAAAGTTTTTTTCTTTTCCGTCTTCATCATTTTGCAGCCTTTGTTTTAGGCAATATCTTTTCCCATGCACTGTGTATACACAGGTATGATCTCACCGAAATGTGGTACCGTTATTAATGTCACTCTGTTATTATCATCGAGCTAACAGTAGCGCATGTTTTCTCGGCTGTTTTTGAGGTGTTTTGACCGATATAATTGGAATATCATTCTAGCTGATTTCTTAGTATGATATGAAAATATTATTGAAATACAGATTGCACGAATAATAAATTTGTTAATTTTATATTATTATTATAATAATATGTAAAGGTCCTAAAAGAATGAAATTGAATACCTGAAATGATTTTAGCGAGAGTAGTGATCAGTCCCATATAGGAACCAATAAAGAGGTATCTTACTTTTTCATTAATTTTTTTAAATTTATTGTGGCAACAAAATAGACTGTAAAGAATTCTTTTTATTATTCCATCAGGGACGCTACAATTTGTTTTCCGAATAACTAAACCTCTTTATAAAGCAAATTAAAATTTTATTGAGCGAATATTTCTATTGGTGATATAAATATTTGAAAATAATTTAAACTGCAAATATCACAAAGTACATTATATCAGTGCTGTGGGATTTTTAAAAATACAGATAATTTTTTAAGAGAAATTTAACATTATTTTCACATAAAGCAATGTATCAGGGCACTAATTATTTTGGAGGGGGCAGGGGGCTTCTGAAATATTTAAAATTATTGCTTTAATTTATTCAAATTAAATCCATCGTGAAGGGGAAGATGAAAAAAATATGGATGGGAATAGTAAAGTGTAGAATGTAACTATGAAAATTAAAAAGACGTTTATTTCTATGCCTCGTTACCTTTCATATTCGTAAAGTTACATTCCCGATGAATAAATTGAATTTGACTGAAATTTAAGATAACTTCATGCTAATATAATTGACAAATTTTAGGCTAATATTTTAACGAAATCAGTTTTAAATTGGCTTTTTTAATCTCATGCTACTTTTTCTCAACATCTTGTCTGAATACGATATAATATTTATTCGGTATTCACATTAAATAATATATTTTTAAGCAAAGCTGCAAGGCAAAAGGTGAAGTCTGATTTGTGTAATAAAGTGATAAGTTTATTGTGTTCTGTGAAATATCATTCACTAAATATATTTTAAATATATATCTTAAGGATAAAAAAAAGAATTTTTTCAATTAATAACGGAATCTGATGTTAAAAAATGCAGCAGATATCTACTTCCCTTCTCTAATTTGAAATCATATGTAGCAATGCAGAGTGCAAGATTTTTTAAATGCCAGCTTGATTCAAATTTTCACTTCAAAGTTCCTTCGGTTTTGATGGAATTTGGATAAAACACCGAAGAATTCTGTACACTGTACAGATTTCTGCACTATACACTGAACAGAAACACTGTAGAAAAGAAATAGAATACTTCCTTTTATTCCAGTTAATATTACATATACCTTTTCAAATGCTGCTCAGAACAAGTTCTCGTATGATTATGATCGAAGTTTCCTTCCCATTTCCAAAATTCCTTCAGTTTTGATGTAATCAAACAGAAAAGGCAAATATATTTCAGTCAGTTGAAGTTTTCATATGATGCAGAAAATAACTTTCTCATTAGATAACATTTCAAAGTTTGGTCAAAGTTGGTGAAATCTCACAGAAAAAATCCGCTGCAAAAGTCTTCCTGCTTTCTTTCATTCATTCGAAGCTTTCCGGTGCTGCAGATCCCAAATTTCTCATGAGATCACCTTTCAAAATCCCATCAATGTTGATGAAATCTAGTAGAAAAGAACACTGAAAAAGTCTTCCTGCTTTCTGTCATTCAGCCAATGCCTTCAGGTGATGCATAGCACAAGTTTCTCATAAGATCACGTAAGGTAAACTTTCTCTTGAGCTTATTTTTGACATAAATTGCCGAAGACAATTTGGAAAATTAATAAAGAACATGCAAATAAGACCCGTTTGACTGAAAAACCCGGCGCTGAAATCCATTCACCTTGACCTTCCATAGAAGAGACGAATCGTGCTCAACCGCAGTTACAGAATTTAGGAAAAGCAATTCAAAACACCTTTTGTTTCCTTTTCTTGTTTTCTAAAACCCTATCTCTGTAATATAATCGCTTGTTTTTGATAAGAGAGGGAAAAATACGCTTCACCTAAGTGATATTTACCATGTTGGATACCAGACGAAAAATAGCTTACGATTCATTTGCTTATATTTACTTAAATCCAAGAGTTTCCCTGAAATTTCACTTAAGTTATCGATATTTTGGTTGAAGGTGAAGGAAAATTGCCAAAACATTAACGTGCCTTTGTATTTTTTCAATTCTTCGAATTTTTGTTTGTTTATGTCGTCCTTTGTGCACCTCTTCTAAACAGATTCCTGTTCGATGATAAGATAGTGATACATTAGTCGCATGCATGAGAGGCAATACATCAATGTCTCTTTTGTGTAACTTCTAAGTCTTCATAGAAAAATAACTCGAATTCTGTATGGCTCTTTGTTGTTGTAAATAAACGAATATCAGCATTTTATTATATTTTATTTTTTGTTTTAAGGCCCCAGGGGAACTTTAACTTCAAATACTTCTAATTATAACTTCAAATATAACGGAGAGAAGCATATTTTATTTGGTCACAATATATTCAAGAAGGCGTTCGTTTTGAAAAAGTATGTAAGAGCCATTTTAACATTTTTAGTGTGCTGTGACCAGCTTTGAAAATTAATTCTCCTTTCCTTCCTTAACACCCAAAATGATTTTTATTAAAACCCCCCCCCCCCTTCACTCTTCGACATTTTTGGGATTTTCAAATAATTAATCTCAGTAAACCTCTTAGTGCATTTACTTATTTCTAAAGGTGACATTTTATTATTGTAGTAACAGAATGTATCTTTTGTTTTATTTTGTTTTAAATAATGCAATAATGAAATAATTGCAAAATGAAGTTATTTATCTAATCAACTCAGCTTTATTTATTATTATATACTTACTGTTATAATGAAGTTACTTAGCATAAAAAATATACTAATAAAAAATTTTCGAGAGGAAACTATGCATTGAAAATCAATGTATTTCAATCAATCAATAGAAAAATCCTTGTGACTTCACTATCTTAAAAACTACACAAATCTGATACCTTCTAATGGGGAGTTATTTATATCTAATAATAATTAATACATTTGTATTAGTTCTCCCCCTCTTTATCACAAAGAAATCCCAAATTCCCTCAAATGCAGGCATTTCTGACTAACTCATATCAAACACCTTCCAACTCTCCTGAGTTGTGTATATTCTTTCTACGTCAAACATTAATAACTGCGAATAATAAAACTGTTGAATGAACTCAAACTGCCGAAGCAAATGTTGAATTTTTGTAGAAAAACTACAGTGAGCTGTTGCAAATAAAGTTCTAGTGAGATTCATTTGAAGCAGTTATTTATCTTATCTCCTACTCATATTTTCTGTTTACCAAGCCAAACCTAAGCAATTTCACTTATCTGTACCATTGACCAGAATTGACCATTTATTTCGCTACTGTTACAAATTTTCTTTATCTTTCCGAAACGATTCTTTATCTAGGTCTATGGCTTTCCCCCTTTTTTTCCCTCCCTAATATTTATCGTTTCCTATTTAAAGAGAGGTTTCCATAAGAATTACTTACTGTGTCGTAAGGTCTTAGCTCAATTAATCCTCTTACACGCCCCTCGTACAACCAGTGACATGTTTATAGAGTTATCACACAATTGTACTATTTCTTGCCGAAGGTTTTATTTAATGAATGGACAAATTTATAGGTTTCTCTACTTGTCCAGGATATTTTTTAGACATTGTTTACATTTTTTTCTAGGATAGTTTGACATCACTGGGGATGATTCTTTATTTTTATTCTCGTTTTCTTCTTTCTTTCCTTCGCTTAAACCAGTATCTTTTTCTTTTAAAATCCGTCCAAAATTAGGACGGAAAGAATAATGTACTATGAGTGATATATAGCAGAACGTATCATTTATCGAATAAGATTAATTTTTGTCTTTGTTTTTCTTTTTACCCGAACTTTTGAACGATGCTCTTTTCCTGCAGCGGGCGCGGTGATATTTTGCAAAGAAACGTGCCACGTAAAAACGTAAAGAAATCCAGAAAGAAAGAAAAAAACTGAATAACAACCAATAACACCTTTCCATTGTTGTTGAACGCGTGATTCTTTTTTTGAACTTATGATTCTTTTTTTGTGTAATTTTTCAGTTTGGAATTCCACTTTTTGAGTCTAACCTTTCTTTGTTGAATATTAATATCATTAGCATATATTTCAAAACCCAATCAGTTTTTGCACGTTCTCTATGATTATCTGTTACAAATGGAATAAAATCCTTCATTTTGTGTAGTTAACTTGCGTCTTTCGCAATAATACTCAAAATCTTCTAAAGAAATAAATAATTCAGACAATCGCTTTGGTTTATTTTGTATTATTTTATCCAACAGATTAATGACTGCTGCTATGCTATCTATGCGTGAAATATGTCTAATTCTTATTTCAGTGGTACCTTATAATTAAAGATATTACACAGTTTGAATGAATTATTTTTAAAGAATGTTATTTTTCAAATTTCATTTAATTTAAAACTACTTTTCTTTTTGAAAATTCTTTAATCTTCTATGGAAAAATCATTTCATTGGCCTCTTTTTTGACACTATTCATTTTATTTTGACTGACAGTTTATTGTAAATTAGATCGATTATTGGTTTATTTAGAAAATGATTATTATCCCTTGATTTATTTAGAAAATGATTATTATCCATTGATTTATTTAGAAAATCATTATTATCCTTGATTTATTGAGAAAATTATTAGATAATAATAAAAGTAGCTGATAAATAAAGCATTACTAAGTAAATACGATAATTTCTACTTAATGACTACTAAATATGCTGGTAAATTTCTAATATTTGCGAAATGTGCCTGTCATATAATTAAAAACAGAACACCAACTGTTTATCCTAAAATCCCATGTAAACCATTTTAATTCTCTTTTACTTGTATTATAATGTCATTGAACTCATTATCTAAGTCTTAAACACTAATTTAAAAAATAACACAAATGGAATCCAAGACGTTGATGATTTAAAAGATGAGATAAACAAACTTTTTTGCAAATAAATTTCCCACTCATTATTTCATTTCTAAACATTCACCACTGAAAAGAGTGATAGTTTTAATAAACTTTATTTAATCCCCGCTTTACATTTGCATTTAAATTCCCATCAATAATACTTAGATCCAGCAAAGAAAAAAAAGTATTTAAATATTTTTGTGCATTAGCACATTACGAGGCAAAAAATAAGTGTGCGAATGTCCATTTCTTAGCATTCTGAAATTGTTTCTTATGTATCAGGAAAATTACGAACTAAGAAGTATAAAAAATTTTTTAACATAATTTCGGCTTAATTATTAACAGTTTAACGAAACTCTGCGCTAGTAAAACTTACGTAAGAGAGCGCGTTTTGAATTAAAATGTCAGTTTAATATTTTATCTTAATGATTTTGTAGTTATTTTGCAAAAATATTGCCGGAAATTATTTGTTTTCCTTTTAGTTTGACATATTTCAGAGTTAAGATATGAAATATTAATTTGAAATAAAAAATATCATAATAATATTATTTTATAAAGCAATATAAATATATTAAAATTCTTTTTGTATAGATATTGGGTTTCGTAGAATAATTGAAGATAATTGCAATTAACAAAAAACATTTAATTTTTTACCCTCATTCCATATTACACACCAAGTTACAAACTTATATATTTAAATAATATTATGCATTTTGCTATGAATTCGATATTTCATCATTCAATTATCTTTACTGTGTTTTTATAACACACTTTAATAAGGCCTGCAAAACTCGAACAACAATTTAAAGATTATTTTTTAAAATAATAGTTTTTGGAGGGAAAAAAGCATGTTTACACTCTAGTTATTATGTCACGTTTGAAATCATGTTTTGTAATTTTGGTTTTCTTCCCTATAAAAGTGAAAAGTTATCGCATTCCATCAAAAGTTCGAATTACTTCCGCAGCAGAAAGAAGAAAATTCTGTTCCGACCTTTAATGATTATTTCTTCATTTGTTTTGACCCGTTGACCTGAATTTATTCAAATTTCAAAACTTTGTATTTTCTCCAAATAACTTCGATTTTAAATGCGTTTTAATCGTTCGTTTAAAAAAATCACTTTCTAGATGATTTATCATCGTTGAGTTTGCATTCTCCAAGCTATTTACACATTTAACGGTTCAATAAATTTAGCGGTATTTCTCCTTAATAGGAAATTTGACAGGTATTGATTGGAGAAAAATGAATAGTGTTAAACGTTTATTTCATCATTGTTATAATTATTTCATCATCGTTATAATTATTTTGCTATTTATATCATTAAAAGCAAACAATACGCTTTTAGTTTGTTAGAACAAAGTATTAGTGCATAGAATTGACGAACAGGTGAATTATTCCTGGTCTTAATTCAAATAACTGTAACTGTGGCTGTCAAATGATTCATGAAGATAATTATAGACCGCATAAAGTGTTTCATGTGTAATATATGTTGACAGGAGGAATTAAAGATAAGTCTTTGTTCTAAGAAACAAGAACTTACTAACATATTCAAATTAAAGAAAACACTTTGTCTTAATAGCAGAGCATATAAATATTATTGCAGTTAACTTCACGCCAAAATATTGCTTTATATGTTCAATACTTTAATTTCATACATTTGCCGTTAAAAAAAACTTAATTTCTTTCCTAGCAGGTCAAAAATTAATACTCTACTTTCGTACATTTACCGTTAAATTGCAATCTAATACTTTTGTTAGCATATAAAAATGTAATCACGTCAAAATTAATGCTTTGTCTTCAAACATTGACCCTTAAAATGCGACTTAATACTTTTGATAGCATGTCAAGATGGAAACTTAGTTTTTAGTCACGTTAAGCATATAAGGTTTGAAAAATATTCAGTTGACTTTTTGGTGCCTATGTTTTCCTATATTTCCTTGTTTTAATAGAAAGATAAAATAAATGTCTGTGTAATAAAACGTTACAAAATGAACTTAGAAGCCATGGCCTCATGTTTCAATCTGGCTGTGTTCTCAGCGTTAGAAAATAAGTTGATTAAATGTGTGACTCAGCCTAGAATTGCTTGACCGGAGAGCATATTGAGCATAACGTCGCTTAACAAGCAACACTACCTATCTCAACTTTTTGAAATTTCAAAGAGGAAGAAAAAACTGATTTTTTTGCCACCATTAACGAACATTTCTGAATTATTTTAACATCCAATATAAACATGAGACCGTATCCTATCAGATGGGAAAGAAATTCAGTAATATTCGTTAATTGGTTGCGAAAAATTCAGTTCTCTCTTCCTCTTTGAAATTTCAAAAAAATGAGATAGGTGGTGTTGCTTGTTAAGCGACGATAAGCTTTCTTATCTTACCTCTAGTGCAGGGGTTTCCAACCTTTATTCCCTCGCTTACCCCTTAATGAGCTTTTATTTCCGCGTACCCCCAACTGTCATATCCAAGCCCCCTCCAAACAATCAGTCTATGTAAAGAAGTTTTTATTAATAACGTTATGAGCTGTAAGCTTAAGAGTAAAATTACTCGAATCAATAACATTTGCAGAAATCATTTTTGATTTTACATTTTATTCCCTTTTTACAATAGTATTAGTTCAACACCAAAACAAATGAAACCAGTCTTCTCATAATTTCGCATTAACTTATAAAAATTACAGTTCGGACAATCAACTCTTCAGATGGTTATAAAATAGCAAGTATTCACTTAGGGAAACAAAATTCGGTAACTTTTTTAATCCCTTAGGTTTTATTGTTTTCGCCATTATCAAATTTGATTTCGCGTACCCCTGGTTGGGAACCTCTGCTCTAGTGTAATTCCAAACCAATAATAATAATAAATCAAAACCAAGGTTTCAAAACAAACTAGTGCACCAAATCGTCTTCTATGAGGATCCGACAATTTTGACTTGAAAAATACTGTCTTCTTCATCATGAATATATGAAACACTTACTGCAGAAAGAGAAAAAGTAAAAAAATACTCACTTTACGGGAGACCCAAGAAAAAACTATTGACTATCGTTCATGGTGCACTAAAATTTAAATTAATTCTTTTAAAAAATGTGAGGCAGTCTTCTAATGCACATTTCATGTGCATTTTTGGATTAAAAAAAAACATTATCATCCTCCTTTTAAAAATGTTTTGTGCGTTGGATTTGTTTCCTCTCTGCAGTAATCGATTCATATATGCATACCTAGCAAAGAAATTCTATTTATTTTTTATATACGTTTTCTTATTAAAAAGAATTTAAAATCCTTATTGGAATGATCTGTTCCATTTTAACAAGTTAATTACAAAAATAAATTTCTATTGCTAAGCTCAAACGTTGAACTGAACGCAGGCGAAACAGTTTAAAGTATCAAAACTCTCTTATAGTATCGGCATAATTATCATGTAAAAATTTTCTGCCAAGTATTTTGACACTAACAGATAGTCAAATGATCAGTTGTCCAGAATCTGGTAAATACCCATTAGTGACATCCAGATGCAGGTGGGCAGTCATCCATAAATTTTTGAAAGTTGCTCATGACCAACCCTTTTGTTCACGAGAGCTATGACTTTTGCCCTTCACTTATTCTTTTTGAATCATTTCAAGCAAGAATGAATACGCGGTTGGGTTTTTTTCTCCGATTTTTTCTATATGTGTGGAGGCATAAGTTAAATTCATCTCGCAGGATTAGAATTTCAGAAAGGTTGCAAGTTCTCTACTTTCCTACTGAACCGGAAAGTGACAATGTTAGGTAAATCCCGTAATTTTTTTCATTTTGAACATTGTTTTTTTTTCTGCGTCGATACACAAATGTTTCATTTTTAATCTTTTTTTATAAATAATTTACGTTGTATATTTTTATTTAACAGAACTGTATTGTTCAGATTCTGAATTTAAATTCTCATTTAAAGTTATTTTATTGACACTCAAGTAATGTTAGATCATTTGTCGTGAATTTTTTTAGGCTTGAAGTAAATATTTAAACATTTGTATCGTTTTAATGAAATTTTAACCATTTGTAAATACTTTATAACTGGTATAAGCGATACCTATTTAAATGCATCTTTCAAATGGGTTTTGTGACAACTCTAAGCTAAGGCAGATAAGTTTACAAACTTTTTCCGTTAATAAATATTTTTTCAATACATTATGGTGATTTAACTTTAATAACATTTCGTCACGAAATAAACGCTTACATTCAGTATTTTTTTTTAAAAATTCAACTCTTAAATTTTATAATTAGTTTGTTGCGCAAGCATACAACTATTTTACTTAAAAAGAAATATATGCAAAAGCACAAAACAGTCTATTTTACTATTAAATAATCAAGTTGCTAATGTACATAATAATTAAAACGTACATGAAAAAATTATTTCTAGAGGTTATTGAAAGAAAATTTTCTGATCCTTAAAAAAACCACAAATCCTTAAACAATCATTTCTTTAAAAAAAAAAAGAGATACGTAAGTATGATCATTCTTTCGAAATGTCGCATTAATTTATAAAACATTTTTTTTTTTCAAAATTTTGATATAACTTGTCATAAAACCAACATATACAAAACAATCTAAATAAAGGATGGAAATGTAAACCAATAGAAAAATTTTAGTTCTGTACCTCCGTTTCATGTGGAGAAATTAAAACATAATGAAGGAAGTTACGAAATAATACTCATTTATGCTGACCATAAGACTTTACGTAACTTTCGAATTAAAGGAGATATTTTCAAAGCCGTGTGCAGGAAGCAGCTTGGATCGTATCTACAATCTTAAATCCATTTATAAAAAATTCTTTAATCTCAAATTAATTGATAAACAGAGACGTTAAACCGATTAAATATATTAAAATTCTTCAGATATCTCGTAATTCTATAGCAGTTTTATGCAATTTTCCTCGCAAATAATTTCTTGGCTCTAACAGTTTCCTTTTTTTTTTTTCTGAATGTGGGTAAAGGATTTGATATGAACCCAGATTATATTCCATCGTTGAATAGCTGGTTGGGAATGTGTCTTAAAATGACAGATGCGACTTCATCTGTGAGTCACGTGAATACTTTTGGCGTTGTGACATCATAGTTGCAGCTGAAACAGAAAAAAAGATTACAATGCCAAAAGTAAATCGATAAAAAATATTTTAATAATTTATTATTTTTCCTTTGGACAAACAAGTGGAACTAGTCCCCATTGTAGTCAAGTGACCAGTGCCGGATTTCAATAATTTGAAGCCGCAAGTGCAAATTTGTTTTGAGACCCCTTCTTCAGCCCACTGCCGTAAATTCGTCTCGGGCTTAGCATTGCAATGCACGTCAAATAGATTTTGAGGCCCCCAAGGTCTCAAGGTACGAGGCGAATGTCTCTAATACCTGTGGGAAAAACCGCCACTGCACGTGACTGTTGAATGCTGTTGCATTAGAGTTGCAGATGAAATGAGAAAAATGACAGCAATGCCTCAAGCAAATGAACACAAATAATATTTTCGAAATTTATTACTCCTTTGGAGAAACAAGCGAAACTATTCCCTATTTTAGTCACGTGACCACGCCCTGTCCATTTAGTAACTGATTCCTGATTTTAACACCCAAGAATTTGTCCCCCCATCTGCTTATTTGAATTTGTTCCGATTTCGCTGGCTTGAATCAGAACTATTTTAAGTCTAAAATTTTCAGTTTTGAGTTATCATATATGGGAGAAGAACTATTTTAAGTCCAATATTCAACAACGAAACTATTTACCTTAAAACTGCTTCTTCAAACAGCGCTACTAGTCTGAGTCCATAAAATCATTTAAAAACCATTCTTAGAAAAATTCAGATATGATATGAAAAAGAAGAGCTTCAAAAGCATAAAAGTAACATTTGATATCTGAAAACAAATATATGCAAAAAATAAATAAATAAAAGCAAAATGAAATCTGATCCAAGGCGTCGATTTATTTAAATTAAAAAGAACACCGTGGATGCCGAAATTTTGAATCAAAAGGGCAAGAAGCCTTCTGATGTCTTTGTAAAATGAAGGCTGCTTTTAGCACCTAGACAATTCGTTTCGCCATACTTTTATGACGGCCTAATCACCAATAAAGTTAACAATACGAAACAAAAAAGTTCAAAGTCTCTTGTTTTCCGAGTTCCTTGTATCATAATTTCTGTTGTTTTTTGTTGGATCATTTCGGACGCTCAATTAGGCTCTTCTCTATGGATTCGGTCAGCAGTAACGAGATCGAAAATCGGATTGGACGCTGGTTTTCAAGCCTAATTTAGTCCAAACCATCACACTTGGAAGTGGAAACAATGTATTTCATAATAATAGTTCAAGAAGGCTATCAAGGCCATTCGTAGTGCGTTTTCTAAAGAGAATCCGTGCTATGTCAAGGGTGGGAAACTGGGTTGGAATTGTCATATAATGGGTTGAAGATGATGACTTCGACTGCACCTTTTCAGATGGAATTTTACAAAGGCGTCTACTGTGTTTACTAAGAGAACTCTAATTAGGTTAAGCAATTGTTAATTAAACTGAGTGACATAACAGATTAATATCTCATTTAGTTTACTAATAATGGAATGTAAGAATATCCCGAGACATGATTCGTAAACATTAGTGGAAGGTGAAGTCGGAATGTAAACATATTTTTAAATATTTTTTTTATTGTAAAAAATTTTAAAAACGTAAAGTATGTGCTTTATGTCATCAGTAGAATTACTTAATATTATCTATGAGTTCAAAACAAAAGGTGATATCCAAATGCAATAAGTCTAGTGCAGTTCGGAAGGTTTTTGATTGTAATATTGCCTTTTAGGGGCATCGGAACTCTACAAGTCTTGTGAAACACATAATCGATTCTCAGATTCAATTATCTGGCCCTTTTTCCTCCCTCAATGCTATAAGTACATTCTTTGAGTTGAGCGCATCGAGATATTTGGAGTATCAGTTCTGACCGTTGAGTTCCAGATATATCACTTCCATTTTGAATATCAGTTTAGCATCAGCACTGCAGCCTAAAAGAACCGGATAAATTTATAATTCCTGTGTCTCGGAAAAAATTTTGTCGCAATCTCCTTAGTTGAATAATTTCAATATTAATAAAGTTTGAAAATGAATTTTTTATCGAAAAGGTAATCTATTTTGCTTTTTTAAAAAAAAATCTTTTTTTCTATGTGCATTTAAAAATGTTACAGATGTTGCGTTCACCGGTGGAACCCTACGTTGCAATTTATTTAGTGAAAAACACAATTATAAGCAATAAAGGGTCGTGAAAGACAGTCTATGACATTGCGCTTGTTTTACAGTTTTAAATCTCTCTGACCGATGGATCTAACAGAATAACTCATATATAGCATATATAACTCGAGAGTATAAACATAAGCGTATGTGTTTGGTCACTATGAGGTTAGGTAGCCATTAAAAATGAAGATTAAGAGAGAACAGTAGGAATTCCCAGTTTTACTGTTAATCACGTGATTTCTCCCAATACAAAAGGAATGATTAGTATAAGATATTTTCCTTGTTCTGACATCTTGCTAGCAAGACATAAAGTCTATATATCTTGTATTCCACAAGTCAGTCCTAAGTAGCACAAATTACTTTACAATATTGTTGCGATGTTTTTACAATATTGTGTGCACCATATTGTGAATATTGAACAAATAACGTATAAATATTGCACTGTATCTCTGCTCTACTATGGGAACTCGACTCAAGCTTTTACTTATACGTTTTAATACGCAGCGTTTCATCAAATCGAGCTCTATACTCCGTGTAAAATGTATCACGTGCAGTGAGGATACCTCCGATAACCAGATTCTTTTTATTATACAGCCAGTTTGAGAGAAATCCAAATACTGAACATCCCAACCACGTGTTTGTAGTGATCTCTCCACGAAGTGTATTCTACATAGAAGAATAGAATAAAAAATATCGACTATGTCCAAATGGCTGAACCTGTAACATGTTATTTCATAACTGCTTTATTCACAATACATCAAATAATTTACAAAGTATTCGTGAAGCATTAATGTAAAATAAAAAATGGTACTAGAAATGATAAATAATAAGGCATATATAAATAAACATTTGGCGAAGACATCAAGTAATTTTTACAAAATTGTTTTGAAAAAAGTATACTTGGTGTCTCTACCTATGAAGACTGTATCCATAAGTCTTAACTCTCTAATACATGGTTATATGAATGTTTTTATTCTATGTAGCAAAATACGGAGACAAATACAGTCCAAGAAATGCCCCAGCATGAAGTGTAAATAGATATTTGCCACAGATACCAAGCATATTTTATTTTTTAAAATTTGGAAAGTGTTCCCATTGAAGCATGAAGGAAATAAAAATTAGATACATTGTAGGAAACTATCTAAAGATTATGGATATTCCATCAATTCATTTTTCACTTCTTTACCCAAGTGAAGAAAGTGTATTGCATTTTTATCTTCCGATTTTCACCGAATGACGCACTAGATTCATATCAGTGTGAAAACATGTAAAAAAGTTAATATGAATCACATGTTTCCAAAGCCATTATTAGAAAAAAATGAGTCCAGTGCTTCTCATAATTGTATAGTATAACCTTCAAAACTATCTCAAGTGTTGCGAATGTCACAAATATTCAACTAAAATTCGCCACGAAATAAAAATCGTGACAGATATATCGTGTAAAAAACTCATTTATTCATTTTGTTTGTGCTTTTTTGCACTCTCTCGTCAACAAAGCATTCACTACAACAATTTCACTTTCTTGTCCTTGGAGATATAACAAATTCAACACATGTAACTCAACTTTGCTTTGCATGAGCGACCAACAGTAACATAATTGCTCTCAGTTACATCGTATAACGGATTAGCAAGAGCATCTCCTGTAACTACTTTATTTGTGTTGAAGATGTGCGCTTTTCCTACTTTAAACAAATGATTTAGTTTGCATTTTCTTTTCTTTTCTTTTCCTTATCGCGTCGAACTTTTGTATTTATTTTTAATTTCGCTTTTATTGAAATAGAAGTGTATAAATAGCAAACATAGACGGATATAAAGGATTTTTTATAATAACTTAAATAAGATTTGTTATGATTTCATCACAAAAATTAAATGAAAAGTGAATTTTGATGATTTTTTAAAACTAATAATACAAAAACGAATTTGTTCTTTTGTATGCCGATTACAGTAACAAATAATATTGATACAATCTTTTGTGGATTTTTACTTTTGTCCTTTGGCTTCGATAAAAAATAAAACTATACGATTAACAAAATCAAAAGGTATAGGTGTTTAAATTAAATGTAATATAATAGGTTACTGTTGCATAAGACAAGTCCGTTAAAAAGCGAACGTTTTGATAATTTTGTTATTAGGAAGATGGAGGTAAAGGTTTAGCTTCTATGTGTCGACTATTCAGGCAACTGGAGCAATTCTCGTTTACCTTCGCAATATAATAATAGTTTTGTGTCTGGCAAACGTCCTCATCGCCGATGACGGGGCGTACATACTTGTGAGGACTCCATGCATGAGAAGATAGTAATGGGTTCTATTTTATAAGGTTGGTAGCACCCCTGTTAGTATTCGGGTCCATCTGGTCAGTCATTTTTATCATATGTCCTCGAGGCAGGTCGAGGGTAGGGGTCAGGATTATTTTCTTATAATTAACATAATTTATTTTGTTATTCCCTTATTTGAAACTTAAGATAGTGGTCCACAAAGAAATATAGCCAACCTATAGGTTATTGATACATTTAAAAACGTTAAAAAAACCGAGTTAAACAATTGAGCATAAGAAAAGTAAGAAGCATTTTGTTTAACATCAACTGGAAAAAATTAGAAGCACTTAAGGACTGCTTATTTCATTTTAAACAATTCAGCTTCTAAAACACTTCAAAGGGTGATGAACTGACATTATCTTCAAAACTCTGTAGTAATACAGCTGCATGCACTTTTACGAAATAATTATTCCCTTTGCCTATTAGTAAATTGTTTTAATAGATCTCAAATGATGCTTTTAAATGGGATTTTGTTATTTCACATAGCCTAATTGTATTGTTTTAAATTACTTTAAAACTATTTTCTTGGGAAAATGACGTTTAACGTCAAAACTGAACGCTAATTGCTGAAAACAATAAAATATAAGAAAAGACAATCTTCCATAGTTATTTTTAAACCTAATGCATTATGAAAACAAGTTCACATATTTTTGTCAGTTTCTGATTCGTAATACGCATATAAATTATTATGGGTGCTTGCCATCTTGCTTTATTAGAAATGATACCTAAATCACATATTACGTATATTGCGTAGAAGTAAGAATCATGTAAATACCATTATAAAAATCCAAAAAATATTCGAATCTTTCGATTAAGTCTATTTAATAAGAAACTTAAATATTTGGAAATTTTTAAATTAATTTTAATTATACTAGAGTACCTGATTAATTGAATTTTTGCTTCATTTACTGAATTTGTGAATGGTAACAAGACTTGATAAGCAAATGCAACATTTGCCTGTAATACTTACTATTTTCAGAATCTTTGTATTTAGAGACGTGATTGAAGTCATCTTGATGATATTTCAACTGTATATTAGTGAATTTTACTTGTTTTTAGCGAAGAAAATTTTGTGTTAGTTTAAATTTGCACCATTGCACTTAACAAATGATGTATTGATACAATTTCGTCAAAAAAAGTCATTTATATATTTATGAAATTTCCAAACGATTTTGATTTGGAATTATTGGGAGAAAAAGAAATCCTTCATATTCTTTTCCCATGCTGAGATATTAACCAGATGTTAGTAAAATAGTCTCTAGCTTTACAAAATTTTCGTGAGTCACACTTAATAACTGGAATTTTTTTGAAATATTCCATGACAAGGAAATAAATTTTTCAAAGTTCTTGCCTCCAAAACTGTGTTTTCCAACTGATTACAATTCGTCTGAATATGAAAATGTCATAAAATAGTCCACCCTATATAAATTAAAAATATTCATATTGTTTTTAATATAAAGACAAAGCGGGGACTTCCAAGGAAAGATTTTTCATTACCACGGTTGCGGTTTACAACAAAATTTGCGGTTTCCTATACCGGTGCTATTCCATCCAAGGACATTATATCACTTTCTAGATTTGAAAAGAACTACGTTTATGGTAAAGAAAATAAAATTAACGGGTAAGACAATTTATATATTCGCACTTCTGCATAGGAAAATGAAGGTAAACAATTATTCAACTCTATATTTTTTATGATAATACGAATATGTCATTTTATCAACCTTTTCTTATTAAAAAGGATTGAACTATTGTTATAGCATATACGCTTTCTTAACATAATATTTATGTGAGTAGTTCTTATGTAAACAATGAGACAATATTTTTTAAAAAAATACCGTTTCGATTTTCCTGATTGAGAAAACGATTTTTATAATATAAATGTTTTTTAGGTTTAATTTTAATACGTTGTTTAATTGACTTTAAAATTTCCCGTACAAATACTGAGTCTTTCATTGTGTTGTAATAAACTCAACAAGAAAAGTACTTCACTTTGAGTTCACCCCACCCTTTCTGTAAATAACGATCGATAAAAAGGGGTGCGGAAATTGTTTTCTTTGCAAGTCCATTTTCCTGCAATTTTACGAACCTCTTTGTGTATTTTTAAAATTATTTGCTTCTACTACTATTGACGTACGCTGTTGATTACGCCATGTAGAGCACAAGGCAAATACTGTTGATGAATCGTATTATCCTTGAACTATAATTAAATAAAACTTGAATAATTTTTTACTTTCTCGAATACGAAGTATAAAAAGAGAAAGCATTGCAATCGTCAAAGAATACTACCTCGAGATTTTGATGAATCTCCACGTTTAAGACTTGCCTGAGTCCGAAAAACACAATTTTTGAATTATGTCAATCTGTGAACACAGGTACTCAAAAATAGATTGAGGTAGAGGGATGAAATTTGATATATAATTTTAAACCAAAACTATTTTGTATTTAAACTAAATTTGTATCAAATTTTGTCAAAATTCTGTCCATATGTGTGTGAACGCGATAGCTCAGAGAGGCAATGGGCTGGTTGATGAAATTTGGTATTTGCTTCTATCACCAGCATTGTATATATGTATCAAATTTTGGGCCAAATTCGTCATGCAGTTGATTGTCTACTAATCTGTCTATTCATATTTATGTGAATATGATAATTCAAAAACTCAGCAAGCCAGGGGAATGAATTCCCGCATGTGATCTTTACATAAAAATTGTATATCTGTATCAAATTTTGAACCCTATAGGTAAAAAAGAAAAGGTTCAAAATGCATACTCGATTCTCTTCATTATACGACAAAGCTTAACACAAAACGGAGCATATTGTGGAAATACACGAGTGAGTCGAAGAGTGAACACTCATCCTGGCCATCATTATAGCAAATCTAGGATTAGTGGTTTTAAAGAAGTAAGCCTTATGAAATACTCATTTGATGAAGGATTAGAAAATTTCGTAAAAAGTTTTAAACTGTCCTTTTTACAATGAATGTATTAGTGATTATACCATTCAGTGGTGTCTTCAGTATACAATGCTAAGTCAAAAGTGTCTGCATTTACTTGTAGAAAGAATTGGAAGAGAAGAAAGAAATGAAGAATCTGTGAATGACCCAAATTTTACAGCAAATTATGACTTCTTTCAGGCTAAAAGATCACTGGAGTTCATTCTGACTTCTTATGGAAAGGTCGAAACATGGTTTAAAGACTGTCAATCATTCCAAAATAGGATATTTTAGAGACTTGCTTAAATTTTATATGGTACTTTTGCATACAAATAGATTTAATTTCCTTATTACCTATCCTTTATTTTGTTAAAACGAGGCATGGAGTGAGGACTGAAAAGACTGAATGCACTGAATAAAAACAAACAAGCGTTGAAAAAAAAACACATTTTCTTTTTATATCCGGAAATTAGGGTAATTCCGGGAGATATGCCGCATATTTTTTTGAAGTTGTGTATAAAATCCCATGATACACATAAAATGAAATAAATCATGCTGTGCTGTTTAATGTTAAATATACAACATGTGTACTGCGACAAAAAAATATAAAAAAATAATTAATATTTTTTAACAATTTTTTTCTAAAGCAATTACACTGCGGCGCGTCACCCGTACATTCAGGGTGAGACGCCGCACTTGTGCTGGAGTTATGCCGCGCCTGGCATAAGAACAGAATGAAATAATAAATAAAAAATATTCGAACAAACATTCATATCTGGACTATAATTACTTATGTAATAACAAAAACAAACTAAATGAGTACAATAAAACGTACTAGTAGGTTCAAATCAATGTTAGTCTACCTTCTTAGTTCACTACTAAAATTATCTACTTATTTTTTAAAGATTGAATTTTAATTGTTATTTCAGCAACAACGTAACATCAGTGTTTTAGAGAGGGAAAATAAAAAAAGTAAAATAGTGTTTACATTGTTTTATTTGTCAATAGACCTGTTTTTTCAACCGCAATCTTCACAAAAAGTGTCGAAAATAGTACAGTCTTCATGTAACCACATTTAACAAATGATGCAACGAAGCCAATCACACGTCCTCTTAATTTTGTAGTAGTTTTCTGAACATTCCTTGCAATGAACGTCTGCGTCGCATGTGTGATCCAACAGTTCATTGTTATCATCTTGACTTGCATCTTTTCTTCGACTTCTTACTTTTTCTCTTTCCATTTTTCTCTTTTGGTGTAGTAAACCTGATATTGTTTGAACATTCATCAATGTCTGATGAACTGTCATGGGATCCTCCACCTGATTCAAAATTAAATTTTCTCTTGGTAGTTTTGTCATCTTTTTTTGTTAATTTTCTTACATTTTTGGAATCTCTCTCTGTAGGAAATGTCACCCTGTTTGATTCTTTTAATCGCCTCTATTAACCTTTCCGGATCCCATTGTCCTCGAGGCCTTACATCTTCTTTTCTTTTATAAAATGTGGGCATTTCTAATAAAATCTGTAAACAAAGTTAAAATTTATCCGGTTTTTAAAAACAATATTTCATTTAAATCCAGAACGTTAAAATACAAAATTATTACAATTAACGACTAATAACATGCCCAACTTGGTTAGTCTATGAAAAGAGAAAAGAAAAAAGCTCATAACACTTAATCAAATCCAGCAAATATATTTCAGTATCATAAAATTCAGTAGCATAATAAAATAAGACACGGATAGATAAATTTCAATTTTATTAATTGCGGCATCCCGTACGAAAGAAACTGCGGCATATACAGACGCTACACTTAGTTTTGACTTCGAAATCATGCATGGATTATAGCGTAAAAAAGTATTTAAGCATAAGGTGTTTAAAAGTTTGGATAGTGAAATCATGCGCTTACCTCAAAATAACGATTGTACAGTTAAAAGTAATCATCGAATTGGGATTCACGCTATAAAGTGGTTAAAGAAATCTCATTGCGCACCTATACTGCTCGTCTGACTGTCATCTATCGATAATTACAAAAAAATACAATGTGTGCGGCATCTATTCCGGATGCGGCGACTCTCCCGGAGTTACTATATATTGAAATATTTTTATAAATAAAAGATATTTTAAACAGAGTTTCGTGAAGTAGTTGCTCTCATATCATAAAATAAGCAAAAATATGTTAGAACGCTTCCAAAATTTTGAAAAAATGCCGTCAGAAATTGAAAAACATCTAGAAAAAAAAAAACTTTTCGATTTTTTAAATGTTATTTTCATATTCAAACGTCTTGCGCATTTTTATTGTGAATTTACTAATCTAAATAATTAAAAGGTAAATGTGGATAAAACTATTCGTTATTTTTTTTCTTTACTTTCGATGGTGCGGTGCAGAAGTTTGAGGAGTTGAAGGCCCCTCAGATATCCTCCTCGTCATCTTTTTACTGTTCGAAATTGCGAATTCCCTCTTATGCCGTGTCTTTAAAATGGGACATTAATCTAACAAATCGTAAATCGGTTTTTTTTTCCTCTTCCCAAATGAGGTATAATAGAGAAATTTTGTTCATGGTTTTCTACAAATTTTCAGAAACTTAGTTTCACCTCTGTTTCAGTTGTTGCATTTATTTTATTTTTTGTTTTCCTTTCACCATGCAAAAATCACAATGAAGAATGGGGATTTTAAAACGAATTACTCTACAAAAATAGGGATTTTAAATCGAATTAAATAAGGAATTTCATGTTTACCCGTGCGATTCGGCCTTCATTTGCCAGTCACATGTCAATAAAATGGACAAAATTGCTTCTAAATGTGTGTTTAATTTGATTTGATTTTATCAATAGTATTACGATTTCACTGGTTGAGTTATCAAGCCAGCATTTCATTTGAAAATCACCTTAAGAATTGAAATTACATAATCGTTTCATGCTGAATCATAAATCAGCTACATCCTTAGGACCGCTTGTTTCAGTAATAGACTGAAATGATACATGAAATCTATTCTGGGCTACACTGTTACTCTGCATACTAAAAACTCAATTACCCCTCCCCTTAAAGATGAAAGATGCATAAACATTTCGTACTGAACGATAGATAAAGGAGACCGCTTGTTTCAACAATAGCCTGAAATGTTACAGGAAATCTGTTCTGGAATACATTGTTTCTGTGCATACTAAAAACCTGCTGGCTATTTGAGTGTTTAACGAGGCGATTTGTTGTTACCTTTGCAGGAAGAATAAAGAAATCGTCGACGAGCTCACATCCAACAATCCAGAGGGATCGGATCGAGTCCCTGATATGCCCGATGGGGAGGAGGCTTGGCGAACGATTTATGACCATCCTCTAACTGCTGCGACGTCTGCTATGTTGAACATCGGAGGATCAGCATCCGAGGACCAGAACTCGCCCATGAACCTGCTCTGTGAATATTACAAACTGCCTTTAGATAAGATAGCCGATAAGTACGGGACGCTCCCCGACTTTTGGACGTAAGTGTATCTCTTTTTTCGGTAGTCCTATTTTATTGTCTGCATGCAGGTACAGATCGATTATCTTAACTCAGGGCTTCTGGAACTCTGGTTCTAACTCCCCATGCAAAGCTGAAGCGACAGGAGGGGTGGGCAAAGGGGATATAGATGTCCCAGGCGCCATTCTTTAGGGGCACCACGGAGACAATATATTAGTGAGTTAGTTTCACTTTGTTAAGCCAAATATTGCGGGCTCGGAAAAAAAGAAGAAAAGTGCTATGCCTCACTTACCATGACATTGCCCCTCCGTCAGAGATTCTTAATGCCCCCCCCCCCCATCCCCCTTTTCGGATGCAAAGTATGTACTGCTATCTCTTTTTCCAATGTCCCAAGTATGCGTGTAAATAGAAAAATAAAGCAGATCAGTTGAGGCATTAGCCAGTGATAAACATTCACAAAATGTGTCCAAATTATATCAAATTTATTAACACAAATTAAAAAATTTCCATAAAATATGATTGAAATCTGCATGGCTTTCTGAATTCAGTTAAGGTTTTCTCTACCCCAAATACGCGATGCCATTCAAAGTGAGGACCCATAGATTCAAACCGCCTGCCTCCCCCTTTGGAGATGACGTAGTATGATTTTGGGATCTGACAATGTTTCCTTTTGCCCAATTCTTCAATATTATTAGCTAAATTTAATTAAGAAAAATACTTTAATTAAGTAGCATTTAAATACAATTTGGTTAACAACTATTTCAAATGATTTTTTTTTTGTTTTAGCAATTATTAAATTTTCATTTGCATATTTTATTTTTCCATGTGGATCATCTTGGGGTCGGTAAAAAACTTTTAATCCTAAAATGGAGTTGTAAGTAATGTTTTAGATAGAATAGGGGTCTCAAGGAGAGAAAGTTTAAGAAACCCTCTCTTAGCTAATTGGATGATCTGCATTTATTTAAAGAAACTCACCCACGAAGTTTCTGTATGTGATAAATTCGCTCATTTAAAATATAGTAACAGTTTAACGTTCCATATTTTTGTTTCAGTTGTCATTGTTTTATATATTTTTATTTAGACATAGAAATCACATGTGGTCTAATCAGGCTTTCAGTTAATTTTCTCCGCTCTTCTCCTCTTTTTAGGCGCAAAGAATTTTCACGACCTCACAAACTGCAAAATTAATAAGAAAACGGAACATCAGTTCATGATAAAAGGAAAGAAATTTTAATTTATAATATCTATTCAGAAAGTCTAAAGTCATTTTCAAGTATTGACTATTTTTTTTTTTTTTAAATATGAACGGATATGGAGGACACTTAAAAATTTTCGCGCTCTCCACTAGGGGATTTATAGTTTGAGAAACTCTGATAAAAATAGCTTTCTGTAGAACCAGATTACAAATTCAGCATATTCTCACGCCCAAGAGAGCTTAAAGGGGAAAGATCCCCCCAACTCATTTTGCGGAAGGACGAACATTTAGAAATGTCAGCTTATTCCAATAATAGCAATCTTGATGGTGTGATGTGGAAGTCTGGATAGGTGGTCCCCTCTCAGAAGTCTCCCTCGTCTTATCACTCTTTAAAATTAAGAAATCGATCCCAAAATATCCCTTTTGCAATTTCAGAATCGGATGTAAATCTGACTAAACCATTAATAGCCTTCTCAAACTTCAAACTGAAAAGTTGAAATAATGCAACAATTGCAAACTTAAAAGTTAGGAGTCGGGTTCGAGGCCCTATTTTAGAGGGTATCTGGTAAATACGTGCCCCTGGTGCATGCGTATCGTCCATCACGTGATCGTGGATCATGGTCCTCACTTTGGCTTGGAGTGGAAAGTTTGGAGAGTGGGGCGCTCCTTAATCGTACACATCATCTGACCATGGCTCACAAACACACGGTCGCTTTCCAACATCTCCAATAAGAATGTTGTAAAAATTAAAATTCGTGCTTTGAACCATTTGTGTATTCTGAACTAAGATTCTGGGATTGAATCATACAGATATTTAGACGCTTTTCTGTCTCATTGATTATAAAATAAAATAAACTCCACGTTTAGGAATTCTGTAATTGTTGTCGTGACCATATCGAGTGATTTCGGGGGTGGGTTCTGAGTAGTGGTTTTTTTTTTTTTTTTTTTTTTTTTTTTTTACTCAGATTATATCCGGACTTTGTATTAACAATGCCGTTTTGGGAACACCCCTCTTCTGTCTAATGTCGCCACACTCGTCTAGTTATGGCCTTGGCTAGGTGAGGTATGAAAAATTCTTCCATAAGATGTATAACAATAGTGGTAATATCACAATATGCATTACATAAATTTAAATTATATCTCCTTATGTAATGCAATAAAATTATTTATTTAGACTGACTGACTTTCAGTGGCGACTGGATGAAAAATATGAGGGGGGAAAAAGTTACTGATATCTAAAAATACACGGAAGTATAGGGAGTAAAGAACAAAATTTAAGAACTTTGTTAAAGAATGAGCTAGGTTTCCCGAATACTATTGCTTTTTTTATGATTCCTAGTTACAAGCAGCTAAGAAGAAAGATATAGGGAGTAAACAACAAAATTTAGCAAATTTGTTACAAAATTAGCTATCTTTCCGGAATACAAATGCTTTTTATGATTCCTAGTTTTAAGCAGCTAAAAAGAAATAAAAAATTAGTTTTTCCCAGAAAAGTAGGGGGCGACCGCCCCCTTACTCGCCGCCACTGCTGACGTTGATTACTTTGATCGATAAGAATGATACTTATTATCTGAAGAAACCAATAATTTTCCTTAATAATTCTCATAGCTTCCTAATTTAATACAGAAAACATCCTGAAAAGGCATATTCAAATTTTCCATTTCGTAACTGATTTCTTCATAGCGAAAATTCGCGTTACTACGAAACATTTGAGGCAGAAGCTCTGGACCAAATCACTTAATTACTTCCTTTTTCTGGACCAATATTTCATTTTAATAAGTGAGCTTAAAAGCCGATTGACTCTCGGGTTATTAGCCTTGAATGAAAGTACGAAAAAAAAATTTCGAAATGAAACAAAAAATGTCTGCCTACGCTTGTAGTTCACAGCCGTGGGCGCCGATTGGTAGATAAAAAGTGACGATATGTGGGTGGAGTCCTTTGCGATCAGCCTCGTGTACAAGTGGGTGGGAAAGAACGCCAATTATTGGAGCATTCATTCGCCTGACATTAGACCACGCCTGGCCCTCAGGCTAGTAACCGAGTATGACTCCCAATATTAGAGCTTGAAATCGCATTGGGTTAAATCACTTCGACCGCGCCCGAGACAATATCAACGTCACCATTTACGTCACGGAGCCGGTATACGTAGCAGTGAGAGTGAATATTTCACGAAGTTTCATATTCAGGAAATGCTATTTAAAGTGGATAAGTTTTTTATAGAAAGCTTACGAAATAAATCGAGACGCGTTTTATTTGTTTTCTGCCAGAAGGTAGAATATTATTATGAAGAACAGAATGATGATACCGTGATCCGCCTACGCGAGGATTTATGGTTCATGAAGTCATCAAAAATAGTGTTTGTAGGCGGATTTAGAAATAGGACTGCCTCTGTAGGAAAAAGGAAGTAAGATAGGAATTTTTACAAGAAAAATACCAATTGTTAGATGTTTCTACCACGATATACGCCGCTACATTGACTCGCTAAAAGTGGAAAAGGATAAAATGATTTTTGTTTTTCCAGCGCGGAGGCAAAGTTGTCAATTTTTTTTCTTTTGCAAAGGCGAACAAACGCCGGTTATCGGTTCTTGTTTAACACATTCGCTGCCACTATTCACGCCTGCGATTCGAACCACCTTTCTAATTAGATGACTCCTTCCGTCTCTTAACAGCAGTAGAGAAGGGGTCATTTAATTAGATAATAGGTTCTGGACACACCAGGCGTCGGTGGCAGAGAATGTGTTAAAGCTTATATTAGGGTATTGGAGGGAGGAAGGCGTATAACTTTGCAGTTTCTTAACCAATTATGCCAATTTCAGCCGCTGTTGTGGATTCTAATACCCTTTACCCACGCTGCTGCTTGCAATTGATTAAAAAGAATAGTCGTAAGATTATTTTTTCTAAATTGAATTGAAGTTGAAACAAGGAACACCCTGGGATGACACTATGTTGCTGATTTTATTCGATTTGTGTCCCATTCAAAAGCTACATAATGTCTAATGGCTATCGACCTTGATAATTCTGAAACATGGTTAATTGACGAAGATGACACTTATGTAGCCACTCGACTCTTCAGGCTTCCACACCGCATGAAGAGGTTTGATCCACGACATCAGATTTAACTCTCCCGAGGTGCCCACCCCATACACGATGAATCTTCGTGGGTTTAGTTTAGTTAGATTAACGTCCCGTTTTGAAGCAACACGAGGGCTATTTTGGGACGGACCTCGTACTTTTGAACCGCTGTCAGATGACGAGGATGACACCTGAGCTGGCACCCCCTCTCCAAGCTTACGCACTACACAAGCGGGAGGACGTTTGACCCCCTACGTATGATTTAACGTGCAACAGGCCCAATACACGACGGATCTTCACTTCGGGCTTCGAATCTGGAAACCCTCTGACTCCGAAGTCGACATCGTACCACTAGGCCACCGTGGTCGAATAGTCGATGGAATCGGGTCTCGAACTCGCGATATTTAAAACCCGAAATAGGTATCTGTGTATAGGTCAACGTGTGCCTGAACCAAAGTTGTAGAGTGACAGAGCAAGAATATTGTTCACGTCTTAAAATAACTGAAAATTAATATATTTCTTAGAAAACGAAATTGCCCACGTTAGCAAATGCCCCCTCCCACACACACATTCCTGTCTTTTTCTTCGTTCCTGGGAAGAGCAAGAAAATAGTACTGCATCGGATGCATTTGTTTGAGTGCTCTTCTCTTTTCACTTACTGGAAAGATATAAGCATTCGAATTGCTCCTTTTTCTTAGATTGCGTTTAGTTGGCAAAACTGATAAACATTCTATTAAATCTATTGATTAATTCAGTGATGCGAAGCTTGTTTTAAATTTTAATGAAAGATGCTCAGATATAACAAAAGTTCAAGTAAGAATGAACTCAATGAAAAGCTAATTATTTTGAAATTATATTTCTGCATCGTCTATTTTCATTAAAAATCTCAATTATGTAACATTTTCTGCTTAAAGAAATATTTATTGGCTTTGTAAATATCACAGTGCTTTTATTTAATTTTAAATATTTGGAGATTAATCAGTTCGACGCCTAATAATCGAATTTCATAAAATTTGCTTGATAAACTAAATTTACAGCTGCAAAAAACGGACAAGGAATAAAAAGACTTACTACCATAATTTTTATGTTATTGTTATTCATTATTTATTTGGTGTTCATCTGAGAACACTCAAATGATATTTCACAAGTCTCCACTGTACCACCCCTGAATTAAATTTATGATTTCATCATTTTTTTAGTTTAGGATCGGAAGCAATTATTTACCTGTCAATTGGTGATAGAGACTGGAGAGAAAGCCCCACCCAATAACTCCGCCTGATAACTGACATTTTGGAATTGCATTAAACTTCGACTGTACTATGTTAAGAATTCATTTACAATGACCAGTTATTGTTATATCACCGCAAAATTTTAACATCATGAAACTTATGTAACGAGTTTCTGACGAGGTTAATTACATGCACAAAATAGCATACTGCCGAAAAAACAACAGTAATTATCAAGGCGTTGACTATTTACTACCAAAAAGTTAGAAAACAAAGGCGTAAAAGGAACGTTTAAGTTCCAAAAATTTGTTACATTTGTTGCCAGATTACTGGCATTCATAATCCATACAATGACATCCTGTTTGTGGAAAGTGGATCAGGAATTTTCTGGTGGGAAAGGAAAATTTAAGCCAAAATAACAATTTGCGAGAATGCTCCGTTCCTTATTATGAGGACTGAAAAATAACCACATTTTCAATAAAAACACACACCCTTGATTCAGCATGTAGCAAATCCTCAAACAGTTGCTCGTAATCATTTGGAAACGGATCTTTCCTTGGAAAAATGTTTCTCATTCAACCTATTCTAAGACCGACTAATGCACTTGCAGTTAAAAAAGGTGAAGTACATTCTTAAGTATTTCGTTAAAGAAAACAATCAAAAGTTTTTGACATATTTATAAATGCGTATGTGATTGTTTGGATGTGATCAGTAAGCTGCTTGGAACAATGTGACAGTTTATTATCGAAATGTGCTGAAATAGCTCAAAAATTGCTTTCCTCTGAAAGAGAATGTGGAGTTTTTTCGATAATGAGGCGTTCTTGGGCATAAGAAAGCATTGAATTTGTAAATCATAAATAGTAAGATGCAATTTTGATCTACGTGTCAAACAAAAACACTGAGAACGATAAAAATCGATTTGGCATAAGTATATAACTTCATGCGTGTACCAATTCGACTCCTTGTGTATCTTACTGACAAATCCATGAACAACAGTTCAAAACCTTGTGTTATTTGAGACACAATCGCCAATACATGATTTCATCGCGACTGTTCCCAATAGCTTGTGCCGAACTTTGTCTCTTTCCAATGAATTTTGAAACTTTAAGTAATTAACAGCAGAATGCCTTTAGTGTTACTTACATGTATTTGCCTGTATTTTAAGTATGACATTTTACTTTTTAGTATGAACAGAACGTATCTTTCCTCATTTTGGTTTCAATAATTCTTCTCATGTTTTTGTACGCTCCCTTCTTTTATATTTCACGCTTTAAAAATCGCCATTTGTCTAAGAATTAAAGCATAAGAAGAATAATTTATAACATATGTTTCTTAAAAGAAGATGACAGTTGTTTGAAATGAATTATTTGTATCGAATATTTCTTCCCGCCCCTTAAAACCCTGATTTTTATCATCATTTTTCATCATTTCTTATTTCAAACAAGACTTCCCAAACGCTGAGAAATCTAAAAATAGCAAATGCATTTCTCCAACTTTTTTGTCCTCAGCCTATCCAGTTATTGAACTTCTATTCCAAGAGTATGACGAGAGATTTCAGACTACAGCGATAAGTCATTTTAATTCCGTATGATGACTGTCCTTGATTATCGAGGACGTTGTAGTACAACGAACTTTGCCGAAAGCAACGCCTTTCACTTGCTCAACAATATTTAACCTCAAGTAACATGAAAAAAATAGATAAATAAATTAGCGAAATGCCGGCATTCATTAGAATATAACTCTACGAGACTTGGTACACTTCGTTTTTAGCCTTGTACCTTGGCCCAATTTTAGGATAGCATTTTCGGGTAGAAGTAAGGACCTTAAACTCTTGCGTTTCACCGCTTTGCATCAGAAAAAATGTAGTATTGAAACTGCAAAGTTTTTCGACATTTGTTTCGAGAGCGGATGATGATAAATGTTTTTGTACGCCCCGAGTTCTCGCATTGTTACTTTTTAAAAACTTTTAATTCATTATCTGGCTTCAGTCGGAATTAACTCATGAATATTTATTATGAGTGAAAGATGTTTCGAATGTTTCAGAAACAAATTCAAGTCATTACTCCTTTTATCAATACTAGTTGGAATTAGGACAGTTGTATTTGATTTTCTTCATTCTTCTTTTCATTGAATTTCCGGCCTTAATAGATTTTATTTTTATAGCATTAGGGAAACGAATCAGTCGCTTTAAAATTTAAGTCCTATTAGTTAATAACTTTATTTATTTCTTGTTTAATAACCACATGTTGATGATGATTGATATAATAGAGGGTGGGTTCGTGATTTGTATGTCACTCAGACGACGAATTACAAATTATCCTTTAGTCAATTTAAATATAAATTAACTCAATTTGTATTGATATGGATGCTGCATAGCAAAGAGTATTCTCTATATAGCGAAATGGGATCAACTCTATATAGAGAAAAGTGGTGCCTAGGTTTATAATGTCTCTCAAATGATATAAATGAATATCGCACAATTGTGTATTGTCGATGGCATAGCGAAGGAGTGGGAGCAAAGGTTATCGATGTCCCGGGCGCCGGTCTTGGGAGTGGGGTGCAAATAAATAATATTTTTGCGTTCCTTTCCCCGTTTTCAAAGACAGAGCAGGTGAAAGAAAAATACCTCGCACCTTCCCTACACCAAAGTATGTTATTTAAAAGATATTTAATTGAAGTCCTATCTTTTGAAGATTTCATCTCTCATTCCTCCTATTTAAACACGTCATTGAATCTCAAATTAGATTTTCTAAATTAATTTTGACTTTTATTTTACCCGTAAGTAGACTTTTTTTTAGTTCTCCTCACATCATTAAGTTGATGCCTGATGGATTTCTAAGAGTAGCAAAGGAAATAATCAATTTGTTTCAGAACAATAATCAATTTCTGAAATCAATTTTCTGATTCTACTTACGTTTAGTTAAATATTTATTTTAACTTACTCGGCTTTAATAGTTAAGCTTTGCTTAGCAGGAAAGTGATTTATCTTGTTCTGCAACATGCTTATCTTCATGATTATTATTAAATTTTAAGAGTAACTGTGTGTGGAGTAGTTTTGTTTATTTCTGGATGTTGCGAAATGTTTCTGACTTCCTTTTCTGCACACAAGATAACTTTCATATAGCTTGCTGATTTTTTATTCTAGACCAGAGGTTCTCAACCTGTGGTGCGCGTACCCCTGGGGGTACCCGAAGAACCAGTTGGGGTACGCGAACTCAAAGTCGGTAATGGCGGACACAAGAAAAAATAAGGGATTAAAAATTTTACAGAATTTTATTTCCCCAAAGTTCGTGTAAAAAGTAAAAGTGTAAATTGTGCAAAC
>BGPR01000553.1:292137-312478 GCA_013235015.1 Araneus ventricosus
ATATGACAGTAGGAAGTACGCGAAAATAAAAAGAATAATCAAGGGGTACGCTAGGGAAAAAAGGTTGGGAACCCCTGTTCTAGATTGTATAAATAGTAGAGCAGATAACAGGTTTTGGCATAAAGTTTAATGGAATAAGGTTATTAAAATCAGACCAAATTTGATCAAAATTATTTATCGGATTCGTGACTACAAAATTGAGAGCAATATTTTGCGTAGTTCACGTTTATGGTCTGCAATAAAAAAATTTAAATATTTTTATCAAATCCAATTAATGATAAAAAGTTAAGATATTTTTATCAAATATAATTATTGATAAAGTTCTGGTAGAATATATTTAGGATTAAAAGTTACAATCGTGTTTTTCATTGCAACAACTTTTTTGGAAGGCATCTCTAACTCTGCATACAATACAAGATGGAATTATATCCTTAAATAAGCGACATCTTAAATTTCATGCACCCACTTTGATGTTTTGAGAATGCTAATTGGAATATGCTGATATTATTAAACGCTGATAGTGATGACCGTAAAGGAAGTTATTTTAAATATCAACTAATAATCGTGTGGGAAGCTTACATTGAGCAAAAATTAAAATATTAAATGCAGAAGTTCTTTATAACATGTATATTTTCTAATAGGTTATATTTTAAATATTAAACCTTTAATGAGACCATTTTAAAGATTCATAAGAAAAGCACACCACTAAAAAAATGAATAAAAATCGAAATAGCGTTGTCCATCATTTCCAAACAACTTAATTCAGAATACTGAACTACGATAATAGATTAAAGTAAGCTACGAAAAATAATTTCAACCAAACCTGATTTTTGCATAGTCCTTTGAACCAAAAGTGAAAAAAAGAAGGAAAAAAAAAAAAACCCCGAGGCTTCAAAAAAGAAAGAAAGGAAGAAAATGTTTATGATTTTTTAAAGCCTGGAGGAAAAGAAGAGGATAAAGAAAAATAAACAAATAAATAAAAATGGCGAGGGTAGTGCAACGCATCAGTCATAACTGTCAGTACTGCTCTTCATTTTTATACTAACATCCAACTTCCGGAGGATAAGCTGGATTTCAGAGGGAGCGACACCTGTCGGAATTCGACCGGTTTTCTCCCACGTATTACTGCTATAAGGAGAAATATTACCATTGCTTCCGGCCTTTATAAAATGAGACTTCAATCATATGCAAACACCAAACTTATTAATTCTGGAATTATAATTATAACCTCCGTAGAACATTTTTATGACTCACACTGTGAATATAGGCAACAAATTTGCTGTTAAATATCTATTAGCAATTCATTAAAATTTCCATCTATTGATATAGTGGAATTGGCGGTTTCGAATTTGGCGGGACCGCAATAAAAATTGAATTTATCCAAAAATTCGAATTAAAAAGAACTGGGTGTGAAAAAGGGTACAGAAATAGGAAAATATACTTTTAAAATTAAAAATGGCAGTAAAGATTCATTTTTGATATTTAAAAATTTTAATAAATTAAACAGTAACAAATTTTAATAAATAAAGTGATAATAATTATAATTAAACAGTTTTAATAATTTTAACAATTTTTTTTCAATTTTAATAATTTTCGATAATGCAGTGAGTTACTGACAAGTTTTATGAGTCAGTGTAATTTTGTCGAACACAACGAACTAGTTTAAATTTAACAGTTTGAAACTAAAAGAATTATTTCGGTTTAAAACTTTGCAATTCTGTTTTAAACCGAAAGAATTTTTTTCTCTCTTTACATTTAACGACTTTAAAAAAGTTAAAAGCAAATTTATAAAATTTTTCCAGCCATCTGATTAACGTTAGCAGTTTCTTACTGTGAAATAAATAGCGAGATTCGAACCTGATATTTCGACACTGTGACAATTAGGTTTTATACTTATGCAACCTGCGTTTCATATTTTTATTAAATTAAAAAACAGGGCACCTTTAAGTATCATATGTTAGCAGTCTAATTTTTGTGAATGCTCAGCTGTCTCAATACAAATATTTAAATTGAGTTTCAGCAGAAAAACGAACTTATTTATCAAAAATTCAATTAATTTGTGATAATTAAACTGTAAGTAAAATATTGTCTCATTACATCCAGATATAAATTTAGAAGTCACCTCCAAAACTAAATTATTTGAAAATTTAACAAAAATTAGGGAAAAAAATCAAAAACAGGTTGCGGAAAAATATAAACTATTTTTCAAACTTATTTTTCCTATTAAAGCTATATTAATTAGAAAAGTTTTTTTACCTGAAGAAATAACAACAGCTAATAAATCGAAAACTCCTTTGATAAAAATCAATAATTTAAGGGTGTTTTTTTTTAAATATAGAAACGCACGAAGAATTCAATTCGGTTGTTTAAACAAGTAGACAGTGAAATCGCAAGTTTTGGTTTGTTTTTGAAATATGTAGATAAAATAATAAGCTTTATAAATAAGTTCGGTCCGATTTAATTTTATAGTTATTTAGTTTGTCAAAATTTCCAAATACTCAGAAAAATTTAATCACTAATTCCCGCAATTTGTTGAAACAGATAACGCAAAAGAAGAGTTACGATAAAAAAAAAATAACGAAATTCAGTTCAATTACCTCGCAGGAATGTTTCCGATTTCATCTTCATGGCTGCGATCTGGCGTTAATCTATAGTTTCTCCCTTAGGCATTGGAATATTGGATTACCATTGGCAAATCAACTTGTCAAAACCGTTTATTGTACGCTAAGAATGAAACCAGAAAGCTTGAAATTCGTCTTTTTTGGATATCGAATTTTTGATTTCATCTATAAAATAGTTGAAGAAAGTTAAAGAAATAATTGATGTGGAATGGGAAGGTTTTTAATTCAGAAGAAGAAATAAACAATCTTATACGAAACAAATTTGGGAACTTAATTGAGAATCTGACATAAAAGTAAATTATTTTTATTTCTGCTAATAGCGTGCAGAAGTCTATTTTTAAAAAATCTACTAAAACCATGCAAGGAATAACTTCAAAACTTTATAAATACTTGTAGAAGAAAGTCGTTACGAGCGTTGATACCTATTCTCCAAACAAAATTTAACTATTAAAATTGCAGTTATTTAAAAGATACTCAGATACAATAGAAACTAAATTTCGGAAATTGGAGATTTATTTGAAAAAAAATTATCGTGAGTTATTTTCTTGGCAAATGTATCAAATGGAGTCAATTCATGCTCACGTGACCGAATGCGTTGCGCCAACTTAATTTTGGAATCCACTGTGCCCCTTGCAATGGAGGAAAAAGGATGTGGCATGAAAGTGCAGCGTAAGACAACGTAAATTTAATTATTAGGTGCAAGCGACGTTACGTTTTTCATATGATTGAGGTTCGCGTGAATTGACTCTTAATAACACTAAAAATAACTGATTTTGTGACACTAAAGTTCAAATTACAGGCATTCGAATTATCGAGCTCGAATTTAGATTATGTAACTGAGAAGAAATATATAACCTAGTTTACCTCAATAAGGAACCTTTATTCGAGCACAACAAACCTTATACCAATTCATTCGGTGTGTGATTGATGATGTTATAAAACATCTGAGCGATAGGAGACATTGTTCAGCTCTTTAATCTCTCTCTTTGTCTTACAATTTCACTCACTCCTTTTAATATATTGATTAATATTTATAAATATATTTTCGTGTATACTTTTAAATATATATCTCCGATAACTTAATTTCGAAATATTTCAATAATTAGAGATGTCTTCAAAGAACTCCACAGGGCAACATTTTTCATGCAAATTGTGAAGTTGCAGTTTATGAAAGAGCTGTAGCTTTTTGACAAAATCTGAAAGAAGCCGCTCCTACGCACCTACACGAAAGACATTGATATTCCAAGTGACGGAAGCATGCATATTTGAATTCAAATTGCGAAAATGAGCCAAGGAGAGAAACAGTTGCATCGTTTTACTCACTTTTTACTACGCAGTTTTTGTGATTTATTTCCCTGCATAATTTTTACTGCTTTGATTCGTTAACTTGGCCATGGATTAGACGTCGTTTCAGAAGGTTTTTTTTTTAATTTTATTTTTCCTTCCATCTTGTTTCGCTTCTTCCCTCAGAAACCCTTTTTACAGTAAGGGTACAGAATATTTCAGACGTGAGTCTTGGAGAAAATAAATGCTAATGTTTAAAAAAATATATAATTTGAACAAAGGAAAGAAATTAAAATTACACATGAAATCGAAAAGAAAATTATTTGAATTCCTTTATACCGCTTAAAAAAATATTTTTTGTTAGTAGATGCTTTGTAGGAAAATTGCAAACTGAAGACTTGGTTTCTACGTTAATATATGATAGTTATTACGAGAATTTTATTTCTAAACATTATTCAAATTTTAGATGATGGCTTAGATCTTATCATCTTCAATCAAGTTTTCATTATAATTATGCCTTCAAAATGTGTGAGTCTGCTTTTAATAAATAAATACTTTCTTGATATCTTCAGTGCCATAAAAAATTCTATATTTTAATTTTTTACATTTCATAAATAGTTTTTGATAAGAACGTATTCCTGTAAGAAATCATTTATAAATTTATATGATTGCATCAGGATAATCATTTTGTTAATCTGCTTTTTTGTTTATAAGTTTAACAAAAAGGAAATTATACAAGCAGATTTCTGTGATTAAATAAGGTAAAAAAATGATTAATAACGAAATAAAGGTATGGAAAATATTTTGTGTAAATAATGGCTTTCTTCATGTCGCCAATATCCACAAAAAGTTAGAAATCTTGGCTATATATGTAAAATAGGTAGTAGTAAAAATAAGTTGCTCCACGATATAAATCGAGAACAATAGAGAACTAAAATTTTTAAAAAATTCCTCCTTTCGAAACATAAAATTTTTATTACAGCCCCATATTTTCAGAAGCAAATCTATAAGTAAGATACTAAAGGGAAACTAAAGGAAATAAATGTGACGTTCCTTAAAACACGTTTTGTCCAAAGGGAAATTCAGCTCGACAGAAAACTACTCGTTTAAATTCAATCTGAATAGGGTGAAACACTTCCATTCCTATGCAAATTGCGAGAAAACATCGTACATTTTCTGCACCCATGAGGCCCAATATCCCATAATTCTTAGCGTTTATTTAACCTTGAAAGTAAATATACACTATAAACATAGCGGGTAATATTTACACATCATTAGCGACTTTGGCTACTGCAGACTAGTCTACGATACCCATAACGAACATTTTCTTCTTTTTTCTTTCTTTCTCTTTCCCCTTTTCTCTGTTAGACTTCCTTTTCTAACTCCTCCAGGTTGTTCAGTGTGACACTCGCTTAGAGGTCAAGGTTTTTGAGCGTCTCGGACGCTCAGCCGAAATTGAGAGACGTATTACCGATTTCCGTTTTACGTCAGAGCGCCATCAGAATGTCTCTATTTTGAGAAGCTAGGTAAGGGATGATTCAACTTCGTTCATTGTTGGTGACGTCAACATTATATTCCTTAAAATTGCAGATGATTGAAGAGAATAGGTTGGGTCTTCTTAAAATTAGTCTTTTCTTATCTTATTATTCTTTTTTTAATCCTCGGGCGGTTGCTTGTCCCTTAGCGTTGTGAATACTCAGAATAATAAATATATCCAGTAAGGGTTAAACTTTCAGAATATTTATACTATTTTGCATAAATATTTTTTAAACGATGTTTTGAAATTAACCGTGCCTTTATAAAACACTTTGTAGACTCTTACTTAGAAAGATGCGTTGTAACGAAAATATTATCCTTTCTCCTTCCGCTTATTTATAGAAAATGATCTCAAAATGTATATTTGCAAATTCAAAAGGTATGCTTGTTTCCTAAAAAGTTCCTTGAAGACTAAATGGAATAATAATAATAATAAATTATTTTACGAGTGTTTATTAGTGTCGTATGCTCTGGTCTGGGGTGGGAGGCAAAGAAAAAATATTGGTACATTTATTCCACTTTTCAGAGCCAAAAATGACGAGAAAGGAAAAAAAGTCTGTAATCCGGGCGCTATTCTTCTTTGTTACGTCAATGATTAGTGTACTTTAGAAATAAATGTTATTTTTATCTTATTAATAAGCAAATTTAATTACATCATCACGATAAAAAATCAACAATATCCGTAAATCACGTGATACAGTAACAACAGAATACCAGATTTTCAAAGTCTAGCTAAACCCTAGCTCTAAATATTAATGTTTCTTTCGGTTCAGTTTGAAAAAAAAGGCACTCGAAGGCATAAACTAATTTCTTTATCCAGTATCGTTTTTTTTAAATGATTTTAATGTAACGGACTTTGTTAAAAGACATAAAAATAATACTGAATAAAATATACAATTTTCTCTGCAATGATATTCTGATAAGAAGGCATTAATAAATAGACTGGCTTAAGGTTATTCTTGGTGTTGTACCGCTATTCGAGATATTCTTATAATGTTATTAATATTTAAATATTTCAATTTTAGTTCTCGTTTCTGTCAAAATCAATTGCATAAAAAGCAGCCGGCCTTTGCGCTCCAAGGCTTTGACAGTGTTAACAATAAAATATGAGCTCGAGCTTTCAAAGACAATCTATGATGCTCAAATATTTTTAAAAAAATGTTCAAATACATATCGAAATATTTCCTTAGAATTTAGTTTTATACTGAATAACAGCATGTTATATATAATAAATTTTAATTACTTGCATTTTTTAGCTGAAAGCAATTTAAATATGCGTACTGATGTGAAATAAATCCTAAATAAATGAATTTTATCTTTCAGAACGGTGGCCAATGGCCAAACCAACATTGTTGGCAATAGCACAAATGCTCTTGGAAATTCTCTTCCCGTGTCTCTTTTGCCACAAGCTGCTGAACTGTTGAAAAATAAGCGTACGTCAGATCCTAATGACGTTACTCCTCAGGAGGTGGACATTTACCTCAACCGTCGAATCATCAAACGCGAAAACATAAATGATAGAGAAGAACTCATTATTCCCACTAGTGGTGTCATCAATACGCACAAATCTGCAAACCTATTGAGAAATTGCAACTCTCCGAAAGTGATGAACGATGGTGTTCTCAGTGATCCTCCAGTTTCACCACTGCCAATGCTTGTCCAGGTGAAACAGGAACCCAGTCCTGGTTTGCCTACATCACCAAGTTCGCCAACAAACAAGAACAGAGAACTGCCACCGGCTAGTACCGTAATTGCCCAAGCCTATTCCAGTCATGTCTTAGCGCAAAACTATGAAAGTCTTGCAGCACAATATTCAGTAGCAGCTCCTCTGCAATACCAGAGTCAACCTTCAACTGGTGTATATATGGTGACCACTCCTCCTGAATATAGGGGGCTTCCTGATTACTACACAGAGCAAATTCGAAACAATTTAGCTGCTACTGTGGGCACCAGTGTATCTGGATATACAGATACGACAGACACAGCTTCATTTGTTGATAGATACATAAGACAAGCTGCAGGCTACAAAAACAGTATTCAAGGACTTACTGTAGATCTTCCGTCACCAGACAGTGGTATTGGGGATACAACAATTGCAACCAGAGATAACTCCAGCCTACCACATGTTGAAGTAAGTACCAATTTAACTTTATTCAGAATTTAAGTGAGCTTTTGCATTCAGATTTTTTATTCACAGGAATATGCTACATAAGACTAAGCAGATATAGCAGGTGAAAACAGGCATTGTTTGGTAATTTTTGAAATTTACTTATTTGGATTATTTTGGTGTTTGTAAAGATGTCCAAATATAGATGAAGTTTTTATAATGACCATCAATCGCAAGAACTGGCAGAGATATGTTCTGTGTTGTGACAGTCTTTAACAGAAGCTATCGTATTTTCATTCAAAGTGAATGCAGTAGAAGTCTTATTTTTTGCAGCTATAACTCCAAAAATTAGCGCGGTTTGGCTAAAACTGACCATTGAGCCACTAGAACTCACTAAACTAATCAACCAAATAACCACGGTAATAATTTCCTTTTTAATGATTTTTTGCATAAAATAAATAAGAACGGTTTCTGTAAAAACAGGTAAGGGTAATTTTTTTGTATATGTTTTATATGCTACTTCTAAAGATAGAATGTATCATAAACTGAAATTTCAAAACAAAAAAAAGAAACAGAAGGTTGAATAGAAATAAAAATTCAATAGAATGTATCATAAATTAAAATTTTCCAGATATTGAAAAACTTTGCTTCGTTCAATAATTTTTAATGTTGAAAATATCATTTTAAAGTGATATGATTTTTTAAAAAGTTGTCTGTTTTAAAGAGTGGAGTTGTACTAACTTTTAATTTTCCTCACCTCATTTCTGTTTCGTTAATTATTGCTTCACTATGCAAATTTAAGGCTAAAGTTCTTCCTTAACTTTTAAATTTTTCTAAAATTGAATTTGAATGAAAAGAAATCTTTTTGAATTAACTCTAAACTAAGCTGTTTATTTAAAGCAAAATGTCACGTCCAGAACATAAATAATAATAATAACGCAGTCAATTATATTTTTAAAAGGTTAAAATAAGGCTGTATATTCATTTGCATATACATGCAAGCTTACTTCAGCTTTGTACAACCCTTTTATTACAAGTATTAAATATTGCTTCTACATTTTTACAAAAAAACCTAATAAGTTTCTCTTTATTTCGAAACACGATAGAGCACGATTTTAATTTATATTGGGAATGAATAAAGTAGCTGGCAATAAATATGCATATTTGGGATTCACCTCCAGAATTATGAATATATCATTATTTTAATCTCTTTCAAGGAATATTAATTTATAATTGATCATTACTACTTCCTACGCTAAAAATAATTAACTCCGTTTTTCATCTTGAATAATTTGCATTCATCAAGCCGTCTGCCCTCGAGGTAAAGGCGCAGCCCTTTCAATTTGGCGCGCTATTGAAATTCAGCAAATGCTATCGTCCTGTGGTAATCAGCCGACGTTTACGCGCATTTCGGTTAACAAACACGCGTCTGAAAACAAAACATCCTTGAAGAGATAGGAGCCCGGCATTTCTGGGGTCAGGCATCTCCCGACGAAGGTGAAATAACAGACTTTTCATAATTATTCACCTGTCTACGGCAATATTGACAAGCGATAATTATTACTGTGTGCCTTCCTACTGTAATTACTTCAGAGTGTGTTGGAGCACGAGATTTTGAAAGGAAACTATGCAAAGACTGTGTAAGTGAATTCCTAATTATACGTGCACTTCTGAGTTCTACTCATCGCGATTGACAAATGCGACGCACTAAGGTTTGGCGGAAATGTTTCATCCAAGCCTCATTTGGGCAAACCTGTTGCAATGTTCTCCTCAGAGGCGAAGCTGATTCAAAGAAACATTCTTTGAGAACTGTATCAATTTAGTTATAAACTCATTAACACTTCAGTGTCTCGATTTGAAAAACACTGTATAAAATAATACAAAATAATGTTATTTCTCAATTCATATTTTATATTAAGAATTATGATAGATATTTAAGCCTTGACGGGACTGTCAGTTTTTACTTGGTTTTTGAATAAAATTATTAACACCTATACATTAATAAATAAAGTACATTTTCTGGTGGAAAAGAATGCTTTCCAGGGAGATTTCTTTGGAGAAATTATACTTTCTGAGGAGAACTGAATCTTGTTTTGAATTAAAAAAAGCAAATAGAGAAAATCGCTGTGTTGTCAACCCAATGAGGATTATCTTTGGAGTACATATTTGATCACAGTCTATTTTAAATCATTTCAGTTATATATACGACAAAAAATCAAATCCGGATCTTTTTTCCCCCCAAGCCTGAAGGAATTTCTATACCAATGGCTGAATTTCTTGTGTATTGGTTTCTTTCGAAACTTGATTCTAATAAAATAATTGGTCATTGATACTGACTAAATCCTTTGTGTTGGTCTTAATATCTGGAATGTTATAAACAATCCCTCTTTTCGACTTTCATTTTATGGTAAAGTACTAACTACTGTCTCACGTATAAGTATCTTCGATCTTAAAGACGGATTAAGACCGAAGATATTTCGATTTAATACACAGAACTAGTGACACATACTCTTTTTGTAAAAGTAAGATTTTACTTTCGTGTAGCAAAGCGACGAGTCAAAACGAGATGAATTTAAGATTGGAAATTAATGGAAAGTAAAACACACGAATTAATTTGAATATATAATAAATTAAATAATGTGACCCTGTCAAAGCAGAATTCACTTTTACCTAAAGCATACCTTTAGGTTTAAAGTCCAGTGGAAGAGAGTGTGTATATGAAACAATTTAAATGAGTGAACTGAACTTTTAACGATAGCTTTTTGTGTCACGATTTTAATAATCAATACAATTATTTCTTGTTATATTTAAACGACGCTAAGAAAACGCTTGCACGAACATCATAAAGCACACGAATATCTTGAGGCTAAACTATGCATGGAGGGGTAAAACGGTAATTATTCAAAGATGATCATCATGTACGTCCTCAATTTGGATAAGATTACAACCATAAGTAATTATTTAGTGACCCTCTAGTTTTTCCCTGATTCACATACGGCCGATTTTTATCCTGCTGATTTCTTCTGTGAGGGTGCTTTTTTTCCCCTAGCCGCTCCGAATTATAGTCTCCTATTGTTCCAGATTCTGCATCGTGTTTCATTTCCTTATCTTGTACCATTGTTGAGGCGGCTATTTTGGGCTTAGAAAGGCTAAAAGGAATTCTTCACTTAAAATCTGATTAGAATTAAGGTGCTTTCGGGCGGTAAAGAACAAAGCAGGTATTTATTCATGTGATTCTTTACAAAGCTAACTTTTCCGAGGAATGGTGAAATGTCGACGGTCATTGGCACTGCGCTGCGTGCGCTCAATTTTTCTTCAAAAAGAAGAAAAGAAAGAGTTGAAAACCCAGGTTTTTAGATGAAAATTAAATATTTTATCTTGCTTTCTCCAATATGCAAATTGTATGAAGATAATTTATCTCAACACCTTATTTCAACCGAGGAAGAGAAGCAAGGCAGCTAAGCTGATATTTTTTCATGAGCGGTTGAAAATGAAATTGACAGTTTCTTTGTATGATTTAACTCTTACTTCGCAGTGATTCTTATTTACATCACTGCCATCTTTGCCCTTTTACAATTAGTTATGACCAATTTAATAAATTATTAATAAAATTATTTTTTGGGCATTTTTGACTTGAAGAAAGAAGGTTTTCAGGGAAAATTTTATTTAAATGATCAATGTTTAAATTAATTAATTTTAGTTAATATAAACTTCAAACCTAGTTTTATAAATTGTTTTTTCTGTATTCCTGTAATCACTTGGATATATTTACATAACTTTTATTGAAAAATACAAAATTCCTCCTGTGTAGGGTTATATGTAATTTCAAAACTAAACAAGAAACCATTTTTTTAAAATTTAAGCTCCATTTAATATGGGTAGAACACGTACTAGAGCAACTGCACATATGGGAAATAATTTCTCTACGAATACTAATTCAGAATCTTATTTTTATTCAGTTGGATTTTCGTTGTTCTCAGCGTTTTTATTTAGATGTAAAATTAGTATGTAATTATAAATTGCGCCTTCTAAATATTCATCAAAACCATTAACAAAGACTCATTTTAAAATTTTGAGTTTTTATTAATGATATGTATTAGTTTTATCGCAATTATATTGATTTTAAGTTATTTCAAAATCAACAAAGATTTCAAATTTCGTTTTAAACTAGTTTTAAAGTTATATATTTCATAATACCATTTTAAAAAGTCTTATTTATACTCAACTACTTAAAATTATTAGTATTACTTAAAGTATTGTTATAACTTTTAATTGCTGATTACATGGATTATGTATCCAGTAGAATTAAGACGTAACCGGAAAAAAATCTTAATCATGCAAAAAAAAGGAATAAAATGAATGGTCATATATTCAAATTCTGAAGGAAAAAAAAACTGACGTTACATTAAAAAAATGATTATAGATTTTTTTTCCCTGATCTGTATGATAACAAATATATGGAACTCAACCCTGAAACGATTCGATAAAACTATTAAGATAAAACTTTCGAATTCAACCTAAGCGTATAGACTTTACTGAAAAATTGCAAACAGTTGAGACAATAAACAAATGATCGATAAAATCATATACCTTTTCAGAAACACATCTCAGTCATTTATCATCACAGCGGGCTAACTTTCTCTTGAGTTGAAGAAAATTTCTGAAAAATACAATTCTCCAATTATCAGCTGAACCCTTCCTTTCCAAGAAAATCAAAAGCGGCCCCGCCAATGAATGAATGCATAGGTTAAATTAAAGGGACAGCACACCTGCTGTTATATCTATGAAATTCGTCATTGATCTTGAGCGTCTATTATTAACTATCACCGTCCGAAGTGCTTTTTTCTTTTTGTCTATGCTATTTATGCTTGACGCTACAACGTTGCGAACATTCTCCGAGACGTTTTTCTTTTGCCTAATATAAAGATAAGTTCTATCCTCTGTTTCTTAACGCTCATTTATCGTTGAAGCTTTCGTTAAACTGGCTTTAGGCATAAGAAAATTAGACGTTTTCATTACTTATTGTATATGGTACATTACTATAAGTTACAAGATGTGCCTGAAACGAATCTAATCCATTCTATTCTATGTGATTTGTGTTATGATTGGATCGGAAGATAATCATATATAATCAAACAAATTTTCCTAGATAGACAGTTTTCCTTATAACACTATGGATGATTGGTAAGGAGCGAGGACAACTGACGTTTAGTAATTTAATGACTGTAAGAGTTGTTTAATTTTTTAATGTGAGCTGAGTTCTTTTTAATAATAAGGGAAGATTGCTATTAAATGGAATAATTCGTTATACTGAGAAGAATAATATGTGACGAAATGTTTGCAGCATTTGTAAGTAAAGGAAACTGTGAACATGAAAAATATTAATGAAATTTGTGTTGGAAACGGAGAGAAATTTGGGCATAGAAATATGTGTCTAATCTAAAATAAACAGTTTAACTTTTATTATTTTAATTTGTATTAACGTCAAAATGCATTTTAACATCAAGTACCTAATCAAAAGAATTATATGGCTGTTTGGTTATTGTTAAATGGCGCAAGAGCCATGCCCCAAATAAATAATAAAAACTACAAGACGAAAGATTTAACTAGTAAAGATGCACAAACGAAATAAGAGATATAAAAATGCAAATCGAATAATCTTTTACCTCAGGGAGATGCAGAGAATAATGCAAAAGAAATTCCTTCAAAATAATAGTTCACATTATATTTATGCTAATAGTAGACTAATTTCAGAGGGGAATATTTTACATAAAATAGGAATTTAAAAATTTTACATTTGTACATTTTTATATTCACTTTTCGATTCTTAAAAGACGGCTACTAAAATTTTGTAATAGAATGACGTGTTTTAATTTACTTTTTTATTAATTCAAACTTTAGTCTTGACTCATTTGGGATAAAGTAGAATGCTAAAGATTGTAACAATTGTAACAATAGAAAAATATTTAATTATGTATCTCAAAACCTAAAATTAAAGCACTTCTAAGAGTAGAAATATAAGTAATTTATCAAATTGACTAGAAAACTTGGAAAGCACATGAGTTCTGTTGTATTTCGAATTAAATTTTAAAACTTTTAACGAAAAACATAAGAAGTGGAGGCATTTTTTTATTGAGAAAAAGTGAAAGCGAGGCAGAAATAATTTTTGGGGGAACATATTTACTAAGTCAAAATAATTTTTATGTTACTTCTGTGACCTGCTTTGAAATCCCCCGTATTTCTCTTTTTTTACAATTTGTTTCCATTCCATGACACATCAACAACTCCTATAAATTTACTCTATGTTTATATACTGTTTATCTACAAACAACACAATGAAACACATTGTAACAACTAAATACTATAAAACAAATACTTTTTTTTCTAAATCCGGTATAGATGGTTAGCATATAGTCAAGTAACAAAGTTCACGACCAATAACTGCGGAATCAATTAAAAGTTTATGCCTTCCGCTAGAAAATATAAAACATATCAATTTAAGTGGGTTTACGAATATTTATTAAGCTATCATTCTTCCTTTCCTACATAAGGCTGCTAGTTTCCTTTTTCTTATTCTCCTCTCAACATCCTCTAATAAAGAAATATTTATCTCCAGCCGCCTCTTTTATGACTTTTCTATAGCTGAAAATCTCCAATAAAAAGCACGAAGGATGATGATCCAAATGAAATTGTTATCTTATGTAGGAGAAAGAAATTCAACCATTTTTTTATTATTCATTTTGAAAAAGTTTCTTTTATTTCTCATAACCTTCGACCCCCCTCCCCACATCGCCTCCAAGAATACATTAGCAAGCAATACAGCTGATCATGATGTAAACAACGAAAACAAATAAGTTCCAGTAGAACCAGTACGTCTCCATTTAAATAGGCGAAAATTACTCCTATCTCACAAATCACGATTTTTTAAAAGATAAGAATCTATCCGGCCTCATTTTGGAGAGAAAATAACCCTTTGCCACCTTCTAACGATCTTCATGTGTAAAATTTAGCTCCACGTGTTGCTTGCTTAGAGGTTTGTAGGCGATTTTGAGTCACAGATAAAATTCGTTTTTTGTACTTCTAATTGAACTTAGAGTTGAACGAAGTTATGGCTTGCTGATATTTCAAAACTGATGGAATTTAGCTCATATAACGGTGTCTTTGTAATGTGTTTATGTGCTTCATGATGATTTTAAAATCACTAGGATTGCAGCTTGACTCACGATATCTCTTAATCAACAGTAATTTCTTCTAACTGAACTTGCAGTCGAACGAATTCATGCTTTGATTGTAATTTAGAAACGATGGAATTTCGCACATCTAAAGGCTTCTTTATAATTTGCCTCATAATGATGTAAAGATCATACGGATTATAGTTTGACTCAAGATATGTCTGAATCAGCAACAAATTTCAACCGCAGATGAATCATTCAAGTTATAATTTGAAAAATTGAACCAGTTTGGAAATATTTGTAGAAAGGAGTTTCATAATTCTTGGCTTCATTTGGAACTAAAGATAAGCTGTACTTTTATGTTTAATCCAGCATTGAGTTAAGTTGAACGAGTTTATAATTTAGTATAATTTTAAAAATAACACATCTAATGGGCCTCTCGTTATTTATTTATTTGCCTTCTTATGATCTTAAGCTTTTCAGGATTACAATTTTTACATATATCTCTTCATCAACAGCGATTTTGAACATTCATAAATTGTTCAAATATGTCTCAAAAGTTGAGTCATTTGGCTAATATTTAGAGAAGAATGCTATTCTGTAATTCATTACTATCTGTGCATTGTTATCCTGTCTTCAGTTGATTCTCTTTAAAGATTTTTCTCTAAGAGACACCAACCTGGATATTCTTTATTTTCTACATAAATGAACAATTCTGGCGCTTAATATCTTATATTAACCCTTTGTCGACGGCCACACGCTTACCTCTAACGAGCAAATACACACCCTTGTGACAGTCGTCCCCAAAGGGTTAATAAGTGCTACTTAGTATTTCAATTAAAATCTAGACTAGTTATCAAGACCTCTTCTTAACGGGGTGATTACATGAAATGTTTTTGTAGTCCCAGTTTCAGTTATTAAATCTATAACTTCAACCTCCTCATTTATTGCCTCAATCTGAGATTTCAACACCAACTTTGATATGTATGTAATACTTTTCATCATCCTGGCTAGATCACACCAGACAGTCGATTATTCAAATGGCTTTGCATTTTATATTTTAACCACGAGCTATTGTTCCTTCGAAAACTATGTTTTTATTTCTCATTGTGTTTAAAAATATAAATACGGATTTCAATAAACTGTTTTAAAAAGCAAAAGATTTCATTATAGGTAAATTGAAGATATTTAACAAAAGAAACTTCTTGCAATAGTGGATTTTGACTTATCTGAGGCTAAAAAACAAAAGGCGGAAGTAACCATCAAAGTGATTATGGAATGGTTGAAGAAACAACCATAACTTAATCCATTTTCTCAATTAATGTACTTGTTATACCAATAGAAACTATACAAACAATTTCACCGTTTTCAAATACTTGACTTACATTTATACGGGTCTCGACCTTTTCATGTGTAATCTGAGAAATAGGCATTTTGGTAAAGGTTATGCCGCATTCTATTCAGAGTATAGAATGAATTCAAAATAACATAAATCCTATTCTTCCCATGCATTTGATCGATTGCAGAAGTCAAAGCAGCTCACAAAGGAATGATTTACTCTTTTGCGCTCCCTAAGAATAATCGTAAACGAAATTTATTTTGGAAAAACCGGTCATCGACATAATTTTTCAAACATCTCGTGATCTACCAAATTCAAAAATAAACTCATTCCTTTCCTACTGCTGATTAAATGGGGTTGGGAAGAAAGGGCAAACTTTGCTGAATTCCTAATTATGCAAAGTTCTTAAAAAGTGCTTAGGGTTCAAAGACGCAAATGATTTCAAATTGTTTGGGTATCGATAATGATTATTTTTGAAGATAAATAACGTTCAGCATATCATCACGATGTTTTTATAACAAAATATGTTAAGACGGTTTTAAAACTTGTGTTAACCATTGAAAAAAGTTAAAGGATTACTTTAACCTGGGAAGTGCTCAATGCATCTAGTTGAACAAAAATATCTACGCATTTTGTTCTCGGTAGCAAGCTTTTTTTATTTTTATAATTTTTTGTCGCGTATATTATTATGAATCCTTGTTTCTGTTGTGAATAATTAATTTAACTTGATGGATTATCGCATTACAGAGGCAATTAGAAGTAAATTGATTATGATTAAGTAGAGCTATTGGCAAGCTGATGAGTTATTAATGCATCAAAGGTAAATTCCAAAAACTGAAAGTATAATGAAATGCCTTGATAAATACTTTATTCCTTTCAATATTTTTCATTTTATTTATACTCTATAAATCATTGCTTTTCTTTATGCTTTTATGCTACGCTTTGGAGGCGAAAAGTTTTTTTAACCCTCTGACTGCATATCCCGCGATTTCCACGGGTTGGAAGTTCGTCTGTTTTCTGCTGCATCCTGAGATTTTCGCAGGCTAATGTGTTTACTTGCTACTTTTAAAACGTTGAATCATATTATACTAATCAAGGCCTGTAAGTAAATAACAATTAGGTTAGTTCAACGGTATTAGAACATTTTTTAAAACGTTGCATCTAAATAGTAATTCAAAAAAAATTATGCAGTCAGAGAGTTAAGTGTTACTCGGTGTATTGTTTATTACGAACAATCACTATTCATTCTGTATTATTTTAAAAATAGATCTCTGCTTACTCTGTATAATTAAACAACTGCGGCACTACGCCTCCATGTGCATAAGTCAAATGCAGCAATACTACTTCATGTACATAAGCCAAATGATGCACTGTACCATTTACATGGTCAAATATAGCACTACACTTTCATGCGCATAGGTCCAATGTAGAACTACACCACCATGCATATCTGGCGTATTTGGCAATAATACTGAAAAGACGGTTTGACAGAATGCGAGGATTAAATTTCGTAACAAAGTTGAGTGCAATATTCGGCGTAGAGTTCAATATTAAATATGAAATCAGAATGCCAGGATTTAAAATAAAATTGTAGTGAGATGCTGTAAAGCAAACTTCAACAATGATTTCATGCAATCAGGTTTCAAAACTGCATGGGTTAAATCAGAGTTAGAATGTCCAGTTTAGATGGCATGTTTAATTGCATCTCATGTGGGCCTCGGTTCATATCCAGGGACATCTGGTATCTTTCCTTATCCCGTCATTTTGATATGATTTTTCAAAAGACTTCCAGAAGTTTGCTTTTCCTTGACTCTCATGTATTCTGCCATTAAACTTTTTAACTAAATAAATTTATTAAAATAGGTCAAGAAAATCAAATTGCCTTGCTGAAGAAGGAAACTATCGGCAAGGTCATATCTTTATCAATCTCTATTGCTAGAGAATCAAACTGTATTCGACTTTTAATATCTCAGTTTCTTCATTCAGATTATAGTATTCTCCATTATATTTATATGTTGTAGAATGAACTACTTCCTATATTAAAATGTTGAAATATGCAAAATCTCAATTAACATAAAATAGGGATTAAATTACTCTAAGAAGAAAAACTTTTAATTTAGTTTAATTTAGCCAGTTAGAGAAAATTAAAAGGCAACACCATAAATATTCTTAAACTAATTCTCCATCTTTAAGTTTACAAGTGAACTATAAGTCAGTAATAGACCGAATGATAAATCAAACTTTTAGAGATCTCACATGGCGTGGATCTCAACATTACTGCCTTTGGATGTTAGTAGAACTCTAATGTTAGATCTCTTCTTAGGTGTTGGGGATAAGATTTCTGACTTTGGTGCGTTAGATCTCTACATTATAACATCTTTAGACTTTACGACAAGATCTGTGACATGAGTCACATTTGAAGTCATGGCATATTGTTCTATACCTTTAGACACATTTAAGATCTTCGGTATGAGATTTCTTGTCACCTGTTAACAATAAATTGTTCAAACTTGCATTGATTATTTTGGGCTTCTCTAAAAAGAAACACACTCTGAAAGTTACTCAGAAGTATACTACTCAGTTACTTAATTTAGAAAAGTGACTGAGAAAATTAAAAGCAACCATATAAAAACTGTAAAATTAATTTAATGCATTATTTTCAAAGTGTTCTAACTGTAAATAAGTAATCGCAATCTGGAGTATAGGTCAGTACGTTTATTCGTTACGATATAAGATATCCGGTTGATGCGTTAGGGCAAGATTTCCATCATCGCACCTCTAAGCTTTACAACATGAAATCTCTAACATATCATTTAGGTGCCAAAGCAGATAGTGTACTGTTAAGGCCACATTTGCGGTATGAGGCCTCTGTTATCTGCTGCTTAATTCAATTTCTCCACTTTTTGCGTTTTCGAAAACAATACTTTCACGAAAGTTAAGAATTTTACATTTAAGCTTATAATAACGGTTATCGTATTAGTGATGCATTAATCAAACTCGCTTCTTTATTCATGAGCAGTGACCTTCCAGAAGACGAATTTTATGTAGAGATACGCTTTCAATTCTTCTTCCGATATGCTTTGTGTTAAAATCTGGGGAGTGAAAGACTAAAACCCATGAGAGAGCAGGAGATCCTAGGGAATGAACAAAGGTCACGTATTTTCATTTTCAACCATTTCAGCGTCGAAGTGGCCTCGAAAAAAGATGGTGACATGGATTAAAAAATTTACCCGATTATCACTGCTACTTTTTTTTCTGTTTAAGTCGAATGGCTGCTTTAATGTACTTTCTTACTCCTCGTAAGGGCTTGAATGAAACAAAAAAAATAATTTTCTGTTGCACAAAGGATGATGGCTTAAACTACCTTTCGTTAAGACAGTCTATTATTTTTCTCTTAGTCTGCTTTTTCAAGGTATAAAGGAACTCTAACATAAGATTTATATCTATAATTTTAAAAAATTCATCTCTTTTTTCGACTCTATTACAGTGCTTCAGCGAAGCCCAATCACTAGCGTAGGTTATTTTCTTAGTGCATTTAGTGAGATGTCACCAGATGCTACCTGTGACACTTTTTCGTATCTATCTATACATCACTATGAGGGTCCATCAAGGTTAAAATGTTCGCAGAATAGCATTAGTGACATTAACTTCAGGATCCATGTATCGGTCGGAGGCTCTCCGCTGAATTAATGCTTGAACCTCCAATACGAAAGATAACGTAATGGCTGAAATTGAGCTAGCTTTTTTATGTTTCGCTATATGCAATTGCGATAAATCGCACCATTTACGTAATCTAATGCTGGAATAAGTTGGTGATAAAATCCAGGCCATTTTCTTAAAACCATTTAAACGATACCAATCTGTGAAGGAATCTTTTCTTAGTGCAAAAAAGTAAATATAGTGTTTCTATTTATGTTATTAGCCTTGTAATTTCAAGCATGAATTAAAACATATCTGCGTTACATGGACTAAAATCGTTTGAATGAGTGTTTAGATGTGTAACAGGAAATAATAAAATGTGCAATTTTATACAAAATAAATGCGTTCGAGTAAGAAACTGATGATTTAATTGTGAAGAAATCATTCTGTTTCCAGTTATTCCATAATTCTTATTTCCAGTTTTAGCTAAGGCAATATCTGCTTATTTTATATTAAACTTCTGGCGAAGAACGAAGAAACCCTCTATACTCATCATCATATTAAACGCCTTTTTTATAATGCAATTTGAATCATTATTATCTTTATTATATAAGAGGAATTTAATCATATTATCAACCATAGA
>BGPR01000553.1:312530-353022 GCA_013235015.1 Araneus ventricosus
TGTTACGTATTGTTTCCTCTTGTTATCTGCTGCAATAAATTTCTCAATTTCAAATTTCCATCCTAATTTTTTTGCGTTTCTCGAAAACAATATACTTTCTCAGAAAGTTGTATAATTTATTTAGCTCACATTTAAGTTATAATAGGTTATCGTATATAAAGTATAGTGATGCATTAATCAAACTCGCTTTATTCATGAGCAGTGACCTTCCAAGTACAGACGAATTTTATGTAGAGACATGCTTTAAGTCTTTCTTTTTTTCCGATAAGCTTTGTGTTAAAATCTGGGAGTGAAAGAACTAAAACCCTCTAGAGAGCAGGAGACTCTAGGGAAATGAACAAAGGTCACATGTATTTCAATTTTCAACCATTTCGTACTCGAAGGTGGCCTCGAAAAAGAGCTATGTGACATGGATTAAAAATTTACCCGATTATCACTGCTACTTTTTTTTCTGTTTAAATGCTGGTGCTTTCTACGTACTTTCTTTCTTACTCCTGTGGCTTGAATGAAACAAAAAAAATAATTCTTTCGTGTCACAAAGGATGATGGCTTAAACTACCTTTCGTTAAGACAGTCTATTATCTTTTCTCTTAGTCTTTCTTTCAAGGTATAAAGGAACCCTAACATAAGATTTATATCTATAATTTTAAAAAAATTCATCTCTTTTTCGATCTCTATTACAGTGCTTCAGCGAAGCCCAATCAACTCAGGCGTAGGTTATTTCTCTAGTGGCATTTTAGTGAGATGTCACCAGGTCCTGTGACACTTTTCGTATCTATCTATACATCACTATGAGGGTCCATCAAGGTTAAAATAGTTCGCAGAATAGCATTAGTGACATTAACTTCAGGATCCATGTATCGGTCGGAGGTACTCTCGCTGAATTAATGCTTGAACCTCCAATACGAAAGATAAATGTAATGGCTGAAATTGAGCCTAGCTATTTTATGTTCATTATATGCAATTGCGATAAATCGCACCATTTACGTAATCTAATGCTTGAATAAGTTGGTGATAAAATCCAGGCCATTTTCTTAAAACCATTTAAACGATACCAATCTGTGAAGGAATCTTTTCTTAGTGCAAAAAAGTAAATATAGTGTTCTATTTCTTATGTTATTAGCCTTGTAATTTCAAGATGAATTAAAAAACATATCTGGCAACATGGACTAAAATCGTTTGAATGAGTGTTTAGATGTGTAACAGGAAATAATAAAATGTATTTTATACAAAATAAATGTTCTGAGTAAAAACTGATGATTTAATTGTGAAGAAATCATTCTGTTTCCAGTTATTCCATAATTCTATTTTCCAGTTTTAGCTAAGGCGAATATCTGCTTATTTTATATTAAACTTCTGGCGAAGAACGAAGAAACCTCTAACTTTCATCATCATATTAAACGCCTTTTTTTAATGCAATTGAATCATTATTATCTTTTATTATATAAGAGGAATTTAACTATATTTTCAGAAACAGGGTATAATAAGCTCGGCTGCTCTTTGCACCGCTTTTTTCACGAGAACTGAATAAGAAAAATTGTGAAAACGTTCTAAAACATTGCGATTTTTGTCACCCAGGTTAGAGTGTCCTGGCACTGCTTATTTTGCGACTACATCACTGTTGATAACAAAGCAATTTTAAGAATAAAGCAACCTAAGTTTGAAATGAAATTATCCTTCCGTGTTAATATTCATGGATTTAATTAATGACAGATGAGTATCATCTGTATGGGACAATCTTCAATCTAAAATGCACATTCGACGGATTTTTTATTTTTAAACTTATTCTATAACTATCTTAACAGAATGACTTGAAAATCATAATATTTTCATTCGAAATTAATATTTAAGCCACATCGAGAAAATTTTCTTATTCATGCTAACTGCTGTTATTGTTTGTGAGTATTTTTGTTATCAAAGTTACGCATCAATATTGAGATTTCAAACCTATTCAACACCTATTTAGTTAAAATTTATGTATTCATCATAGTAATGCATTTTACTTATTTGTAAAAATATACAGTAAAATCTCACATGCTTCTAACCTATTCATCTCGAACCTTTTCTACCTCAATTTTTTCTCTTCGTTCCGACGAACATGGTACAGAAATTTTATTATTATTCAAAGCTACATCTCTGCAAACTGGCCACATGACTGAAAACAGTTTTAGAGCAAACTTTAAAAGAGAGTTTTTGTTATCTCTACCATATGACGAAATTTAACCCTTAAAGCGATTTTAAAAAATTAGATTTAAAATGTTTTTTGACTTTCACCCTTCAATAAAAACATGGTAAAATAATTTTAAAATTTATTTTGTTTTAAGAATTTTTTGCTACAATAGTTTATTTCAACTGACAACACTGAGCTTTATTTCCGAAAACATTTCTTTGATAAAATTCTATAATTTTAAACACAGATGAATTTAAATTATACTTATAAAAGGCAATGTTTGTGTGTGGTGTGTGTGTGTGTTGTCTGCGATGTCCAGACAAAGCTATCGCACTTACAGCCAGAAATTTGGCACACAGGTATGTAATGGTGACTGAATGGAATGCACCTCGAGCCGAAATTTTAAAATTTAATCTAGAAATTTTTTATTTAATGTTTTGTGTTGTTTTGGTTGATTTTTCGCACTAATTTCTCAATAGAATGGTTTCAAATAATTGTGCGACAAAAATAGATACACCATCGGAAAGAGAACGCGATTTCCTTTCTAATGAAGTTAGTTTTGAATTTCTAACGTAATTTACTGAATTTTGAGAATTTTTTAAAAAATACCCAGTTTTGGCGTCGAGATGTTACTTTTGATTTTAAATTTGTCGCATCCGACTTTCTAATAACACTATTAATTTCAATTTTTTTCAGCTTATAACTAGAACGGTTCTGTCGGATTTAAAACAACAACGGTTAAAATATCTTTTTAAGTTTTTTTAAAATTAATTTTTTTCTGTGCAGTTGAGAGCTATTTTTATGGAGAGAGTTCCTCGCGCGGCACTTCTTTGGACCGCAGATGGCTATGTGATTGGTTGAAGGGGAGGTGACGTCGTAACCTTGAATTGAATGACTGATTATTATTTTCGGCAGTATCTTAACGTATTTATTCATCTCGCATACTTAGCTTGCAGTATAATAATTTTCACGTTGCAATTTTTTAATATTGTTTATCGCGAAAAAAAAAATAAGCGGGAAAATCAACAATGTGTATCGTTTGTTTTGATTTTGTTTTCAAAACTTTTTCATGTCATTGTGGGCGTATTTTTTTTTCATTTTGTTGAAGTCCTGATTCCACGGGCAACGCCGTGCGCGTACTGCTAGTAACTAATAATGCGGATAAGGAATTTCCTTCAACATTGTAGAATAAAATATTGTATTCTCAAGCATACAAACAAAGAAAAAAGATGCAGCCTCAAGTGAAAAGCATCAATTTATTTTTATTTTTTATCAGCACTCAAGCTGCCATCTACATTTTGTAAATTGATTTAATAAAATTTTCAATATTTATCCTATTGGCAACAACAGGCATTAGAGCTTCAATCTTATTCTCAAGATTTTAGAAGACAAAATTGGATATGTTGCTTAAAGGCAACACTGGGCATTTAAGGGTTAAGAAAATCGAAACGGTAGTCGTAAAATCAAGCATTTTAATATTTCAAATAAATCAAATATGTATGCATGAAATCCATCGTTATATATATACATTAGTTTCTATTGTTTAATGAGATGCATAAAATGTGTCAAGACATAAAAATGTATGTATCTCAGCTTATTTTATTTCAGCACATGTTTTCCCAATGCTCTTATCATCTGAGTTGGGATCAAAATTTGAATTTTCTTCCTTCTATACTTCGAGAGAAACTAGATTACTTCCTTATTAAATATTATTCCCACGAACTCCTATTAATGCGAATTCACAGAAGAAATAGAACTTAGTGACGTAATTGCCTTTAATTTTTTTTGTCCCTTATGATACTAAAATTAGAGCTTACGCAATCGGTGACATATTTCACTTAATGAGTAGAGGAATAACAAAATAAAAATTACTGAAGCAGAAATAATGAAAGTACTAATTAAAACTTTTTGATGCACTAAGAAGTTTGCATATTTATTTACATGCACGTAACACTTAACTAAACGAAAAATCAAGAAAGTAAACGTATAATAGAACATAAGTTGAATTGAAAGCAAAGATAAGAATAAATGTACTAAATGCTTAATAGTGCTTCATCAGAGGGAAATACACATGTAATATTATGATTTTTAGACATGGAGAATTTCGAATTCTTAAGTATATTTCCTCTATTTTTATTTGTTCAGTCTCTTCACTCAGGTATTCTCCTAATCTCAATTATATTAGATAAAAAATATTAAGATCCAGCCATTACCATTATTATGGAACATGTGTCATGGATGGTATACGGTACTTTTGCCAAACGGAGCAAAAGTTTAGCGTAACTTTCTTTTGTCATATTCTTCTACACTTGTAAGAAAAAATAATCAGTACAAGTAATCTTCATTTGAAACGTTTCATTGAAATTTTCTTAATATTTACAATAAATTTTCATTTCTTTTCATTTATCATTAGTTTATTGTATCATCTTATTACTTTTTTTAAACGTTCCTATTTAGCTTTACTTGTTTCATGTTTAAACAGATGGAATTTTGTTATAGGCTTTTCACCCACTTCCTGATGCGCTAGATTTCTGAAATTTTCAATACTTGTGTGTTCTTGTTGAAAATATGCTAATTTATTATATTCAGAACATGATTATCAGTTAATCGATTAATTTGATCAATTTTTAATTCCATGTCTTTGGCGCTATCTGGTAATATACTTGAGAAAAAATTGACTTCAAGATTCCATAATATGTATAATAAATAATTATATAAAGATAAAAGAGTAGAAAATAATTAAAATAATTTTTTCTTTGCTTTTTAGTATACTAATAGAAATGTGTTTTTAAGAACTATCTTTAGTCGCGAACGTTTTCCCGTTTTAAAAGAGACCACGATGGTTGAAGATGGAAAAACACACTAACTTAAATTATGGAATTGAAGGGGAAAAAACGAGATAATCTTCAAACTAGGAAAAATTAATATTACAAAACATCTTATTTTGAAGCAATAACTATTTATTTCAGAACAGATATCTTATTGTAATTAAGAAGAGTCTTTTGATCATTCAGGATTATGTAAAGTAATTTAATGAATTCTTTTATTTACGGCACTTTATGTAAGAAACTCAAACAAAGCAGTTTTCATCTTGCACATTCTAAAAAAAGTTATCCTCATAATTCGTGAAAATTTCACTAATTTCACAATGTTGTCTAATTACTAAAAGTAGAATTAATAACAATTAAAGGTTTTTCGCAAAATTTTGAACGCGAACTAACTTAAATTTCATATCTGACATTGGCTTTTTGAACCCAGTCACGGATTTATTAGGACTTTCATTAGCTTAATATATATCTTTCGCGACGTTGAACTTTACAAAAGTTACCTTAAAACTTTAATTTATAGTGTTTTCAAGAACTTTAATGTAAATGCTAATTGTTGATGTTTATCTGTTTTTTATCATTTTCTTACGACCTTCGGGAACAGGTGTTAATTAATGATTTTGATTTCATTTTTTTTTCTGTTAATCCTTAAAAGAAAATGAGATATGCTGAAATATTTATCAGTTGCTATTGCCCTTCACAAATTCAAAGAAAATTCAAAGGGGGAAGGCAGAAAGACGTGACACTCATTTTAATCAAAAAGATAAAATCTAATAACTATTTTGTGCTTTTCCCCTCCTTAGCTAAAGTAATATCTTATTCATTTCAAAATGAATCGTAATCTCAAAATACAAATAATTGATGTGTTAGGATTTTGCTAATCTTTCTACTTGGAATAAACTTGATTTTATCATGCCTTCCGTAGTTTAAATTCAGAATTGAAAATCAAGTTACAGATTAGATGCTTTCACATATTTAATCCTCTTTGTGTTGTTATATTTTTAGAAAAGAATTGCTCAAAACTGAAGTGTAAATTGTAAAAATGCACAATCTGATTGATTTTAAAATAGTGGAAATATAATTATTTTAATTGCATTTTATTAATTCAATATAATTATTTTAGTTGAAGGTTCGTGTTTTGAAAAAAAATTTCAATCGTTTCCAACGGTATTATTTCAAAAAGAAAGAATCTGTAATTATCTTATCGTATTTTCTTTTATTAAGAAAAACGCAAGATGTCACTTGATATTATCCATATAATATTCATTATTATCGTGCATACACTCGTTTCTATTTAAATAGAAATGGATTAATATGAATGGGTCATTGTATTATAAGTCACGAGCTACCTGGCGAGATATGTGTTTAAGGGCTTATATCTTTTACTCCGTGAGATCAATTTCTCTTTTCTTTGAGACATATAAAAGTGTGCCCTTAATTAGTTTAATACGTTAGTCAAACAGGAAATAAAGTCCACAATTTCGTATATTTAATACAGGAATCCGGCATATAGTGAAATAATAGCAATTCAAAATTTTGAAATTTCAATTGAAACAGGAAACAGATTTAAAAGAATCCAAAGTATTATAAAGTGACAATAACTCAACGCCTGTCAAACAAGGAAACTAATTCCCACGCTTTATATATCTAACAAAAGAAGCCGAAATATTGGGAAATAATAATTCAATATTTGAAATAAAACTTTACATCTGACTCACCTTTTTTATTTTTCTTCAATTGTTCGCCTAATTTTTTCATTTTTCCATTATTTGTTCATTTCTGTAAGAACACATTATTGCGTTTTTCATTTTTTACACTAATATCAATGCTTCTGTTTTCAAGGGTCTTATTTCCTTTGTTCCATGAGACCGACTTCCCTTTTTGTTAGAAATATACCACGAAAGAATTTTTTAAAAATAATATGAGAACTGCAGACTTCGTTGCCCTTAATTAAAACTAAAATAACGAAAATGACTAATCTTTGGTGTGATCAAACCAAAAGTTCACACAGCTAGGCGAACACAAAGGAATTTCCGAGAACCAGCGGCCTAAAAACATAGAAATAATACCAAAGTAAGGTAGGAAAAAAATTCAAAAACAAAATAAATTCAATTCAAAATTTGTGTAATTGGTTTACTAAAGGAAATTTCTTCTCTAAAGCAAACACAATTATTCAAAATAAATGCCCATGCACAGAAGAAACCCGCGATGCATCAGACAAATTACCAGCCGAAAGATAACGAAACTTGAATGCTTTTTCGGGAAATAAAGGCCCGAAAGTAAAAATAAAGAAGAAAAAAGTAGAGCAGTCGGTGAGAAAGCTGGAGATGCTACTGTAAAGCAATAGAAAACCGTTGTGTTTACTTTTTCTTTTTTATTTTCTTTATTTTCTTTCGGAAATTTGCTCACTCACCGCCTGATGGAATCTCAAGAAAAACGCAGAACTTCCTTCGCTTGGATGGACGCTGTTCCTATAATTGCTCGACTTTTCATCTTTTTTCGCACAAGCAAAAGTTTATGGCGGCAAAGTGTAAGGAAAGCGTTGCAAGCTAATGGTGCGTTCAATATTTGATTTTTGCTGTTTATATATCCCCGCTTTACAAATTGCATTACAGCAAAAGTTTATAGCGTCAAAGCGCAAGGAAAGTTTTGCAAGATGAGGAGCCTTCTGCATTTGCTGTTTGTTTATACATCTTGTTTATTAGCAGGTGTATAAAATAAATTATATGTTATTTTATTAAAACTTAAGATCTACTGGTGAAATAATATGGAAAAAAATTGCTGAGAAAAAATGCTGAAAAATTACAACTGAATATTTTTTGTGACAGAATTTTTTACACGTTTCCCTCTTGCCATCCATTTAAAACCGAGGACGTTTTGCACGAGACAAGATTTATACAAAAAAAATGATATACAAATAAAAACTTAATTTATGACAAGCCAAATAATCTTAGTCACATGTATTCTTTTTATTTACATGCATTATGGCAAGTCAAAGAATCTTAGTTACATGCATGTTTTGCATACTATTTCTTAATTCTTCTAAAAAAAGAAGCAAAATTCCATTCTAATAAAATAAAGTCCAATCGTTATGTATAAAGGTTTAATTTTAGAAGACTGTTTACTGCTTCAAAGTTTTCAACAGGTGGCTGGTATCTTTATATCAAACTGCGTTTCCAATTTTTACATTAAAAGTTACATTTTATCCGAGTATTTGATATCGTGATTTCCTTAAGTTCAAAATTTATAGCATGAAAGAAATTTGGAAGGAATATGCTACTAATCTATTATCTATTTTAAATGAGATTTAGATTAAATATTTTACTCAAAATTTTTAACTTAAGCTTTGTCCTAATATCGTTGAAGGACATAGCAAAGGGGTTGAAATAACACCTTTCACTGAAAGCTGCCATTTTTTGTCACAATCAAACCATGTGACTTGATCCTATAAGAGGATCACGACTCTATTTCGAAAGTCATCTAGCTGAAATCATTTCTACTCTTTTTCTCGAAAACTTAGCACTTCCAGCTCTTCTTTAGTTTAACCATAGAGTATTAACTTCTTAAATTAAAAGACGTTTTTTTTTCTTCACTATTTCAGAACTCTCATTTGAAATATGAATGCCGCAGTCTCTTATAGTTAAAGATCTTGAGATTTAAAAAAAAGAAGAAGAAATTCGGAAGGAAGAGCAATTATTTGAGGCTTTTTGCTCGCGTGACTTGTAATCTGACCGTACAACGAGCGAAGAATAAGTGTATGTCATTTTCATTGTGCAATATGTCAAATTCTCAAAACTCCAGCCTGTGTTGAAAGTATTCTCATTACACAAATGAATATGTTTGAGCTCTTTTTAACGTATACGTTCTTTACAACAGCTAGATCACTTATGCATCATAATTATTTATAATTTAAATCTCATGAACGTTATACTCACTTCAATAGGCCATTTGGATGCTCTTTTTTTGAAAAAGAGTTGATGGTCTCTTAAGATAGCTTCCTAGAAAAGCTTTTAAGGTTTGTTAATTTAAGCGATAATAATCAACGGGTTTTTTAAAACTGATTTTTCACTCCTTTTTATATGTATAAAAATAACGCGCTTTAATACCTGCAATTTAGGTGATTTCTGCTTCCATGAATCTCTTTTATATACCCATCTTTTAATTTTTAAAAAAATTGACTTGTAAGCTATACGTTTAAGTTATCGATAATCAAATCCCTCACAGAAGAAATTTACATCTTAAGATAGTTTCCTGGAAAATGTTTTAAGGTTTGTTAACTTAAGCGATATTAATAAACTTTTTAAAACTAATTTTGCAGTCATTTTCATATGTGTCAAAATAACGGATTTTAATGCCTACAATTTATGCCATTTCTGCTTCCATGATTCTTATTTATTACACATTTATTTTGGAATTTTTTGAAAACATGACTAAATTATATATTCAAAGATTAAGCAATTAAATCCCTGACAGAAGAAGTTTACACATGTGAGAAAATAAAGGATTATTTTAACTTTTTTTTCTTTGCATAACTAGGTCAAAAAAGTGAAATAAATCATAATAGTCGTTTTCACGTAAGATAAATAATATACTTAATCTTCGTCTCATAAAATTCTTCTTTTTCCATATTTAAATTCACATGTATTTTAAATCATTACTAAATCTGCAGAGTTTCTGTTTCCTGAAAAACTACGGTGGCTGCTTATTTTTCAAGGTTTTAAGGATTAAAAATGACCGTTGTGCTCGCATAAACGTTTTTTCTCTCATATCTTTTATTTTGTGTCGTTTGCATAGCCGGTTTCTTATGTATGCCCGTATCATTTTAATGAATACTAACATAAGGATTTTTCTTCCGATAGCTACTAAAATAAAAGTGAGAAACCAGAATTAATATGAAGTAATATTCAGATATTCAGTAGAAAATGTAAATGCATCTATCAGCTATTTTTTTATATCCTAGCATTCCGATATCAGTTACATAGCTGCAAGAGTTTAGTGGAGCCTTTTAGAAGAAAACAATGAGAGCTAAGAAAGTCAGAGTAAAAATTCTGCTCCAATCGCTCTTTGCAATTACAATAAAAAATTTAAAAAATATCTGAGAAAATATAAAAAGATTGCTAGCAATCAGCCTTGAACTATCAAAAGACATTTTTATATATTTGTTAAAAGACTTATAGTTTCTACAGAAATGCACGTGCTCTGTCCTTTGCCATTTGCTTGGCACAGCTTAGTGGAATCTGGATCTTGTGCCATAAACCACAATCAACCAACCTGTATGAATATCCATGACTTTTCCTGTGAGCATTCTGAGTCATTTTCTTCATTTTGTTATTCATAAGCTTTCTATATCACAGTCATTTTGACATTAAGTTTTAAAATTATGGTTTACTTTATCATCTTTCATGGTGTTTCCTTACACGAAAGTATTCAGCAGCTTAAGAAATACTTAGTGTACTCAGCGAATTAACACCTTATCTTTGGAGAAAAACATTTCTGATTAATTCTTCATTTTTTTATTGAAGCAATATATATGAATTTATTATCTGGGATTCGAACTTACGCCTTCAGGAAGCGTACTTTATTCACTCTTTTCACAGAACGTTGACAAAATTATTCATAAAATTTAATCTTTTGCTTTAAACCTGACATATTACCTTAAGCACCTTCATCTTTCTCTTTCTAGCACAGATCCTTCCTAGCTATAAATGCATTACGGCTTTTTCCCTTATTTATTTTTTGATTTTTGTATGATGTTTTTGGTACTAAAATGTGATTTTAACCTTGTGTTTGATGCAGCATGACAAACATTTTATCTAAATCTATAAACCTCAATTAAAATAGACTAAGTCATTTTATATCCGTATTTTAATATAAACTTCTTCTTGACACTGTTTTCATACTCATTTTTAGAATTTTAAAACCGAATACTTCGCGCAACATGCCCAAATTTGACTCCTGCTCCAATGAGATCCATAGTTAGCTGTAACATGATAAAGCTGAAATCTGATTGCAATTTGTTCTAGACATAACTTTTGTATAAACCTTCTAGATTTTTAAAATAGAATGCTTGACGCAGCATGTCCACATTTAATTCTGCTCCGTTAAACTCCTCACAATAAACCACCCAACCTTCTAGTTATAGTCTCCCTAGTTCTGTGTCAACTATATTCAACATGACGGTGATCCGAATTCCTGCTGATGTAAGCGCAAGTTAATTGCGAATATATTGCATTTATAAACAACTCTAACACCCTGTCAGTTTCACATCCTTGAGAAGAAAACCCATCAAAGGGAGACCTTAAGGCAAAGACAATCTAAAATCAGTTTCTAATTTTAATGACATGCCAGAAGTCCGAAACGAAAATGTCATGGCAGCATATTATAACTTCCCGAAGACCCGCAGGTGGCAGTTTGTGGTTGGCAAGAAAGAATTCATTCAAAGCATCCTATGACGAAACAAAAGCGAGTCAACCATCTGCTTATCCATCAGGTTAAAGAACTCTTGGCTGTTTCTTTACCTCCTTTACGCTTGTTGTATGAAGCTCGCCAAGAATTTTCAGACCCGTTCTTCTTCTGACCATTGCATATCTGGCGGAGGCGGGCAAGAATGACCGCTGTGAGAGCTGAAGAAGATGACGTTTTGAACTTAAGAGGTCTTACGGTTCTTTTTATGATGCTTTTTCTTTTCCTTCCTTTCTTTCTTTTTAGGAGAGCTTTTTCTTTTGTCAGAGTAGATTATGTGAACGGACTTCTCTCCTCCGCTTTCGTTGTTTTAAGGTCGACGCTGTTTGAGGACCTGGCTGTTCTGCTTAGACCTTTGCACGGCGACCCGGACGTGCAACCAAATGGTTAGGAAAATAAGATTTCATTAAAATGCAGAAAACTGACGGTATTCATGTTGGGTCGGTCGCTGTGATTCGTGCTTTTGTACTTAGGCGTGTTGAATTTTCAACCTTTTGTGCTCGGGAAGAATGCTATACGGGAAATTACACTTCTTCAAAAGATTTTCTTAGTCTGAAATTTTTTGCGGATAGTTTAAAAAATTTTTTCCCCTCTCTCGCGTGATATTTTATAATTACCCTAAAAACTCAGTCCCAGTAATCTCGCAGCTAATTTTAGAGCCTCTTACTTTTTAAATAACGACTTTTTATTGCGTGTGAAACATTCGAAATTTAAACATTGAATCATAGGTTTGAATCTTTGAGCATAAGATTTCAGTAAAATATAATAAACTGACGGTATTCATGTTGAGTCGGTCGTTTGATTCGTGCTTCTATATGTAGGCGTGTTAAGCTTTTGTGCTTGGGAATAATGCTATACTGGAAATTGGACTACTTCAAAAGATTTTCTCAATCTAAAATTTTTTTAGAGTAATTTAAGAATTTATTTTCTCTGGCGTCGTATTTTTAAGTAGCTTAGAAAACCATTCCCAATAACCTCGTGGCTAGTTTTAGTATTACTTACTTTTTATATAACGACTTATTAATAAGTTTGAAAAATTTGAAACTAAAACATTGAATCAAAAAAATTGCCTTATAAATGAATTTTTATATTAAGATCTAAGATTTAATTTAAGTGAAATTGTAAGATTAAAATTTCACCGCTAAAGGATCTAAATTTTTAGACAGATGATTAATCTGTCGATATGAACTTTTTCTTATCCACTTGTGTTTTGAAAAATAAATTTGTAGCATTTGTAAAATTCAAGTGATTGATGATGGAAAAACAAACCAGTGATTTTTATAACAATAATTTCTGTTATTTCTTTCTTTCATTAAATTTGCGTTTAAACCTTCTGATTTGTTTTGAATTGTCTTTCTTGTGCAACGCATTATCGACTGCACTCAAATCATGCTGCAATAGCAACCATTTAAGCCTAATTAGGAAGTTATTCGTTTATACTAGAAATAAATTGATACTAAGGAATTTAGTTAAGTTTTTTTTTAAAGCAATGATACTGAATTGTTATAAAGGAGTTTTGTGAGAAAGTAGTATACCACTTATTAAGAAAACTTTACGAAATTTAGACCTTGTGCCAAATGCAGATTTTTTTTCTTAGTATCTACAGCGATCCATTTCTTTGTTTGAACAATATTGTACTTATTACATAGTATTTCCCTGGAGGCACATAAAATCTATTTCTCGTTGGAAAAACCCCGAGAAAAATTTAAATTTTGATTCTTCTTTTTCATTTCCCAGACTTACTGTCGTGATGTGAATATTTATGACGTTTATGCAAAATACAGGCGGTACGTCTACAACCGAAATATATGAGCTGTAACGAATTGGAAATGTATGCGACGAGATGATTTGATGAGCTGGCTGCAGTTAATAGAAAATAATATATTTCGTTCAGTTGCGTTACTCTTAAAAGAATGAAAAAGAAATTTTTAAAGGTGAGGTAACTATCCTAAGTTAGCTATTTTTCAAAAATTGCAGTGAGTGTTATCTGATGGATAAAGCTTTATTGATTTTAGTTGTCGTTTCGTGGTTTTAGAATCACTTGAAATTCATATAGATGGTATTTTAATAGATACCTTAATTTTGATTTTTTGAAGACATCTGCCTTTATTTCATTTCTTGAGGGAAAAACTTAACACAATAAGCCTTTAAAAACATTTAATAAATCTTGAGAATTAAGAATTCAAGACAATGATGACATAATTAAAAATTATTTCAGAAAATTCTATGTTCTATCTGAAATTATTTAGTTAATTAATGTTCAACTAGAAAATGCATAATTTTAAAATCCAACTTTGCATTTTTGAAATGATTAAATGAAAATAAAAAGGGTAACTTTTTTAAGATATCATAAAATTTCAAACAGTTACAATTAATAAAATTTAACCAAAGATATTAAAAATTAATTAAAATTAATTAATCAAAATTAATTAAAACTATTTGTATTATAAAGAATGGCGCATATGTAGCAACTTCTAATAAAATACAGATACAAATAATAGAAAAACAAAAAAAACAAAAAAATTAAAAAAAGAAAAATTATATAGAAGAAACAGAAGAATTAAACAAGAACGATAACAATACACTTTTTTGCGCGCCCAACGCAGCAGCATCCAGTGATTGCATCAACAAAATATTCCAACAATTAGCCAACAAACCACTATAGAATAAAACAACAACCAAAAAATTCTCTAATAATTAAAATAATTAAAACACATAAAAGAAAAAGTTAGAAAATAAAAGAAAAAACAGTCAAAATGGAAGTCAATGAGAACCCGAATAGCGAACTTTTTCAAAGAGCCACTCGCCATAGAAGTTCTAATATGGACAAATTTTCTGTCAAGGGTTAGACAACAAAGTCAAAACTATACCCTTTGTGGCCTGAATCTATCCATTAACTGAGATATAAGAAACATTCCCTTTTGAAAAAAGAAGAAGCATAATAAAGTCCTTAATGATAAATCCAATAGATACTAGAGAATGTAAAATAATTTACCCTCTCTGCCGAAAAATAGAAGCAAGAAAATGACGCCAACTAGAGACACTCGAGAACAAAGGAAGAAAAAATTCTGGATGCTATCATACCTAGCTCCATCTATGTAGAAAAATCGAACCAATCACCAGAAGCAAAAAAGCTTTTTGTAAAGCAGTTACAATTAATAGAATTTAACCCAAGATATTAAAAATTAACCAAGATTAATTAAAAGCTTTTCAAACTTTTTTGAAAAAACATTAACATTAAAGAAATAATTTGGGTAACCGTTATCTTTTAAAATATTCTTTAAATTATCTAAAGCTTTAACAAAAGTTGAATGGTTATTACAAATGTTTTTTATTCTATTAATTTGAGAAAAAATGGAATTTTTTGACGATTTGTTTGAAAATCACAAAGTGTTATAGCCTTAAAATTAAATTCTTTTCTTTTATCATAAATGCCAATAGAGACTCCTGAATTTAAAATTTAAAATTTCCAGATCCAAAAAATTACATTTGTTTATTTCATTATTAGTTTTGTTTAATTTAAGCTCTTCTGGATAGCAGTTATAAATGGAGTTAAAATTGTTATAATTAAACACTAAAAGGTCATCAATGTAAGATAACCAAAAATAAGTTCATTTTTAATAAGTTCTCTCTCAAATGAGTGAAGAAAATATTAGCCAATGCACTAGAAAAACAACAACCCATAGGTATTCCTAAAACTTACTTATAATAGTCAATTCCATTAAATAGGTAATTTTCACAAATATTAACTCTACAAATTTCTAACCATTTATTTTTATCTATTATATCAGTATTAAGGTATAAATCATATGCATTTGAGCAGGTTTCTAATAATTTATTATGTGGGAGGCTAGTAAAAAGATTTTCAAAATCAAATGTATTAATGTAATATATTATATTTTCTTTAAGAAAATTCAAAATTTTAGCGTTACTATTAATAATGAATTTCTCTTCTTCTTTGATTTTATTAAGAAGAATTTTTAGAATTTTAAAGAAAAATTTACTAAAATGATAATTGTAGCTACCAGTGCTACAAGTAACAAATATTATAAAATTTCAAACCGTCTTAACATGATATTTTGAACCAATAAGCTACAATCATTCGATATTTTTCATTCTCGTTACATAAGCATGAAATAGGAAAAAAATTACTTTGATGAGCATTATTTTGCACTTGGGAAAAAAACTTTCGAAATTGAATTGTTTTATCTTAAATAATACTCGTGAGTTTATTTTAAGAGTAATGAATCTGACTGGAATATCCGTCATTATGACCACTAAAGTACATTGTAAGTTAACGGGGATTCAAAACATGTTCCGATTAGAGAGTTAAAAATGAACTTATTTATTTAAAATTAAAATATTTTTTCGAACTTAATTATGTTGTTTTCACCCTCCTATACAATGAGAATATAACTCGTGCATAAAATTACAGAGATTTTGATATTTAAATTTTTAACTAAGAGTAGCAATTAATTTAAATGACAAAAAACCTGCTAAAATATCTCAAATATCCTTTGCGTTCTTATGTGGATTAAAATAACAATAAATTTTACCAACAGGACGTGTCATCTATTTAGGTGGTCAAATAAATTCGTAGGCAAGGGTTTAACTTTTGGTGTACAAAGGCAAATCAAAATTGAATTTTCAACAATTGAAAATGGGTCTTTCAATCAATTCTTCTATTTGAGACAACGAATTTCTTTCTTTTTTTTCAGGTATAAAATCATAAAAATCTCTCAGTATATCTTTGAAAATAGATCTTTCTTCCTAAACATCTAATTAAGTATATAAGGTTGTGCCAAAGCAACGTGTGAAAATATTGAGAGATTTTATGACATTTGTAATAATGATATATTCAAGGGCTTGGACATCAAATCGGCACCTTTCGCCTTAAAATCACCTTCAAATATATTTTTTACCTTTAAATCGTGCGCTTTTCCTCCACACAATTCCATTTTAACATCCGAAATCCATTTTCTGTACTCATTGACGTAAATTTCTTTCTGCACAGAGATATGAAAAAGTATAGTTTCACTATCGTTAAGAAAGCCTTTGTTCTAAAGGTTTTATATTTTCTCTATTTCTCACGATCTCGATGAATAACAGAGGATTGAAGGCACTTTTTTCTGGATTTCAACTTTAAATCCCATTTACCATTTGAATTGCACTCTATTCAGATATTGGAAAAATCCGCCTTTTCATCTTGTCTTCTAAAACTCAAAAGGTCAGCGAAGAAGAAAACAAGTGAATTTTGAATGGCATATTAAGTTGAAAAAGGAAGAAAAGTATAAATTTTCTTTAGGGAAAAATTTTTCCAGAAAAGTATTTATCACTGTCTTGTTGAATGGCAAATTTAATCGGACTTCTGCTTTCTATGTATACTGGTTGATGTGGCCAAAGATTTTGCAAGCTGCATTAAACATTTTGGTATTCGCATCTGCCTGCTTTTTATGAAACGTGTGAATTAGGATGACAAAAAGTAGAATTTTAACCCTCCGTTACTCGCACTCATTTTCATCCATAAATGGTCGCAACGTATCTCACAGATTCAAAGTTTATTCTATGATATGTTTATTCGGTTTTGATACTTTTCCCTTAATAACTAGAAAAGTAATCCTAATGAGAATGTAAATGAGTATTCTGTAAAAAAAAATTCAAATTTTAGAATAAAACAACAGAAATGAACTAACCAAATATGGCATTCTTATCTATTTAGATATTGCGACTAACAACTTTTAGAATACCACGAAATGATAAAAAAAAAAACAATACCTAGCTGGCAAACCAGAATATAATAAACATAAAACGAAGGATAGCATAAACATAAAACAGAGGGTAATTTTGCGAGGGAAAGTCGAAATGGCATTTTCTTCTGTTTTTAATTTTGCTAAAATGCATATTATACAAATAGGGATAAGTTCTGAGTAAATTAATAAATTGTTATTCTGCTTACATTTTTTGTAAGTCATTTTAATAAGAAATTGATTTGTAACTGTTGGTTTGCATGAAAAACTCATAACGTATATATACACAATTGTGTTTCCTATTACATCGTGACGAAGAAGAATCGTTTCATACATATCTATATCAATCACACTTTTTTAAAACATAGTTAGGATTGTTAAGTGATGCTTTATTTCGAAAGTCAATTTGTCGAATACTTTAAACATAGCAATGATTGTATTATTTACTTAGTCATATTGAGTCTTGAGTTATAAAATAAATATTTTGGCTTTCTTTGGGAAAGGGAACATTTATTATTATTTTCAAAAATTTCATCTGTAAGTTTGTGTATTTTATTTTGTTACAACACAATATGTTTTCTATACGCGATATTTTTTAGGCTAAATATACATATTGGAAATTTATATTACAGTTAACTACAATCATCAAAAATGGTATAGAGTTTAAAAGAGGATTTTGAGGTTAATCATACATACTGAAAATTTATATTACAGTTCACTATAATTATTAAAAAAGGATATAGACTACTTTTCCAAATGTATAACTATCTCAAGAAATATTTTAAATATACCCGAGGGAGACAGTGGATAGTTTTCCTTATGGTAGATATTCACTTTTTCTGTTGCAGGAAGTTTCTGCTTCATAAAGAAATAAAAAATTCCTTTTCCAATCTAAAATGCATTGTGAATAGTCATGGCTCTGTACGATTTCCAAAACGAATTCCATTATAGTTTATCCAAACTTTGCTCCAGGGCTTTGCATTGATTACAGCAGTGACTATTTCCTCTCCCGCTAGTTTCTCACGTTAGTTGACACACCGTTATACACCTTAAATAGCTGTTATTTCCTCAATGACCTGCGAAAGTTTTGAAGTTCGGACCTATCCAGCATGCACAATTTCCCATTCCGTTTGAATTTGAGAACGGCAAAAATACGACCAGTGACCTTCCAAATGGAGAAAAGGAAAGCTGAGACCGTTGGCAAATAATAACGAAATAAAAATGGATACAGGAACACATCACTAAGAGACGCTTAAATAGCTTCAAAGGTCACGAGTTAGCCCCTTGACCTTGATGAAGAAAGGTCCCACAGTTCCATAGGTAAATAGAATTCATTTACGTTAAGGGAATGGAGCCTCTAAGATAATAGGCCCATTACTTCCCCCATATTCGAATTCACCAAGCGATTTCATGCTGCTGGTATGTTATCACCTCTCCTGTAAGAGTGTGTAAATATAAAATTATATGCAATATGTGAGAGTCTGTGGTGTTTTTTATCCCTTACTCACGTCTATGATGAAAACTATCATCTTCAGTGCCAATTGTGGCGAAAAAGGCTCCTCTTTTTAAATTATAAGGAACCGTTTCGATTCTTTTCTTTTAATTTTTTGTGGGGAGAAATTCATTTCAATACACATAAGTCAAGGAAAAAGGCGCGTGAACTTGGCTTTTATACAATATTTAGACTTTTTTTATAGTGTTGAGATTATAAGTAATGTATTTTGAATAAATTATTAAATCGTAGAGCAACCTGTAGGGAAAACAGGATATTTTCGAAAATGATTTGGAAAATTTTTTATTGTTTATAAAATATATGTTATCAATGAAATAGCTTTAAATTTTATGGCGTTAAAAATATGATATTCAGTACGAATATTGCGGGAAAAATTTCTCTTTTTAAATTAAACGGAACTGTTTTCCTTTTTTTTTATTTATGGTTTCCTTTTTTTGGAAGAAACTTATTTTTATGTTTAGAAGTATATGAAGACTCTCGTATTTCGACTTGTTCATAACGTTCAGATTTTTTTATAGTGTCGTGAGTCGAAGTAACGTATTTTGAATAAATTATTGAATCGTGAAGCAACTTGTAGAGAAACTGGGATATTTTTGTGAAATTCGTTCGAAAAAAGTATGATCGTTTATAAGAGAAACACTATCAATCATATTTTTTAATTCGATTGTTTCAAAAATATCGCAATTTTTCCGGATAGATTATGGTTAAGTCTAAGCAAGTATAGGTTTTACATGGACTTGCATTATTTTATTACTTTTTATTTTGTTTTACTGCTTGAATATATATATTCTGAGTTTTACATTTGATGATGATTATACATGAAATATAAATTTGATGATGTACTGAACCATGCAAGAATTTTATTTCTTGTTATATCTAAATAGCATGCCGACAGAAAAAGCAACAAAAAATGTGAATTAAGAGAATAATTTCGACTGCCCCATTTAATAAATAATGATGCTAAATTGTTTATTAATTTTGGAAAAATTAATAAAATATGATAGGACCAAAAATGAGTAAAAATGCATAATTTTTAATTTATTTCTATGGCTATATGATTTATTTAAAGAGAAAAAATCAGTTTATTTTTTATATTGAAAATACCTCTTGAACGCCTGAATATTAAGAAATTGTTTCATTTCTTATAAACGTTATTAGCATATTATAGTAACGTATTTTGAACCATGCATTATATGTGATCAATATTTGATGTAAAAAGTTAATGAACTAAACTACGGAAGAGAGAGTTTAGAATTGCCGTTCAACATAACCGTTAATCTCCTCTTCTTCTTTTTTTATTCATGTAATTACGGCCTATATAAAACTAGTCAGTAAATAATACTGGGTGGTTATTTGTAATTGATAGATATTCTCTGTGCGAAAAAACAAAATAACTCTTTTCCACTGTAACTAATCCTGACTCTTTTTACAATTTATATGCATGAGAAACTCAGATCTCTAATCGCAGGAACGAAGAAAATTATTTTAAACGTAAAAATACAAAAAGCTGCTGTATTCAAAGATTTTGGAAGTGCGAAAGTGAAGTAGATTTTCATGCATCATGAATTCCGACGGCTGAAGACGGATTACCAAACACCTAGATTTTTTCCCGCCACTGATAGTGAGAGAGGCTGAGGGCTGTGAATAAAATAAAAATAAAGTTTTAATAGGAAAGGATAAAGTAAAATTAAAATATCAGTAGAAAAATATTATGCTAAATCGCATAGTAACAATTTCTCATTGCAATTTTGTAGTGAATGAAACATACAAAATTAACTCTTAAGTTTGTTTCATACCAATTTAAGAAAAAATTATGTAAAATCTTTTTTTCTCAATTTTGTTAATAAATAGTTTCAAAAGAATTCGAACAGGGGATTTAACGCTTTGATTTCGTTTTGCTGCGATGACGACAGCCTAGACAAATAAATATTCTTGAAGACATTCCAATTCGATTTTGGTTTTAAATTTAATAGCTTTTGCTCTGCACTTGTCTTTTGAAAGTAACAAAATCCATACGACTAGCTTCAAGTTAGTGAAGTATTAGTATGCGAAAACAAAATTTGAGGAACTCTTCTTGACATTTCATAATAATTGTTTCATTCTAAGAGAATTATAACGAATTTGTTTTAGTGCCATGTTACTAGGACAAAAATATTCTTGCAGATATTGAAGTTAAATTTCTGTTTGAAGTTTTATTTTCTCTCTGGCCTTTTCTTTCGGAAAATCAAACTATTCGTTCTTCAGAAAAATGCTCTAAAATTTATATCAAATTGCATGAAAATAAAGAAAAAGGTATCCTCTAACTTTCCTTTAAACTTTCTAGTCATTACACTTGAAAAGAAACCTGTGTGTTTGAAGGACAGTTACAATAAAAACCGTTTTTCTTTTACATCTTTGCACATAACGTATGAATAATGGAAATGGCATTTGTTTGAAGTCTTGATACAGTAACAATCAATATCTCAGGAAAAAAAAGAAAGGTATAGCATTCGCAGGGTAATTGTTATCATTTACCAAAATCGGCAGTTTCGTCTGAAATACAAATACTCATTTCAATGGTAAGTTATTACGAGTGTAAATGTTTTACGCAATTTATTTTATTTTTAACGCTATTTATCTCCATGTGCTGCGCAAATCAATCATTTGATTATAAAAGAGAAACAACATTGAAATCCAAATACTCAATTTTAATTGAAAGTTCGGGCAGTTTTTCTAAAATATTTGGGTTTGGTTACTTTTGAGTTAAACCTTGGAATAAGAAATCAGTTGTTGTCTTTCTGGGATTCAAGACTACACATTTTGACAGCGTACGTAGTCTACAAATCACCTATTACAGAATTTTTTCTGTTTATGCTTTGAGCATTGTTTAAGTACTGTGATGTTGGGATATTTCAAAAATTATTAATTTTGTAAACAAGCAAATTTTGATAACCGTACATTCATAATTTCTATTTCGTCTTGAAAATATCCTTGATTTGGCCAAACGGGACAAACATTTTTATCGCATTACTTGTATAAAACTAGACTATCCATTGGTGAGAACTCTATTTTTCATCTGCCAAGAGTGTCGTAGGAATTTTTTATATTTTTTATTTATCTATTTATTTATTTTTGCCGCTTCTTTGTAGTTTTTGACTTTAAAATTTGACATAAATACACTATTATTTCGCAGCACTGGTGCCCAAGGCATATAAACCCTCATACCACTGTACGTGTCACGTATAGTGGTATGAGGTACTACGTACCTGTCGCATACTCTCTCATTCCCATTTTAGTTTTGTATTTAATGGGTGCAAATCAAATAACTTCTGGATCACGTTATTCTGCATTTACATAACTAAATAAATTTCATATGAAATGTGAATTAAACTTTTATGGAATGTCTTGATTTGAATTATTAGAATAAAATATAGCACTCTTTACATAGAATAAATGTATACGTAAGACCTTCTTAAATTGTGAGTTCCGACACAAAAAAATTCCATAGGGCCAGGTTTTTGTCTCTAGCTATATTTTCAGGTAAAAATGATTAAGAAACCCGTCTTGACTTAAAATATTTCATTAACATTTATTGACTAACTGTTTTAAATAGAGTTTTCATTTATTTATCACTAATTAATTCTTTCGTTCTTATTTTAATTTCTAATCGTTAAGAGTCCCGAAAAGTTTTTCTGTCCTGAGTGGAAGAAGTTTAGGAAGCTCAGTAATTCTCTATGGCTACTTTGAAAATACCACAGTTGATCTAAATTTTCTCCTACATAACTAATTTCAGTTGAGATGATGATTTTTATAACTCCGATGATTTTTATCGATTTTTAATTTTTTTCTACTAGATTTTTGACTATTCGGATCTCTCACAGACACAAACCATTCTCCAATCGGACATCACTCCAAGCAGACCTGCCAGTTCACAATCTGGATCTTCCAGACGGTCATGGCATGACTATGGTCGGAACGCAGAATTAGACAAAGTACAGATTCCTAAATTGTAAGTATTTTTGGATCTTTTTGTACTTATTATTTTCTTTAATAACTTTAAGATATACTGGGTTTTCAGCAGAATTATACTACCAGCTGTCATGAGAGCACCATATTTTGGTGGCATGCACTATGCTATGGTGATCAGAAAATGGAGAAACGTTTGCGCAAAGAACGGAAAGAAAATAAGCAACTGATAATAATGAATATTTTATACACTTTTATTTAATTTGATTTGTTTCGTGTTTGTAAACATGGAGTTTTGTAATGGCTTTTTCACTCACTTTCTTATGTGGTAGAATTTTGAAATTTTGTACACTTGCGTATTCTCGATGATATTTTAATATTTTCTTTTTGAATATAAAAATAGTGTTACAAATATTTTCTTTTTATTACACTATTTTTAATTATCAGTTAAAAGATTAATTAAATTAAACTTTGATACTATATCAGGGGCGCCATCTGGTAGTAAATTTGAGAAAAAAAAATTATTTCTGTTTTCCATAACATTTATAATAATGAATTATAAATTAAAAACTAGAAAGTAGAAATTAATTAGAATAAAAAATATGCTACTCTTCAGCATACTAATAAAAGTGTGTTGTTAAAAACTGCTTTTATTAAATTTATTTACCTTTTTCTCTGAACTCTTTGTCTTTATAGCCATTAATTAAATCAATAGTAGAGTATTTATGGCAATTGTGCGCTTCCATTTCAGGGCTTAGAGAGGATAAGTTGCACCCGGATCATAATATGATTTTGTCTGCCCCCCACATCATTATTAGTAGTTTAGCTTGTGTGAACGACTTCTGGTGCATGACATTTTTTCACCCTCTCATCGTATTTGGCTTTAAAAAGTGACATAGGCCCACTAACGTTTTGTCACCAGAGCCAGTGGCGTAGCGAGGGTAAGTGGTGACAGATATATATATATATATATATATATATATATCAAAACAAACAAGAGACAAAAATTCAAAAAAAAATACAGGAAAGAATGGCCAAAAATAAAAGGCAAAAATTTTTAATAAATTGAAAAATATCATGGCGAGCCGCTCGTCAGGAAGAGAAGCTCGCCTATGATATTAATAAGTGCTTTTATCTGCTAACGACATACGAAAACCGTAAAAACATGACACTATCCCCTAAAAAAGCACAAGACAATTAAAAATGTAAAAATTTTGGAATAAAAGACAAATACACTGAAGATTATTTAAAAAATCGAAAGCAAAATATCCGAATACAAAACACATGGAATAAAAATTATACAGTAGTATTCACACGACAATAAAAGAGAAAAAGGCTTACCACCATATTATATATATATATATATATATATAATATAAATCTAATTAAAACTTATATATAATCATACAGAAATAAAGTAAACAAAACATATCAAGAAACAAATCTTATACTAAAAAGTCATTATTTGAACAATACATCAAATTTAAAACAAAATCTAAAAAATTGAAAATACTAAAGAAACCAAGGAACAAAAAATCAAGTTTAAGCATTTATAAATCAACTAGTGAAAAAAACTCTGTTGTTATTAAAAGTATTGAAATAGGCAATCCAAGTAAATGGAGTTTCCAACAATTAAAATAGCAGCTTGGCTGTGGACAAGCTTTAGCCAGGTTAAATTAATTTTGTTGTACAAACCATCCCTGTTACTATTGTTGTTGAAAAAACAAACAGGGTAATTTATCCTAAAATGATACAATTTAGAAAGAAAAGTCTTATACTAATCCTAACAATAAAACATAACTAGATAGAAACGACTATAATTCAGGATAAAAATATGTAATATAACATTATATTGCACTATGATATTGCACTAAAGACAGTAAATATATCATTCAATAAAATACCCATACTTTTCATTAAACATTAACTAGTCAGTGTCTCCTCTAATACTTACCAGAATTCATCTCTTTCATTATAATATATATATATGCATTAACCTGGTTTAAGCTTGTCCACAGCCAAGCTGCTAAATTAATTGTTGAAAACTCCATATATATGGATTGCCTTTTTTCAATACTTTTAATAACAACAGAGTTTTTTACATGTTGACATAAATGTTTAAATTTAATTTTTGTTCATGGTATCTATAGTATTTTCAATTCTTTAGATTTTGTTTTTGATTTGACTGAATTGTTTAAATTATGAATTTTTAGTATAGGATTGGCTTCATGATATGTCTTGTTTACTTTGTTTAAGTAAGATCATATATAACAAGTTATATATATATACGGTTTTCATATGTCGTTAGCAGAAAAAAGCACTTATTAATATCATAGGCGAGCTTCTCTTCCTGACGAGTGGCTCGTCATGATATTTTCCAATTTATTAAAATTTTCGTCTTCTTTTTTTTGTCCTTTGTTTCTTGTATGTTTTTTAATTTTTGTCTTTTGTTTCTTGGTTGTTTTGATATATATATTACCCCAGTCATCATCAATGGCTTAACAAGCATAAATGGCGTTATTTTTATACCTCTCATCATGTTTTATTTTGAAAAGTGACTTCAATATACTGGCGCCAGGGACATCTATACCCCCTTTGCCATCCCCGGTCGCTAAGCCACTGTCCCATTCCGCTTACAAATCGGAATAAATATGCATCAAGACTGTGATTGGCAGATTATGCTATGACGATTGAATAATGTTTGTACTAGGAACGTTCTCCAGTCTTTCTCTTTTTTTTGCGTCGTTCGTTTTCTTATGTTCTGAGATTCATGCCTCCGAGATCTGGTGTTCTTTTAGCACTAGAATTTTCTCTGCAGTGCTGTGAATAGAAATGCTTTACTCTTAACCAACCGGTACTTGAAGTATCGATATGTAAAAAAATACCGTTAATTATATGCTAGAAAAAGATTTTAACAACTGGGATTTAACTGTAGTAAATGATAAATAAATGTTTTGGGGATCCAGAATTTTCCCGCTATATTGAAAATCCAGGTTTCAAACCAATGTTTGTATGTTTTTTTAACTCAGTCTAAATCTGTTCATTCTGAATTCTGAAATGACTAAAAGCTGACCCATGAAACGGGGATTCTATAATTTTTCGTAATAAAATGGTTATAAATTTCGATCGTAAATAATTAATTTTTTTGGTTTGCCGAATTTTTCCACTACATTGATAAATTCGGCTTTCAAAACCGAATTTCAGGTTTGTGATTTTTTTTTTACTGGAACTCACTCTAAATCCATTTCATCCAAATTATGAAATGACGAAACACTGACACTTGATATAGGGGAAAAAATTCTAAAAATTAAAAACGATTACATTCTATATCGAAATCCTTTCATAAAAATAAGGCCAAGAACTTTCACTTGTCTAAATATTTGTTAGTCTTCTTTATTCTACTTCGAATACAATGCCAAAAGATGAAAAAGACAATTTTCTAAAAGAGATGGGAAACATAGAAAGCATTATTTCAATCATTTTTACAATTTCCAAGCTCAGTGACATATTCTGTATGGTACCATCAGAATCCAACAACTTCCATCTGACCATCAGTCTACACTGAGATATAAAGTACCATATCTAAAAATTAACAACTGCCGCAACTTCTTTCAAAATTTTTTCATAAAAATAAGGTCAAGAACTTTCACTGGAAAGAATGGCAGCATATTTGTTAGCCCTCTTTATTCCGAATCGAACACAATGCCAAATGATGAAAAAGACAATTTTCTGAAGGAGATGGGAAAGCATAGAAAGTGATCTTTCAATCACTTATCTAACTCCCAAGCTCAGTGACATATTCTGTATGGTACCATCAGAACCCAAACAACTTCCATCCGACCGGCATTCCATAATGAGATTCAATAGAAGTCCCAACTCCTCCCCTGATATTATATCCAAGACATGAAACAATAGAATATGTAGAGGACCCACTTCTAACACCCCCACTTGTATGGTTGGCGGGTTCACGGCTCAATAGACAAAGCATTGTTCGAGCTGAACTCGTGAGTTGCCAATTTCCCTGGAAGAATAACCGCTTGAATATTTGAATATAACGGCGCAGGGTGGCCAGAAAGTTTAGTTCCGGCGATGGTGCAATTTTATACATAGTGATAATGCAGCTATTTTAGCGTGACTGACTTTTTATTTCCTGGACTACACCCGCAGCAATGTTCTGTAAGAAAATAATATGTACTTACTTGGCTCTCCATTTCATGTTTGTAGTACACGAGGTGTTATTATCGCTTGCTGGGGTTTCACTTGGTATCATTTTTCTTCTCTCTTTTCCAATTTTGCCCCTAAGGCGTTGAAGCTTCATTGAAATGCAGGAAATACTATTAAATTCTGGTTTCTTTTGTTCTGCAAGAGATAATATTACACCGTAAGGTGGTCGAGGTTGTGACCTGGCTGCGATTTCCAAAAAAACCCTGTGAACGATCTCCAGTGCCAAACTTTTCCACTTGCATGTTTCTATGAATAGTTAAAACTGTGTGAAGAAGAGTGATAGTAATTATATAGCGGAGTTAAATGGCACTGGAAAAGCTTCTTTCTATATGTGGTTTTGGTGATGCTATTTTGTATTTTTTTATTTGGTGCACGTTTTAATTTATTCTTTTAGTTTCGACACCGTTCCAGAATTTGTAGCTTCAAAGAATTTATCTGATGAATTAGAAATAAGTCAAATACAAAGCACCATCATTGTTTGAGACCTACATGAGGATATGAGGAGAAGAGCAATTTCAGAATTTCACAAGTCTAGTTGTATAATTACATTTCCTTTATATGTTATTTTTGAAGGGACGTTATTAAATTTAACTGAATTGAATTATTTATTTTTCCTTTGAAGCAATTTTTGAAAATGACTATCTGCACTTCATTTTCATCTCTTGTTTTTCGCAAATCTAATTTCTCAAAGATTTCCGTAATGAAATAATAAAACTCGCCTTTTTATTGTTTTGCATTGTTCTAAATGACTAGCTTTATACTTGTTTAAATAAGTTTTAACACTTTTAATTCTTTTTAGAAGCACTTGGAGCTATTTCCTTTACACTTTTTAGATCGTTGAATGTTTTTATAAGTTGTCATTCATTCTTTTTTCACATTGTGACCTGGCTGCGATTTCCAAAAAAAACCCTGTGAGCGATGTCCAGTGCATAGAATATAGAATATATTGAAACCAAATTAATTTATATCTCAGATATAAAATATTTGATTTGCTAGATTTTAGATTCAGATTTTAATTTTTAAGTAATAATTAGTTTTTTGTATGGATGCACTATATGAAAAGTTTTTACTCACAAAAATTGTTGGTTACTCTATCTCTGGATATCTAGAGTTTATCAAGCAAGGTCAAACTCAAATTTCTACAATTCGTCAACTCATCGTAGTTTTTCCGAGAAGAGGGCCAAAATAAAGTTTTTTTTTATCTAACATAATGTACAAATACTTATATTGGAAACAGACTTGCATTTTATGAAAATAATGATTCACAACACTGTTCGAAATTTTATTACCTATTCTAACACATGTTTTACAGTAGCTGAAACAAAAGTTCAGATCAGTAAAACAGTTCCAAAAAGATTTTATAAAAAAAGAAAGAAAGCCCTTCTATATAAATAATAAGTCAATATTTTAACACGGCACGTTACTCATTCCTTAATGTGAATAACTTCTTTGTAGTAAAACTGCATAGTATTGTACTTGAATGCAAGCTTAGTAGGAATATTACTGCACGTATTTATAAACATGAGAAAAAAATATTTATACTTCCTGCCAATACTTCTTGTCATTCACTCCAATGTTTCTGAAACATTGAACAAAATGCCAGAAAAAATGGACGCACAAAATTATTTTCTCATGAGTATGAAAATTCTTGACTATTTTATGTATAATTTATCAAATGCCCGAACCTCAGATTTTTGTGCATGTTTCAATAGAGCAGCTTTCGATGCCCTCTGGGACGCACCTGGGCACGAGATAAATTCCCTGTTAGTTAACTAGTCACTAGTTTTAATAGCGTAGAATTTGATGTCCTCTGGGATGCACACCTGATCATGAGATAATTTTCCTGTTACTAATTTTAATAGTATATATTTAATTATCCTCTGGGATTAACCTGGGCATGAGATAATTTTCCTATTTTGCTTGCTAACTGGATAATAGTATTAATGGCGTAGATTTTGATGTCTTCTGGGACACACTTGGGCATGAGATAATTTTCCTGTTACTAGTGCCTAAATGATACCAAGTGCCAAAGGTTAAGTTACATTTATACATTGACGATTAGATTTTTCTGTGAGTCTGTGGCGATAGTTTCAGAATTTTGTTAATGAGTGTGTGTAAACTTGTTTGGGCTTCGTTGTCTGTTTAAATTTTTTATGAGGCGAAGTATCAAAATTCTAAACACCTAAATTTAAATTATGAGAGTAGTTGTTAGCGCATAGATCATGTATCTTTTGGCAAAGTTATCTCTAATACTTATTCAAGAAAATCAAAAAGAGAGGTTATGATAACTTTTAAATAATCGGGATTATTTATCTTTTTTCATACTGGACAGAAACACGCCATATGGGACATTGACAGATTTGCATTATAATACAGCTTACGACTTTGTAACTTTTATTTCTTGCATGTTTGATACTTATCGAATAGCATTTATTCCCCTTCATGCCATTTTAAATTTAAATAAAGTGCAAACAAATTATCCGGACATAGTTTGTATTTAGCATAAACCCTGAAGTTGATGGCAAAATACACTGGTGTAAGAAATTAAGAGAATTTTCAGACTTGGTCGATTATCTTTAAAACTACCGGACCGATTTTAATGAAATTTGATATGTACATACATTGATACAATACAAAACAAATAACCATTCAACAATTGTAATACACACGCATGATCCTGCGTAATACTCATTGGAGTCTGAAGTTATGAAACAGCGGTTGCAGAATAAACAAAAAAGAAAAATGGGTTAATAGGGGTATGGTCCCCTCTTACAGATATACAGGCCTTGCAGCGTGACTTCATACTTGAAATAAGGCAGTTTATCATTTCCTGTGTCAATTGGTCCCACTCGTTCAGCAACGCTGTTTTCATTTCCTGGATGGTTCTCGGAGGGGGGTTTCGAGTTGCAATTGCCCTCCCCAGAGCGTCCCAGACATGCTCTATAGGGTTGAAGTCTGGAGATCTGGCTGGCCAATCGATCCGGAGAATATCCTCACTCTCCAGAAATTCGTCGACCAGAAGAGCTCTATGTAGCCTCGCGTTATCATCCATTAAAATGAACTCAGGGCCAACTGCACCCCTGAAAAGGCGAACATAGGGCTCCAAGATATCATCCCTATACCTCACATCAGTCACAGTGCCTCTTTCAAAGACATGGAGAGGTTTTCGGCCATCCAACATGATGCCAGACCATTAAACCCCCTCCGCCATAATGGTCGATTTCGCGGACATTGGAGGGTAGGTAACTGGTCCCTGGTTCTCTCCATATGAACGTACGGCGAGAATCGGTGTTTAGGCTGAACCGGGACTCATCAGTGAAGAGAACGGTCGCCCATTAATCCATACTCCAATCTCTATGCTCTCTGCACCATGCTAAACGGACTCTCCTGTTCGTAGAAGTGAGCGGGACGCAAATAGCAGGTCTTCTTGCAAACAACCCTGTCTCATGAAGTCTTTTGGAAACAGTCACCCTTGATACACGGGTTCCTGTGGCTGCATACAAGTCACGGGAGAGCTGAGAAGCTGTAGCACCCCTGTTACGCCTCGCTATAATGGACAAATAACGATCTTTTGTGGCCTTGGTGGCTCTTGGACGACCTTGCCCAGGCTTTCTCTCGATGGATCCGGTACCCTGGAATTGTTTCCATAAGTTACACACGACGCTGGGCGTTAAATTGAACTCTCTACAAATCTGGACTTGAAATTGGCCTGCTTCTAGCCTCCCCACAATTCGCCACCTCATTCCATCATCTAAACGTTGGTGGTTACTCATTTTTACTGTTAAAATTTGAATTTTACCGATTTCTGCAAAATAACACCAAGAAATTCGCCAAGGTGTGCTAGGGAACGAAATGCGTCTTACCTTACGCGCGCTTATCAAGCCTGTTTCTCTACTAGCTCCGCTTACATACACGTGTACGCTTACGTATTTGACGTACAAGATTTGCATTTTCGTCTAGAAGCAGTGGTTTTAGATTCAGTTCAGTTCTTTTCATGAAATTCGATAAAATATGCAAATCCTCTTAATTTATTTCACCAGTGTAGTCCAAACTGCTTTATCAATATGCACCAAGATTTTACAATTCTGAATGGATTACAATCAAACATATAATTAAATTATTTTTTGGAACTGATGCTTTGATAGTTAAGTTTAACCAACACCCTTTTGGCCTTTACCAGAAGTCTGATATTTCGCTTTAAGTAACCTAGTTTCTTAAAGTTTCACCGAATTTTCATCCTTTAATTTCTTAATTAATTCAAATAAGCCTTTTAAACAGCATTTTAATTTCACACGGAGTTCTTATTCTTCACTTTACTTTCACCCGCTGATACACAAAGAATGGAATGACTGAAATGCATTAAGTTCTTCTCTCGGGTTGGACCCTCTTTCTATTAACCAAAGTGTCGACAAGGTAAAGGATTTCTTCTCTCCACCTATCTGAGGATTAAGATGCACCTAATAATTTCTTTTCATTTACAAAATTTACGTCTTTGTCTGGCAGATCCTTACATTTACATATCCCTTTAGGTTTCTAAATTTTTACTCCTTTGCTTCATTTTGCTGCGTTTTCTTTACTTTTTTCCATTCTAGGTCCACCCTTCCCCATAGAAATGCGAGGGTGTGCTTCTTACTAAAGTTCGGTTGCTATTTACGCCCTTCTGGGGAACAACAGATCAACGCGTGAGGCCGTGGAACGTGTGGTCATTCTTTTCTTGAGGAATATCTATCTCATTTTTCATCACGAAAGTGAAAAGTTTCTTCGAGTTTGACCCGCTTTGACTCGCTAAATATGTGACGAACTCGTTTACTATGCGTGGTGTAATGAGCAATGTGTAGAATTTCTCTCTCTCTTTCTGCCCTTATTTTTTCGCCTGATTTCATCACTCTACGAAATCATTTTGACCAAGGTGGGAAACTTATAAAAATGAAGAAGACAAAAAACGCCAAGAATAAATCGCAGTCTTTTCATCGTACGCTCTGCAAATGTATGCATTGTTCCGCCTACAATGTCTTTCTTTCATTGTACGATTAGCCAACGACCTGGGATTACACTCGTTTTACCTTGAATGTTAATTTTTATAGTTTTTCTATGAATAATAGCTGCAGATGAAGCTTATTATTAAGCGTGAAAGTAAAAAAACAAATATAAATATGTAAGTGAGTGAGAAACACCTAAATGATATATTTTAATTCGGATAAATATTTGACAGGTTTTTTGAAAGTTTTAGAATTAAAAAGGTGGATATCAAAATAATATTTTTAAAAGTAGTTTTATTTACTATGGTATATAAATTTTGTACGCAAGATTATATCTAACGTACATAACGTATCATTGTTGCAGAAATAACATTTAATGTATTAGCGATTTGAAGTAACACTTATATATCAGTGATTTCAGATAACACTTATTATCTTGTTCCAGTAACATGAAATAACACTTGATGTCTTGCTCCAGTAATATGAATTACAGTTATATAATGTCACAGTGATATAAAATACTGTTTAATTTCCGGGCCTGAAGTCTATCTAAAAATTGACAGAAAGTGAAAAAAAGGGGAATAGTTTTAGATCTTAACAAAATCATTCAATTTTCAGAACTTAATTATCCGTTAATCGATTAATTTAATTAAATTTTGATTCTATACCAGTGATAGTGAATTTGAGGAAAAATTGATTTACAGATTCCATAATATATTTATAATAATGAATTATAAAGTAAAGACTAAAAGGTAAAAAAAAATTTTTTAAATAATTCTACTTTTCAATACAGTTCAGATAATAATTTGAATTTTCACTACCGTTTCTTATCGCTTCATGTGTAAGATAAATGATCATTAGAATCTGCACTATCATAAGTTATTTTTCATTGTGTGGTGATGATTAGATTAGAATATTCATTATCGTAGTTTATCGCTCAAGGTAGAATAATATACATGGTTAGAATTTTCAATATTGTATCAATCAGTGTTTCATTACATAAAAAAATAATGTCGCAGAGTTGAATAAACTCCAAAAAATTTTGATGAAAATAAAGTTAATTTACATTTATTTCGTACTCAACGATCCTCTTCGTCCATGTTTGCACGTGTCATTACATCTTTAGAGACTATTTTACCGCCTCTGATAAATTAAAACATAATTTTCCGTTGTCCATTACTAAAGCAAATCTCAACGCTGTTCTAACCAATCATCAACTTTGATGGAAGGAAACAATGCTTTTCCAAACGATCAGAAATACTTACGAACTTAAGCCACCATAGTTTCCTCCTTGTCAAACGAAAACTCATTCAACGGTGTCACTTCAATTGAAATCATTCATGGTATATTTAAAATGCTGTCATATACTAGAGGGAAATTCCTTACCGAAGAGAAATTATCTGATTTTGTGGCGTGTCACAGGCAATGGGGAAAGTTTCCTGACTAGGCCAAAACTGCCCTAAACAATTCTTTTGAATGGGTTTTGCAGCTGGCACTAAAGCGGTTGATTTCTTCCGACATCATTCAAAGTGAAAAGCAATTTTCGGGTGCATGGAATTGTTCCTAATTATACTCTTAATGATTCCTATTAAGTGGCGTTATTTTTAGGCAATTTTGACACTTATAATAAGGGTTTGCGTTTTAAAAAAATAGACAATAAATGTCCGTAAATGTTGTTTAGTACTGAATCCAAGTTTCTGAAGGCTATGTTAAAGCATTTCCCCACACCAGGAAGTTTCGTCACCATTTTTCCCCCAAGATTTTACTTTGTAGGATTTTAATTGTGCTATTTATTTGACATTTTACAATTATATTTCCGAAAAAAGTTTTTTTTAAATTTTTTCATTTTGTATGCTATTTTATAACATAATTCTTATTTATGTTTTATTCAAACTTAAGTTTATCGAAAACTTTTTTGAGAGCTACCTTCTTTTTAATGATTACGCACTTGTAATTTAAACGAAAAATTAAAATGCATCATAGGTTCTTATCTAGTCAAGTCCGCCATAGTCTTAAATTTCAACTTCATTATATTTGCTCAATAATTTATCAGAAATAAAATGTTAGAACATCAAGTTAATTTATTAAAAACCATTAGCTTTAGCTATGAAATGTTACATCTGTTTCTAACAATTATTACAATGTGCAAACAAAAATTTTGAACGTATTTAAATATCTAGAGGAAAAACTACAATTTTATAAAGTTATGCATAACTTTAACTAAAGGAAAATTTTCTGAACTTTAAAAATCCAGCGTATTTCTTTTAATTGCGTTAAATTATCTTTTTACTTTCGGAGTTATTTTAAAAGTCTACACTTGGATGCTGTTTTTACATTAAACAGTGATTAGTGCGTAAATCGGATGCACGAAAAAGGAGATAGGGTTATATTTGAACGTAAACAGTGAAGCTAAAAAATTTTCGTTTTCATATATATTCGCTTATAAAACCAATAGATTTTTTTATTGAAAGAAACCAGAATTTTCAAAAATTTCATTCAAAATTTCGCGCATTTGATGTGATAAGTAAATGAAAATAAAATGTGCAGCTCAACAAAATTAATAAATTCGTTATATGAAAAAAAAATTCTGCGATTTTTTTTTTATTTTCTTACTACACCTTTACATCGTTTCAAAAATGTTTGCGAAAACGAATAAGTACTGTCGTCCTGCAGTGAAAATTTGATTTAAATGTACATAAAATGCACATTAAATGACGCTATTTTACCTTCTTAATGCAATGTATTTCATTTATTTTTTAACGAATAGTCTAATTTTCACATTTGCTGTTTCCTCGTTAAATGGTCTTGACAGTTTGAATCAAAAATCAAATCAATTTCACTGCAATGATTCCTGCTTTTTACCTTAATTATTATTCAGTTGTTGTCTTTTAATCTCACAAACGAAAGACAAAGAAACATTGCTTGCAGGATCTCATTAAAATAACGAAGTAAAAAACAGTTCCAAAGTTTGTAGGAAGCAAGTATTACAATATTCTTATTTGAACGACAAACAAATAATTCACAGTTACAACGATTCAAATAACCTTGGCAAAGGATTTAACTTCAAAAGTGAACTGCTTATGTATAACATGCTACAAAAAATAACTTTTACTAAAACCTTAGTTGTCTACAATAAGACAACAATCTAATTCTTGTCATTAACTAACATTTATCAAATGTACGGACAAAGCATCAGATTCATTACTACGCATTAATTAGAATGTGTTTTAAAAGTGTTCACTAAAACGAAAGCTAATAAATTTTGAACAGAAATGAAAAGACCGTTGCAGCAGCCTGCGTTTTACTATAAATATTATTTATAGTTTGATGTTTTTAATGGCGCCAAAGTCAGGTCTGGCTATGCTGAGCCAAACACATGGAAAAAATTATGATCTCTTCATCTCAAAAGCAAATTTAAAAAATAGCCATCAAAATTTCATTTTAGAGACTTAACATAACAATTCAAAATATTTCTAAGAAATAAATGACACTGTGTTTTTACAAGCAAACAAACAAATTGGCTGCAGCAAATGACCTAAAACTACTGTAAAAATTAACCACTTATGTAAAACATGCAACTAAAAGAACGTACATTTTGTTAAAAACTTAATTGTCAGTTCAGTTTAACAGTCTTGTTCTTGTCACCAGCAAATAACATTTGTCAAATGCCCGGACATAACATCAAATTCCTTGTTATTTATTACTTTGGTGGAACGTGCTTCTAATCCAATAAGTAGAACAGGAACGGTTTTGTTTTGGCGTGACAATGAGAGCTGTTTCCGTAATAGTCGTAAAACTTTCGACCGTGATATCTTGGCGTGACCAAGAACCAAAGATGTTAAGAGAGGACAACAATAAAAATTATTCACAATTCGTTTCTAACGAGCTGTGATTCACGCAAGGTTTTAGCCTTTGCACTCTAATATTGCCCAGCCATTGGCATTCAACGTTGCCCCAGCATTCCGGTGAGAAGAAACACTGTTATTTATTTACGGCAATAAAATGGCGTTATATATTCTTCAGTGCCAGCGTGGGATGATAAGTGTAATTCTTCTTTATATTCTATTCCGAATGAGATTTGTTGTTTAGTGCCAGGGTGATTAGAAATTTATTCACCTTATGTTGCGTACGTTCAGGGGGATAAATAATGCCTTCAAACAATGTAACTGGACATTTTCACTGTATCTTGTCAAGTGTGACCTTGGCCTACTGAACACATGCAATACTTCCTTAAAGGATTTGAGGAATGTGATTTATCTTCCCCAGGAGTAATTCGATTTAAAATTTTATATGCGTGTCTTTATATTGGAAATCGTTCAAAAGAAAGTAAAGAACAATGTATTGTAGAATATTTGTGTCCATGTGTCTGCCATGAACCTGAGCATTATGTTGGCCAATCTGACCTTGGTCTACTGAATATTTGTGATTCTGATTCCAAGGATTGATGGAATGTTATTGTTATTTTGAGAAATGTTTCATTCTCAGATTTTAGATAAATGGCTTTAAACTGGAAATCATCCAAGAAGTAGGGAAACCCCAGTCTTTTACCCAGATATTCTCGTATCTATACGCAGCTTCAAACAAAGACTGTTATGCTGATTTTTGTAGATTTAAAATATTCCAGTGTTTTTAAGAAACAAAACTTACCTGCTGTTTTTCTATGATATGCCGTGCTCTCATTGCGGCTTCTTTTAATCATCGATTATAAGACATTCAAATAAAGAGCGCCTCAAGGCCATAATTTCACGTAATTCCTCACAACTCTAGATAGTAATTTATAGCATAGACTTAATTTCAGTATCGTTGTTTGATTATCTTGTTTAACTTAATGATATAATGACGGAGCAATAATAGCAAATAAGAATTACAATTAGAAGCAAGACAGAAAGCATTTCAACATTATTGTCACACATTTGTCTGTTTAATAAAAAATATTCGACTTTTAAAGAGGAATGAAAATTTTTTAAGACCTGAAATCTAGAACATGCAGATTGCTTATCACACACAATTAAGTTCAGCAAGCACTTTTCAGTTCTCCTAAATTCATTTATAGTTTCTATTCGATTATGAAAAAACATTGCAATACTTCGGTTGTCGAAAATCATTGCAATTAATTTTAATTAATTTTCTGTACATTTTAAAATTTTAATTCTCATTTTGCTCCTTAAAATTATATAAGTTTTCCCTAGAAAAAAAATCGCATGTTTCGCTTTGTTTCGTTTCGAAATAGGAGCCCACAAAACTTTTTTGCGTAAATATTGGGTTATGATTTTGCGCACTTTTAATTGAAAAGCGTGAATTTTCGCCCGCTTACTTTCATCTATTTATTTACATACTATGTCCAACCTAATCTTTAAATAATCATTATAAAAGGAACATTAATTATTCCTATGTGAAATTTTAATAAAATCTTTCGAATGTTACTTTTTACTTCCTGATTTCAAATTTTAGTTTCCTAAGCATAAAAACTCACTTTTTGTTTACAGTCCAATAAAGCAAAACGAACAAAAGGCAGGTCGTTATTTTTCAGGTAAGCGACCAAAATGAGTTTACAAATACTAGCAACTTATAATACGAATTTTAAACTTTATATTCCCTTAATTCGAGTTTAGTCGAAATTTCCTTCAAAAGAAAATTAATTTCTTTAATAAAGTTACTAGTGAATAAAAACGAAAATCTTAATTTATAATAATATAAAACCATCGATATGTAAACAGGACGAAGAAAATAACAAAAAGGAAATATTAAATATCAATGAAACGCTTAAAGGTTTTTAGTATAACTTTGTGCAGTTGTTTAATACCTGTTGAAACTTTCAGAAAGAAAATAATAAAAAATCATGAACAAGAACGATTAAAAAAACATTTCCGGGAAGAATATGTAATGAGCTTCAGAATCTCAATTTATGAGAAAAACTTGCTAAAAGAGATTTCAGAACAAGATTGAAAAACCCTGACAGGGAGTATAAATTTTCTGTGAAGGATAAATGGAGTATGATATTACTTTTAAGTATGCAAAGGAACGAACTAAGCCATTATTCAAATTGAAGATGCGAAGTTAAGAAAACAACCTTTGCTTTGCGTTGTAAATTCTTTGTAGTTTATGTTAGTTTCCCCTTCTGTGATTGTTTTTTTTTTATTTTCTGGTAACGAGATAGATTCAAGGAAAACAAAGAGATATTCAACGGTTTTCCCGCGATAAAATCTCTAAAGAAAGCAATCGTTGACAAATTCTGAATTTTATCGCTTCTTTATTTCTTTTACCCCCCTCCCCCTTGCTTATTACTTTTTTAACGGTGAGTATGATTTCAATTGCCATTTTAAGGTTTCAAATCACTCGTAAAATTACTTTGATTTTATATCAAAAGCCGTTTCATTTTACGAGAAAAGCTTGCTAAAAGTGATTTCAGAAAAAGATTGAGAATGAAATAAGCTAACTCGTTTTGTAAATGCTTCTTATTTCTCTTAGAGATATTGCCATTCTGACAGAGCCGTCTTCACAAATTTGAGCACCCTGAACTAGAGTAATTTGACGCCCCATCAGGACCGTAACTAAGGATTGGAGCGTCTATGATTCAATGAAAATACCTACCTAATAAAATAATTGAGGAGTAAATTAAAAAAGTCACCTGTTCTCTGATTTCACGCCTTATAATTTTGCAAATCTGCGCCCTTTCAAAATAAGATTTTGCAAGCCAGCTTCCACCACCTCTAATCGTATATATTTTAACGGTTACATCATAAATGCAAAAAATATTCATACATGACTATTTTATTAATGTAATAACATGTAACATTGTAATTGTATGTATTAACATGTAACATTACAAAATCGATGACTGTCTTATTAGAAGCCCTAATCACATTTTTACGTTTAACATATTTAGAATTTTAATTCAGTAATTGTTATGGTTCAACATTAATATAAAATCAGTACAGTAAATTTTTACGTACCTTTGGATCCCTGAGCTACAACCCAATTAGCCCGTTGGATAAGACTGCCCTGCATTCTGATGTTTAAAATTATTTGTAAAAACTTTGATGACATATTTAAGCCCATAAAAATATTATTTATTTTACCTTTCACAAATGTCAATCAACCCAAGAATTTCATTCTTTATTCCTTTCGTATGAAATTCGCTAAAAATAATAAGTTTTCAAATCAATAAATTAAAAGGTAACACTTTAAAATGTAACTTATACTGAGAAGTAACACCAATGGGGTGTAATAAATCCCCAAAGATATATTGATGTGAATATTTAAATGAAAAAGTGGAATCATGAGTTCTACTTTTTGCCCATTAAGGAAATGAGGAGGAAGGGGTGCTATTTAGCGGAACATTAATTTCAACTAAGAAAAAGAATTTTTCTCTAAAAGTAGCATTCCTAAAACCATTTTAAATAATAACTGCAGTAAACTGAAAAGAATTACACACATGAATTTCTACGGATCTCTGTCACTTTCTGATGTCTAATAAAGCCAAATTTTAATATACTGTAGTGGAAAATTAAAATAAATCTTGTAAGTGACTTTAAAATAATAGATTAAAGCACATTATTTTTTTTTCTTTTTAGTACAAGAAAACTCTGCTATTTTATATTCATCATCAGAATAATTATTCGATGCATTTTTATACACTTTTATTTAACTTGACTTGTTTCAATTTTGTAAAGTTGGAATTTTGCAATCGATTTTTCACACGCTTCCTGATATGTTAGGATTTTGAAATCTTGTACAGTTATATGCTATCGAGAACAATATACTATTTTAATATTTTCAAAACTGAATTGTCAGTTGATCCATCAATAGAACTAATTGCTGATTTGCCATCAGAAGCGCCACCTGGTGGTGAATTTGAGAACAATTATTTCATGTTCCCATCATATTTATAATAATGGATTACAAATTAAAAAGTAAAAAATAGTAAAAAAATCATAATTTCAACTTTTTAGTACACTAATAAACACGTGTTTTAAAAACAGTTTTTATTAATTTAACAGTTTTAATTTTTTTAATTTTTTCTTCCATTATAATTTTTCTTTTATGTAATGTACAATTGAATGTGTAAGAATAAATGCTATAAAGACGTTAAAATTTTTATTTTACATGCGACTATTATTATTTCAAAGAAATTGAAAACCAATCATTCTTGCTTTCTCTGATAAATTCTCAAGCCAACTGTTGATTAATTAATATGTTTCAATTTTTAAAAATACTTCTTGTTTGTATGACGGTTGCTTGTCATTTCTTTCATTCATTCGTGCGCACAATTTTTCAATTCACAAAACAAACATTGATAATTCTTTTAATTCAATCTATTATTTATGATATTATTGATAATAAATTATTGTTTATTGATTCAAACTATTGTTTGCGTATTTTACTAATAAAAACATTAGTTTGTTTAATTCCTTCCATTTGTTCCGGGATGTGATTTGAATTCCAAAAGCTTTAACGGCAACGAATTACACATATGTTTGGGAATTGAAAGCAGAAAAAGTGTTAATTTTGAAACTGTTTTGAACTAGGCGTCCTTCGAAATTCAGATAAATTCGGATTAATTTTGACACCATTTTGATTAATATATTTGGTAGTGTTTATTTTAGTTCAAAATCTCAATTCAATAC